>CM053770.1:535662468-535688978 GCA_028658325.1 Potorous gilbertii
GAATTTCACATTCTCTTCCATTTTGTCATTCTTTTGGTTTTGTTTTGTGATTTCTTGGTTTCTCAGAAAGTCATTGGCCTCCATCTGTTTCATTCTAATTTTGAGAGAACTATTTTCTTCAGTGAGCTTTTGCACCTCTTTTTCCACTTGGCTAATTCTGCTTTTGAAAGCATTCTTCTCCTCATTGGCTTTTTGAACCTCTTTTGCCAATTGAGTTATCCTATTTTTCAAGGTGTTACTTTCTTCAGCATTTTTTTGGGGTCTCCTTTATTAAGATATTGACCCATTTTTCATGCTTTTCTTGCATCTCTCTCATTTCTTTTCCCAGTTTTTCCTCCACCTGTCTAACTTGATTTTCAAATTCCTCTTGAGCTCCTCCATGGCCTAATCCCATGGGATATCTATTTCAGATGTTTGGGATATAGAGGCCTTGACTCCTACGTCTTTACCTGATGGTAAACACTGGTCTTCTTCGTCAGAGAGGAATGGCGGAATCATCTTTTTAAGAAGATAACCTTCTATCATCTTAGTTTTTTCCCTTTTCTGGGCATTTTTCCAGCCAGTTACTTGCCTTCTGAGACTCCTCTCCACCCCTGCCTAGATTTGCCCTGGTAGTGCTTGGGGTCTGAGGTTCAAATGGTGCTCCCCAGCCTCAGGGCTTTTGGCGGCAAGCCTGGCTGCTATTCAATGGGAGCTTATCTGCTGGTGCTCAGGTTGGGGCAAGGCCACTTTCCAGGCTCAGTTCCCTAAGGGGGTTTATGCAGAGACCTTTTGTAATGGAGCTGCTGCCGAGCTCCTGCCTGTTCTGTGAGCTCC
The DNA here is from genome assembly GCA_028658325.1 of Potorous gilbertii. NCBI lineage: Eukaryota > Metazoa > Chordata > Mammalia > Diprotodontia > Potoroidae > Potorous > Potorous gilbertii. The sequence continues at coordinate 535,663,285 of CM053770.1, forward strand.
TGGCTGCCTCTGCTGCTGCTGCTGTAGCTGCCTCCCGAAAGGGCCTGAATCCCGGAGACACCCCGCTCCCCTCTCAACCCGTCTCTCTCACTGACCTGTGCGTCTGTGGGTTGAGGGACCTTCGCGTGCCTCTGGAGATTCTGTCCCTGAAGCCTGCTCGAACCTGCTCGCTACTCTCAATGCCACGGTGCCAGGCCTTGAGAGGGCAAAGCTTCGCTCCCATCTGGGGTGCGATGGACCTTTGGGATCGGTTTTTCAGGGCTCTCTGGAATGGAAATCTCCTTCACTGTGTTGCTGTGTGGCTTCCACTGTTCCAAAATTTGTTGGGAGTTCTTTTTAGAGGAAATCCATTGGCTGTGGGTTCGGAGTTCGCATAGGTGAGTCTTTCTACTCTGTCATCTTGGCTCCATCCAAACTGTTACCATTACTGATCATGTGAACAACGAAACTAACAGAAATCACATAATTATCTCAATAGATGCAGACAAAACTTTTGACAAAATACAACACCCATTCCTTTTGAAAACACTGGAGAGCATAGGTATAAAGGGAACTTTCCATAAAATAATAAATAGTATCTACCTAAAACCTTCAGCAAGCATTATTTGCAAATAATAAACAAATTTGGTAAAGTTGCAGATTAAAATATAAACCCACACAAATCTTCCACATTTCTACATATTAGTAACAAAGCCCAAAAGCAAAAGATAGAAAGAGAAATTCCACTTAAAGCTAAGGTAGACCCTATAAAATATTTGGGAGCTTACCTGCCAAAACAAACCCAGGTACTATATGAACACAAATACAAGACACTTTTTGCACAAATAAAGTCACATGTAAATAAGTGGAAAAACATCAGTTGCTCAGGGGTAGGCCGAGTCAATATAATAAAAATGACAATTCTACCTAATTTAATTTACTTATTAATGCCATACCAATCAAACGATAGATAGTTATTTTCTAGAGTTGGAAAAAATAATGTCAAAATTTGTCTGTAAGAACAAAAAGTCCAGAATATCAAGGCGACTAATGGAAAGAAATGTTATGGATTGTGGTCTCACATTACTGGATCTTAGACTGTATCATAAAGCAGCAAGTATCAAAACCACTTGGAACTGGCTAAGAAACAGAAGGGTACAGAAGTGGAATATGCTGGGTGCTCAATGAAATGAACATAGCAATCTACTGTTTGAGAAACCCAAGGACCCAGGTTCTGGGATAAGAACTCACTGCTCAACAAAAATTGCTGAGAAAACTGGATATCAATGTGCTGGAAACTAGGCATAGAGCAATACCTGACACTGTACACAAGAATAAAGTTCAAATGGGTACACGATTTAAATATTGACAAATTGGTGGAGCAAGGAATTATGTATTTATCAGATTTATGGAGAAGGGAAGAATCTTTGACTAAAGAAGAGAAAGAACATTAGGAAATGCAAGATGTATAATTTTGATTACATTAAACTGAAAAGTTCTTGTGCAACCAAACCCAAGATTCACAGGGATGTCGAAAACTAGGAAAGAAATTTTGCAGGCAGTATCTGTGATAAAGGCCTCATTTCTAGAATATATAGAGAAGTGAGACAAATGTACAAAAATGCAAGTCATTTCCCAGTTGATAAATGGTCAAAGCATATGAACAGACCTCTTTAGTCACATGAAAAAATGCTCTAAATCACTATTAAGTGGAGAGATGCAAATCAAAACAACACTGAGGTACCACATCACACCTATCACATTAGCAAACACAACAGAACAGGAAGATGAGAAATGTTGAAGAGGATGTGAAAGAGTTGAAACACTTATTCATTGTTGGTGGAGCTGTGAGCTGATTCAGCCATTCTGGAGAGCGATTTGGAACTATGTCCAAAGGACTACAAAAATAGGCATGCCCTTTAACCCAGCAATATCACTTTTAGGACTGTATCCTCAAGAGATCATAAAAATGGGAAAGGGTCTCACACGTACAAAAATATCTATAGCAGTACTCTTTGTGGTGGTCAAAAACTGGAAATCAAAGGTATGCTCATCATTTGAGGAATGGCTTAATAAATTGTGGTATGTGAATGTAATGGAATGCTATTATGCTATGAGAAATGATGAGCAGAAAACCCTAGAAAGACTTATATGATCTGATGCTGAGTGAAAGGAGCGGAACCAGGAGAACCTTGTGCACAACCATGACCACAGTGTGTGAGAGTTTTTCTGGTAAACTTGGAACTTCATTGCAATGCAAGGAATTGAAAAAATTCCCAGTGGTCTCTTAAGACAAAATGCCTTTCACATCCAGAGAAAGAACTATGCAATTCAACTGCAGAATGTAGCAGATTATTTTGTGTGTGTGTGTGTGTGTGTGTGTGTGTGTGTGTGTGTGTTACGTTTTGGTTTGTTGTATTCCCCATTCATTTTATTCTACCATTCATTTTAATTCTTCTACACAGCATGACTACAGTGAAAATTAATTTAATAGGGATATATGTATAGAACCTATATAAAATTGTAGGCCATCTGGGGGAGGGAGGGCAAAAATCTAAGTTATATGGTAGTGATTGTAGAATACTGAAAATAAATAAAATTCATTTAAAAATAAGTCTAACCTAAATGGTAAAAGAAGTGCAAAAAGCATGTCCTAACAAACAAGACAATCCAAATTTGGGGGGGTGGGACAGAGGGAAGACGCCAGAATGAGAACAACTACTCAACTAAGCTATAAGACAAACTCTTTCAGATGCCTCTAAAAAGAGAATCTGTCCAGACTTTGGAGGGGCAGAATCCAATAGGAGACAGAATGTGACAGATACACAGCCCAGGGCAGACTGGAAGTTCAGTGGGAAGGATCTGCTCTGCAGTGCTGCACCAGTGAGTCTCCATCACAAAAGGGTCTAGCAGTAAACATTGGGTTCTCTGAGGCACTGGCTACACTGCGGAATCGTGGACAAACCGGCCCAGGACTGGTGTCCAGTGGAACTGAGCAGGTGAGTACCATAGAGCCCCAGGTACTTCAGCAGCAACTCCTGAGATTATCATCCCACAGATTAAGTGTCTGTAAATCACCTACTTGAACTTCTGGGAGCCAAGATGGTGGAGTGATTGGTAAATGCTCTCCCCCCCCCCCTTGTTGACCTTGAAAGACCCATGAAATATTTCCCCAGAAAAATCCTGAAACAGTGCTCTTAGTAGAAGGGACAAAATCTCTTAGTATGTGAGGTTAGGAAAATACTAAGGAGGGTCCCTCTCTCTGTGACCGAAGGGGACCAGTACGTCCCTGGAGCTATCCCAGACAGCCCCACCTCAGAAAACTGGGGGGAGACCCTGAACCCCAGGGGGTGGAGTTTGGAAAACCTCGGCACTCCAGGGAAATTGGAAAGACATTATCACAGATGGGATCACCAGCTGCTAAGTTTGCCTATGCTCTAGCTCAACAGAAGAGACTTGCTGTAGCCAGACTACTCCTCCTGCACACTTAACACGGCTAGCTCCAGGACAACGCTGGGGAAACCAAGAGAGACTTCAACTGGTCTCTGCTTTCTGACACCAGCCTGCTCAGTCCCAAGTAAGTTGTAACATTTTAGCTTCTCACTGAAAGAACCAGAGGCCACAAAACACAAAGCCTCAACTTCAAGGCACAAGGACTGTGCGACAGAATCTCTTTGTGCCTCAGAAGCAGAGATCTTCTTTAAAAGCCAGGAAAAGGGTAACAAGTTATAAATAAGTAGCAAAGAAGAAATGAAAAGACCATAGATGGGGACAAGGACCAAAATATGAATACCAAAGAGATCAGCATTTATACTGTATTCCTGTCTGAAACTTCAGAAGGGAATAATAACTGGTCGTTCGCAAAAGTGAGTGATGTTTTGATGAAAATGTAATAAAAGGGTGTGATGAGACTGTAACAAGAGATATGAAAAGAAAGAAGCACAAAATGGGAAATTGCATCACAGGAAGAGGCACAAAATTATATTACAGTAGAAGAAAAGTGGGTAGGCAGATCACCATTGCTTGATATTTATTTTTACCTAATTTAAGTCAAGGAAGGATCAACAAACTCAGTTAAGTATAGAAATCTAGCTAACTATATATGCGTTAGGAGGGGAAGGGGGAAATAAAATGGAGGGGAGGCTAAAAGGGAGGAAAGAAGTAGAATGGGTAAAGGGGAGTAAAAGGGAGGGGTACTGAAAGAAGGAAGGGAAGACTGAGGGATGCGTTGGTCAAAAATTAAAACTATTGTGGAGGGGAAGGGAGAAGGGAGAATTAAAAGCAATAATGGAGGGAAAGAGGATGGAGGAAAAGACACAGATTGTAGTCATAGCTGTGAATGTGAATGGAATGAACACTCCCACAAAATGGAGATGGATAGCAGATTGGATTAAAAACCATAATCCAACAATATGCTATTAACAAGAAACACATTTGAAACAAGAATATACACTCAGGGTAAAGGTACAATGTTGGAGCAGAATATATCCAACTGATGTAAAAAAAAAGAAGGAGTAGCAATCCTAATCTCAGACAAGGCAAAAGTAGAAATGGATCTAATCAAAAGAGTTAAAGAAGGAAACTGTGTCCTGCTAAAAGGCAACATATATACGGAAGCGATATCATTACTAAACCTATATGTTCCAAGTGGTGTAGCATCCAAATTCTTAGAAAAGAAGTTAAGGGAGTTATACGAAAAAATAGACAACAAAATATATACTGGTGTGGGACTTCCATTCCCACTCTCTGAACTTGATAAATCTAACCTCAAGATAAACAAGACAGAAGTTAATGAGGTGAATAAAACTCTGGACAAAGTGAATATGATGGATCTCTTGAGAATACTTAATGGGGATCTAAAGGAATATACCTTTTTCTCAGTGGTACATGGCACCTATACAAAAAAATTACCATGCACAATGGCATTAGAAACTCATAATCCAGCGCAGAAAGGCAGAAATAGCGAATGACTCCTTCTCAGATCATAATATGACAAAATTATATGTAATAAAAGGCCTTGGAAAGATAGACAAAAAATTAGTAGGAAACTAAATAATCCAACCCTAAAGAATGAGTGGGTTAAACAACAAATCATAGAAACAATCAACTTCATTCAAGAGAATAAAAGTAATGAAACAACCTACCAAATCTTATGGAATTTTGCAAAAGCCATTCTTAGGGAAAAGTTTATATGTTTGAATGCCTACATGAATAAAATAGGGAAAGAGGAGATCAATGAAATTAGCATGCAGCTGAAAAAGCAAGAAAAAAACATATTGGAAATCCTCAAGTAAATACCAAATTAGAAATACTCGAAAACCAAGGAAAGATCAATAAAATTGAAATAAAGAAAACTATTGAACTAATAAGTATAACTAAGCTTTGGTTTTATGAAAATGACAGTAAAATGGATAAATCTTAAGTCAATTTGATTTAAAAAAAGACAGAAGAAAACTAAATTACCAATATCAAAAGTGGAAAGAGTGAACTCGCATTCAATGAGAAGGAAATTAAAGCAATACTTAGAAATAAATTTGCCCACCTGTATACCCATAAATTCCACAATCTAAATGGGGTGCATGGTTATTTTAAATAATATAATTTACTCAGATTAACAGAAGAGGAAGTTGAATACTTAAATATGTCTATCTCATAAAAAGAAATTGAATAAGCCATCAATGAACTCCCTAGGGAAAAATTTTCAGGGTCAGATGGAATTATAAGAGAATTTTATTAAATCTATAAAGCACAGTTAATTCCAATACTATATAAAGTATTTGGAAAAATTAGGGAGGAAGGAGTCCTCCAAAATTCTTTTTTATAATACAAATATGGTTTTGCTACCTAAAGTAGGAAAAGCAAAAACAGAGAAAGAAAATCTTAAACGAATTTCTTTACTGAAAGTAGATGCAAATATTTTAAATAAGATTTTAACAAAACAAGGATATCCATTATAACCACTATTATTCAATATGGTCCTAGAAATGATAGGTATAGCAGTAAAAGAAGAAAAAGAAATTGAAGGAATTGGAAGAGGCAAAGAAGAAGCTGTTATCACTGTTTGCAGATTATATACTTAGAGAATCCCAGAGAATCAAGCACAAAACTACTTGAAATTATAAAGTTGGACAAAGTTACAAGTTTCAAAATATACCCACAGCAATCTGCATTTCTATATATTACAAGCAAAGCCCAAGAGGAAGAGATAGAAAGAGAAATGCAATTTAAAACCAGGGTAAATACTATAAAATAGTTGGGCGTCTATCTGCCAAAACAAACCCAAGTACTATATGAACAGAATTACAAAACACTTTTCGCAGAAATAAAGTCAAATACGAGTAAGTGGAAAAATATCAGTTGCTTGTGGGTAGGCTGAGCCAATATACCAAAAAAGACAATTCTACCTAAATTAATTAACTTATTCAATGTCATACCAATCAGACTTTCAGATAATGCCTTCCACATCCAGAGAAAGAGTTATGGAATTTGATCGCCGAATGAAGCAGACCATTTTCTTTTGTATTATGTTTTGTTTTATGATTTTTCCCATTCATTTTAATTTTTCTATGCAACATGACCAAGGTGAAACTGTACTTAATATGAATGTATGTGTAGAACCTACATAAAGTTCTGTACTGTCTCAAGGAGGTAGTGGGGAACTGGGGAAAGGAAGGAAAGGGAGGGGAAAAAATCTTAGATATATGGAGGAGATTGTAGAAAACAGAAAAAAAGTAAAAATTTGATATAAAAGAAAAAGAACTTTCCAAATGGAAAAGGAGGTCCAAAAGGCTCACTGAAGAAGTGGGTTTATGGTTTTCTTTTCTCCTTGTTCAATTTTTTTTCTTTTCAGTTCTATGCACAGGAGGTCTAAAACCCTGGACCTAGGCTAAAACTGTGTTGATCTTGGAGCCAGGATTCCAGGGCAAAGGGTGGTCAGGCCAGAATTAAAGAACTAAGAAGCTAGGTTGCCTAGGACTTGAACCCATGGTGGAATTTAGATTTTGAACTTGGTGGGATTATCCCATATAAGAAGGTCCATGTGTGGAAAGAATTATGCCCCTGGGTATTAGAAGGACGTTTTTCTTTGTTTCTGGTATTCCTTTGAACTGAATATACCTTTGGAAAACTTAATCTCATTATTAAGTGGCAAAATGGAAATGGTATGTAGATGACCCTCTACAAGTGAGACAACACCATTAGTGACTGGTACTAATGACAACGAGATTGAACTCCTTCCCTAATCCTCCTTAAGTTTTCTCAAGAGCCATGGATGAGGGATAAAATGTGGCACACATGGATTTCAGTCAGTAGGCACCAGGGTAAAAACTGTTACATATGGCAATGTTCATTTTTACTGTTTTATGGTGCTATCAGAATTTAAAAAAAATATATACAATTAAAGAAGAAATATATGGGTAAAGCTCAATGGAAAGGTGTTTTTACCTTAGTATAATACCTGCCACCTAAACAAAAAAGAGTGGAATGAAGTGAAAAGTTCAGGAAAGAGATAAAAGTCTGGTATAGAAACATTTTACAGTTGTGATGGGAGACTTCAATTATCCACGTTTTAGTTGCACTTCTCACTCTATTCAAACTAAAGAAGCAATAACTTCTTGATTTTCTTTAATGAAAAGTTCATCTTTCAAAATGTGGATGAATGAACAAGTATACTGCTTATTATTCTCATTTTTAAAGAAGAATTGGTTTCTGGAGTTGAAATAATGGGAAATTAAAATAGAAACCACCATTTCTTCCTAAGGTTTACGATAAGGAAGAAAAACAGAAGCAAGGATTACATCATATACACACTCTATTTATGAAAGCATGTATCAAAGGTTACAAAGGAAGGATAGATAAAACATGGAAAGTCATCCCTGAGGGGATACAAACCTTTCAATAATATAAATATAAAGACACAAAGGAAACATTCAAATGAAGATGCAAACGGAGTTGTCTGAAGAGGAAAATGTGGATCATAGTGAATTCAACCACAAACTTAGATTTTCAAATATATACCTACACAAGATAGAGGTGCCAGCAGTTAGAATGTGAGATGAACAAAAAAGCATGACACGCACCTAGGGAAAAGGTAGGCAGTGCTAGAACTTGAAATGAGGTTAGAGAGGGAAACTAAGAACAATAAGTAAAGTTGTACAAATACACTTCATAAATGAGAAAGTTCTAAGAAGAGAGAAAACTACTGCTTAGATTGGGGATTCTACATTCTTATTTTGTTTCTAATCTTTCTGTAAAAGGCAATGATATTTACATTTGGGAAGGTAGGAGGTATAGTGAATACAGAACTGGGCTTGGAGTCAGGAAGACCTGAATTAAAATCTCAACCTCAAATTCTAGCTTTGTTACAGGCAGGCGACTTGACTTCTGTTTGGCTCAGTTTATCTTTAAATTGGGGGAAAAATAACACCTACCTCCCAGGGTTGTGAGAACCAAACGAAATAATGATTGTTAAGTACTAAGCACAGTGCCTGGCACATAGTAGGTACTTAATAAATGTTTATGATGATGATAATTACAAATTGCAGAACAAAATATAGTTCAGAGGAAGTTCATACCCAAGACAACTAAAACAATAGTAAGAGTAACATTTTGCTGCAATGAATTCAAGGCACTTAACTCATATAAACTGTATTCTCATGTACTAAAAGCACTGGGTAATGTACTTGCTATGTAATTATTTGTGCTATTTGAAAAATGGTGGAGAGTGAGAAACCACTGAACGGAAGAAGTGGAAATGTGGAGATTTTCAAAATAGGAAAGAGAGTAGAGTCTGCAAACTCTAAACAAGTAACCTTGACTTTGATTCCTGGGAAAATTTAGAGTTGATTTTTAAATAGATAGCAAACACAGAAGAAAAAAGAAAGTGATCTCACAGAGCTTACTTCATTAAGTACAAATCATATTACCTCTGTTTCGTAAATATTTTATTTTTGTTTTTTGGGGTAAATTTGTAGATAAATAGAATTCTGTAAAGATTACTTGAATTTTAATACTATATTTGTTGAAATATATCATTGTTAGAGAAAATAGTGAAATATTGTTTAGGCATTAATGCAAATATGTGGATTTGGAATTGGTTGAATTGCTAGATTTGGAGAGTGGTAATTTAATTGTTCACTGTCAAATTGGCAGCAGATTTTCAGTGGGATGCCACAGTCATCTGTTCTTGTCCCTGTGTTATTTGGCATTCTTATCAACGACTTTATAAAGGCATAAGTATCCCACTTATCATACCTAGAGATGACACAGAGATTGAGGACATAAATGTCTATTATTGCTGTTATTATTAATAATTTTGGAACAAAAACAGCTAAAAGGAATTTGACAACCAGGATAAGTAAAGCATTAGTCAAAGTCATTGTTTGATTTGATGACTGCAAGGAACTTAACTCACACGAATTATAATCTAAAACGCTAGATAGGAAAGATTGAATTTAATTGAATCTAATAAAATATGCAGTGATCAATACAAAGTCTTAACATTGGGCTGATTTCCCAAGTACAACGACTATGCAGCAGTCTGTCAGGGGAATATCCAGAAATATTAGTGGAATGCATATGGATCAGCAACAACAGAATGGCATATGTGTGTGTGTTTGCACACACACATACATATATAGACAGAAACATATTATGCTTATTAGAAATTATAAAATAAAAATAGGTGAAATAAATTGATACCCCAAACTGTAACACACGCACAAGCACACCTATGTATGTATGTGCATGTATTTTGGTACCAATCTCAAAATATATACTAAGACAGTGCTCAACTATTAGGGAGTGCATGAGAGAATTACGTATCAATACAATTGAATTTTATTGTGCCACAAACAATTATAAAATTGGTAGTTGCAGAGGAAATTGGGAAGACCTTTATGATATGGAACTAAGTGAAGTGAATTGAACTTCGAGAAGATATGATGCTAAAATGTGCATAGAGAAATACAAATTTAGTAAATTTTAGAACTTCAGAAAAGTTTGCAACTAAAGAAAACTATAGAAAAGTGTTTAATACAATCATAAGTCATAGAATTGAAGCCAAATTGCACCACCCACCTTCTTCCTGGAAAGGTGGTAGATTTAAAAACCAGGATGTGACATAAATGTGTATACATAGTGATTAATACGGGAATAAGGTTTTTGTTTTTGTTTATTCTGTTTTGCTTTTTTTATTTATTTTAAGTTTTCAACATTAATTTCCACAAAGTTTTGAGTTCCAAATTTTCTCCCCATCTTTTCCTTCCCAAAAAATGCTATGCATTCTGATTGACCCTTCCATCATGTGTCCTCCTTTTTAATATTCCTTTCTTTCCTTATGCCTATCTTCCCTTTTATCCTGTGGGGCAAGATAAATTTCAATATCTCATTACCTGTATTTCTTATTTTTTCCCAGTTGTACACAAAAACAATACTCAATATTTGTTCCTAAAACTTTGAGTTCCAACTTCTCTTCCCTTCCTCCCTCCCCATCAATCCCCACTGAGAAGGCAGGCAACTCAATACAGACTAGATATGTGTAGTTTTGCAGATGACTTCCATATCAGTCTTGTTGCATAAGTCTAACTATATTTCCCTTCATCCAATCCTACCCCCCATTTCTTCTATTCTCTCTTTTGACCTTGTCCATCCCCAAAAGGGTTTACTTCAAATTGCTCCCTCTTCCTATTTGGCCTCCCTTCCATCATCTCCCCCCTCCCCCAGCATATCCCCTTCTCCCCTACTTCCCTGTAGTATAAGATAGGTTGTCATACCAAATTGAGTGTGTATTCTGTTCCTTCCCTGAACTAAATGTGATGAGAGTAAGCTTCACTATTTCTGTCTCACCTCCTCTTTTTCCTCGCCATTGGAAAAACTTTTTCTTCCATCCTCTATGACAGATAATTTGCCCCATTCCTTTTCTCTTCACAATCTATTCCTCTCTCAATCCTTTATTTTTTTTTTTAGATATGATCCCATCCTATTCAACTTACTCTTTCCTCTCTTTCTGTCTCTCTCTTTTTCTCTGTGTGTGTGTGTGTGTGTTTGTGTGTGTAAATCCCTCGAAAAATAAAAACACTGAGAAAAGTTTCAAGAGTTAGAAATATTATTTTTCTATGTAGGAATGTGAACAGTTCAACTTTAGTAAGTCCCTCGTGATTTCTGTTTCTTGTTTACCTTTTCATGCTTCTCTTGATTCTTGTGTTTGAAAGTCAAAGTTTCTTTTCAGCTCTGATTTTTTCATCAAGAACGCTTGAAAATCCTCTGGTTTATTGAATGACCATTTTCCCCCCTGAAGTATTACACTCAGTTTTGCTGGGTAGGTGATTCTTGGTTTTAATCCTAGTTCTTTTGACTTCTGCAATATCATATTCCAAGGCCTTTGATCCCTTAATGTAAAAACTGCTAGATCTTTCATTCCAAGTGCTTGCAATATTTTCTCCTTGTCCGGCGGACTGTGAAATTTGGCTACAATATTCCTAGGAGTTTCTTTTTTGGAATCTCTTTCAGGACGTGATTGGTGGATTCTTTCAATATTTATTTTGCCCTCTGCTTCTAGAATATCAGGGCAGTTTTCCTTGCAAATTTCATGAAAGATGATATCTAAACTCTTTTTTTTTTGATCACGGCTTTCAGGTAGTCTCATACTTTTTAAATTGTCTGTCCTGGATCTATTTTCCAGGTCAGTTGTTTCTCCAGTGACATAGCTCACATTATCTTCCATTTTTTTTCATTTTTTCAGTTTTGTTTTGTAATTTCTTGGTTTTTTATAAAGTCATTAACTTCCATTTTTTCCATTCTAACTTTTAAAGAAATATTTTCCGCAATGAGGTTTTGAATCTCCTTTTCCATTTGACTTATTCTGCTTTTAAATCATTCTTCTCCTCATTGGCTTTGCTAATTGAGTTAGTTCATTTTTCAAGGTTTTTTCTTGGGTTTTCTTAGGAAGCTGTTGACTTGGTCTTCATGATTTTCTTGCATTGCTCTCTTTTCTCTTCCCAATTTTTCCTCCACCTCCCTTATTTGATTTTCAAAACCATTTTTAAGCTCTTCCAAAGCTTGGCACCGTTGCATATTTAATTTAGAGATTTTGAATGGAGAAGCCTTGATTTTTATATCATCCCCTGATGGTAAATACTGTTCTTCCTCATCCTGAAGGATGGGAGAGAAAATTTGTTCACCAAGAAAGTAACTTTCTATAATCTCAATATTTTTTCCCTTTTTTTGGCATTTTCCCAACCAGTTACTTGAATTTTGGGTCCATTGTCAAGATTAGGGTATACTCAGGGGACCTGTAATTTCTCAGTTCCTCAAAGGTGTCACAATCAAGTGAGAAGAGTTTACTCCATGGCCTGTGTTACAGCTGAGATTCAGATCAGGTACTAAATTCCCCGATGGGCTTTGGGGTGGGGGGAAGGGCTGCCACTCAGGGATGAGGTTCAGATACACTGTTCAATTCTCCCAGGGACTTTATCTAACAATGGATGGTGACTGATGCCTGTCATGGCAATGTAACTGTTGCTGCAGCTGTGGCTATCTCCACCTCTTAAGGCTGAGGTTAGGGTAGGACCCTGCTCCATTGTCACAGGGGTGAAAAAACTTTCTCACCAAACTTTGAAGTTTCTTTGTCGCCTGTGAGGTAAGAGATCTGCCAACTCCCAGTGCTGCTGAGAATTCCACCCCCTGAAGTCTATTCTAGTCCTGCTTTTCCCAGTGCCATGTGACCAAAGCTGGGTTGAACTCTGATCTGCATCCCAGTGTGACAGACCTTAGCCTTCCAGGTCATTCTGGCATGTAAATTTCCTCCACTCTGTCATTCGGTGGTTTCTGCTGCTCTAGAATTTGTTGAGAGTCTTTCTTTACAGGTGTTTTATGGGCTCTAGGAGTAGGACTAGAGTATGTGCATCTTTCTATTCCATCATCTTGGCTCTTGTTTTGCTTTTTTCCTGCTTGGTATATATTTGATGTGAAGTACTTTTCTTTTCTGAAGATGCTGTTTTGTTTTTAATTTTCAATTGTGAGGAAAAAGAAAATGAATGGAAAGAAATCAATATGCTTTTTAAATCCCTAGTATTTGGTTTGACAATAGATAATACCATCTCACTAGGCATGAACACAAGGTCCAAATCAGTGGAGTTGCATAGAAAGTTTAAAATTGTCCTTTCCACATTTCAACCTCCTCATCAAATTTTCAATAAGTCATAGATCCTACTAAAAATTAAATGGAAATTGTTTGGGAATTTTGTGGAAGTCATAGATGGCATGCAAAGGCAAATAAATGACATGGTACCAATGGAGAAATTCTTAACGCCAATTTCAAAATAACTTACTATAAACAATTCATAATTCAGAAAGAAAAATAAAATAGATTTCTTCTCTGATATGAAGGGAAAGCCAAAAAATTAATAAATTTTCCAGATTTTGGGTCACTGCCTCTAATTTCCATGATATGGAAGGATTAACTGTATAGCACAATAGTTAGAGGGTTGACTTGCAATCACAAAGGTTTGGGTTCAAAATATGCTCTTGCTGTTTACAGGCTGTATGGCCATGGACCAACACTTTAACATCCATGAGCATGAGTTCCTCATCTGTGGTATGCAACTAAGAATAGCTGAAAAACGTGCTTGACAGGGATGTTGTGAAACTCAAATGACTTATCATTTATTAAGTACCCAGTCACCTTTAAAACTTTATAAATGCTAGCTATTGTCATGAGGATGAAGCTACACATTGAGAAATTAAATAGTTAATACTTTATCATTAACTCTAAAAATGCTTTGCAGCCCTAAGCACAATACATAATTTCATTCTCCTTTACCTTAGTATAAACTGAATTGTAAAAATATTGCTGTTGCAATCTAGAAGTAGAAGAAAAAGAGAAAACAATCAGTTGAACTAATGTGACAAGTCTTGTCAGTAGTGGAATTGGGAACTAAATGACCTCTTCTGATCCACTTCATAGATTCACTATGTGCTGATGGATTGATACTTTGGTTAAATTTTTGTTGATATGAATTCCCTTAGTCCTTTCAGTTCTCGCATACATTAGTTGACAAAGGTTTATGAATAAATGCATTTGTGATTCTGGGCAATATTGATGAAATCTTCATTGTGGAAGTAATTCCGTTATTGCTTCCTTTTCTGTTATCAGAACTGTGCTTCCTTGAATTTAATTCTAGTGTGATACTTCTCTAATCATGGCATAGGATATTGAGAAGAATAAATCAGAAGGATGAGGGGACCAAGAATATATCCTGAACAGCGAGAGTTAATGATAGTTCAACCTAATGAAAAGGATTGATATATCTATAAAGCTGAAGATTTTGACTATGATTACTAAAATAAAGGACAGTTTCATAGAGAAGTGATAGAACACTGGATCTAGAATGAGAAAGACTCATCTTCCTGAATTCAAATCAGGCCTAGGACACTTACTAGTTGTGTGATCTGGAACAAATTATTTAATCCTATTTTCCTCAACTTAATCCTATTTTCTTTTGTTCCTCATCTATACAACAACCTGGAAAAGATAGTGGCAAGTTACTCCAGAATCTTCGACAGAAAATACCAAAGTGGTATCAAAAAATGTTAGACATGGCAGAAACAACTGACCAAGAACAATGGCAAAAAGAGGAAAGATTGATTAAATGTTTAAAACCAGTTCCAGAAAATAGATTGTGGTGGCTGCATAAGCTCCTTCATTTTCAGCCAAATCAACTTATCAATCAATCAATTAAGCACATCATGTGTGTCAGACATTGTGTTAGATTCTAGAGGTATAGAGACAAAAATGCAATAGCCCTTGTCTTCAGAGAGGTTACATTATTTGGAGGGGAGACAACTCACAATCCAATATATATGAAATATAATAAAAATATATACAAAGTCATTTTGGGGAGAGTGAGTGTTATACCAATTGAGGACATCATTAAATATTCATGAAAATGCAGTGATTGAGTTAAAGGTTGACAGAAAGCAAGGATTCTAAATAAAGATAAGGAGGGAATGCATTCTAGCCATGGGGAATAGCTTGCCTGTGTAAAAGCAAAGAGATGGGTGCTAAATCATCTTCTGTGAGGAACAGAAAGGAGGACAGGTAAACTAAACAAGGAATATTTAAAAGAGAGTCATGTATATTATAAGAAGTAAGACAAGATTGCTAAAAATGTGAAAAGTCAAAATGAAAAGTTTATATTTCATCTTACATGTGATTGGGAGTCTTCAGAATGACCTTGTTACATTATTTAAATGTTCTCATTCTATAAAGGGGGTATTCTTTGCTTAGATAAGATATTTTTCACCCTAATCGCAACTTGAATGGGAAATTTAGCTTTTCGTTTAATTCTGTTTTTTTAAACATAATTCCAAGAAAACTTTACCACAGTGCCAAAGGGGTTTATAGTACAAATAAAAGATGAAAAATACAACGATTAGGTGATCTACGTGTGGGTTAGAATCTCTTTTGATGTGTGTGTTTGTGTGAGAGAGAAAGAGAGAGAGAGAGAGAGAGAGAGAGAGAGAGAGAGAGAGAGAGATTCTACTACTTTTTTTTTTTATATGTAAAATGATTTAAAGATGAATCACTCCAAAACCCATTATTGCATATCTGGGTTTGCTTTCTTTTTAATGATTCCTTAAACAGGTAAAGCATAGTTGTGCTAATAAGCCCTACATTCAACACATATTTTATGTCATTCAGTTATAATGTATATTATTTGTTGTGAAAAAAATTATTAAACTTTGATAGCTAATTTTATGCTACTTCTTGCATGAGTTGCAAATACATTAAATCACTAGCATGTACAGAGCCTTTCTATCAACATTCATTTATTGTTAATGCTTTTCAGAATAGAAGTAACTATGACAAACTGTAAATCATTTATGAGCTATCCCACCATTGTCCATTTATCAAGCACGACATATATAGTAAAACATCATGAAACATTTTCTTAAAATCAGTTACATTCATTCTAAGATCCACTCTACCACTTGAAAGACAGAGGATTTATTCTGCACATATTTACACTATTATAGGCAACTCTCAGTAATTTAAAAGATAAGCCATTTGAGTGTGTATTATTGTTTATTTATTTTCACAGTAAAATAATCTTTTTTTTAATAAATTTATTTAAGTTTTTACATTCATTTTCACAAGATTTTGGGTTCAAAAATTTTCTCTCCATTTGTCCCCTCCCCCCTCTCTGATACACTGGATATTCTAATTACCCATATCACAAATCTGCCCTCTCTTCTATCATCCCTCCCTTCCCTTACCCCATCTTCTCTTTTGTCTTGTAGGGCCAGATAACTTTCTATTCCCCATTACCTGTATTCCTTATTTCCTAGTAGCAAGAACATTAATCAACAGTTGGTCCTAAAACTTTAAGTTCCAGTTTCTCACCATTCCTCCCTCCCCACCCATTCCCTTTGGGAAGGCAGGCAATTCAATGTAGGCCATATCTGTGTAGTTTTGCAAATGACTTCCATAATAGTCGTGTTGTGTAAGACTAACTATAGTTCCCTCCATCCTATCCTGCCCCCCATTGTTTCTATTCTCTCTTTTGATCCTGTCCGTCCCCGAGTGTTGACTTCAGATTGCCCCTCCTTCCATTGCCCTCCCTTCCATCATCCCACCCCTACCCTGCTTATCTCCTTCTCCCCCACTTTCCTGTAGTGTAAGATAGGTTTTCATACCAAAATGAGTGTGCATTTTATTCCTTCCTTTAGTCGAATGTGATGAGAGTAAACTTCATGTTTTTTTTCTCAGCTCTCCTCGTCTTCCTTCCACTAAGAAGTCTCCTGCTTGCCGCCTCTATTAGAGAGAATTTACCCCATTCCATTTCACCCTCTCTCCTCCCACTACATTTCTCTCTCACCATTTACCTTGATTTCTTTTAAGATATGATCCCATCATATTCAATTCACTCTGTGCTCTCTGTCTCTGTGTGTGCATGCATGTGCGTGTGTGTGTGCCTGCACGCCTGTATATGTGTGTGTGTACATGTGTGTGTAATACCACCAACTACTCAGCTACTGAAAAATTTCAGGTGTTACAAATATTGTCCTTCCATATAGGAATCTAAACAGTTCAACGTTGGTAAGTCCCTTGTGACTTCTCCTTGCTGTTTACTTTTTCATGCTTCTTCTCATTTTTGTGTTTGAAAGTCAAATTTTCTTTTCAGCTCCAGTCTTTTCATCAAGAATGCTTGAAAGTCCTCAATGTCATTGAAAGACCATATTTTCCCCTGAAGTATTATACTCAGTTTTGCTGGGTAGGTGATTCTTGGTTTTAGACCTAGTTCCTTTGACTTCTGGAATATCCTATTACACCCCCTTCGATACCTTAAATTAGAAGCTGCTAGATCTTGTGTTATCCTCATTGTATTTCCACAATACTAGAATTGTTTCTTTCTAGCTGCTTGCAATATTTTCTCCTTGATCTCAGAACTCTCAAATTTGGCCTCAATGTTCCTAGGAGTTTCTCTTTTTGGATCTCTTTCAGGTGGTGATTGATTGATTCCTTGAATACTTATTTTGCCCTCTGCTTCTGTAATATCAGGGCAGTTTTCCTTGATAATTTCATGAAAGATGTTGTCTAGGCTCTTTTTTTGATCATGATTTTCAGGTAGTCCCATAATTTTTAAATTGTCTTTCCTGGATCTTTTTTTCAGGTCAGTTGTTTTTCCAATGAGATATTTCACATTCTCTTCCATTTTTTCATTCTTTTGGTTTTGTTTTGTGATTTCTTGGTTTCTCAGAAAGTCATTATCCTCCATCTCCTCCATTCTAATTTTGAGAGCACTTTTTTCTTCATTGAGCTTTTGAACCTCTTTTTCCACTTTGCTAATACTGCTTTTGAAAGCATTCTTCTCCTCATTGGCTTTTGAATCTCTTTTCCCAATTGAGTTTCAAGGTGTTATTTTCTTCAGCATTTTTTTGGGTCTCCTTTATTAAGGTATTGACCCGTTTTTCATGCTTTTCTTGCATCTCTCTCATTTCTCTTCCCAGTTTTTCCTCCACCTGTATAACTTGATTTTCAAAATCCGTTTTGAGCTCTTCCAAGGCCTGAGCCCATTGGATATCTGTTTCAGATATTTGGAATACAGAGGCCTTGACTCCTATGTCTTTACCTGATGATGAGCATTGGCCTTCTTCGTCAGAGAGGAGTGGCGCAATCATCTGGTCGCCAAGAAAATAACCTTCTATGACCTTATTTTTTTTCCCTTTTCTGGGCATTTTCCCAGGCAGTTACTTGACTTCTGAGAGTCCTCTCCATCCCTGTCCTAGGTCTGTCCATCTAGTGCTTCGGGTCTGGGATTCAAATGCTGCTCCCCAGCCTCAGGGTTTTTGGCGGCAAGCCTGGCTGCTATTCAATGGGAGCTTAATTTCTGGTGCTCAGGTGGAGGCAGGGCCACCTCCCAGGCTCAGTTCCCTCAAGGGGTTTATGCAGTGATTTTTTGTAATGGTGCTCCTGTGGAGCTTCTGCCTGCTCTGGGAGTCTCTGGCCACCTACTGCCTCTGCCACTGCCTCTGGCACTGTGTCCCGAGGGGGCCTGAGTTCCAGAGACACCCCGCTTCCCTCTCAGCCCGTCTCTCTCACTGACCTGTGAGTCTGTGGGTTGAGGGGCCTTTGAGGCCACTGGAGATTCTGTCCCTGAAGCGTGCTCGGATCTGCTTGCTCCTCTCAGTGCCTCACGGCTGGGGCAGGGGAGGGCTCCACTCCTGTCAGGGACGCGATGGACCTTTGGAATCAGTTTTTCAGGGCTCTCTGGAACAGAAATCTCCTTCACTGTGCTGCTGTGTGGCTTGCGCTGTTCCAGAATTTGTTGGGAGTTCTTTTTAGAGGAAATCCATGGGCTGTGGGTTCGGAGCTAGTATATGTGAGTCTTTCTACTCCGTCATCTTAGCTCTGCCCTCGAGTGTGTATTATTTAGACCCTTAGTCTCATTATTTTATTTCCTTTTGTATAGATAATTGTCATCATGATCAGTGACCCCAGGAACATCAATTTAGTCCTGGACAGGACCTTCAAGATCATTTAGTTCAACCTTCTCATTGTGCAGATGAGGAAACTGAGGCTAATGGAGGTTTTTATAATGTACTCTATACAATACAAATAAAAAATGTCAGATTTCCAAGAGCCAAAATGGCAAAATAAGTGGTAAATTGTGTCTCTCCCATATTCATCCCCCCAAAAACATTAAAAATATCACTGCAAAACAAATCTTGGAAGAGTGGAGCCAGTGGAAAACAAGATGGATCAGTCTTTTTACTCGAAAGACTTGGAGGGTAGGCCAGAAATGTCCATATCACTTGGGAAAAAAGGAAGTGCATTCCAGGATAAAAATAGTCCCAACAAGGCACCAGAGTTACTGCGCCCCAGTGTGGTGGGACAGGCAAACACCAACAGTAGGACCTTCCCTGTCTCCACCCCTCCCCCAAAGCTATGTATATTTTCATAAGGAAATGGGCAGACTCCATATCTAAGAACTACTTGTTCTTCAGTGTAGCCCCAGGCAAACAGTCATCTTCCAGCAATCAGACCTCCAAGCTTTTCATGCATAGCCTGGGTTAAATAGGCACCCTCCAGTGACTACAACTCCACAAACTTTAGTGTAGCCCTCAGGGAAATGCAGAAACGCCCAACTGGGCTGCAACAAATGCCATGCATCAACACTAGGACCCCATCTCAGCAAGAAATAAGCTACAAGATCCCATTAGTCATCCCCCAGCCCAGCTCTTCAACACAGCACCAGATACAGGGGTCCCTTTGGGCTTCACGACACTATCAGTGCATCACCAGATAAACAGCCAGAACCTGCAGTCACCTGCACAACAAGCCTGAGATGTAATCCCTTCTACCCTGGGTGTAGAGATCAAGTTTAAAATAAAGGAAAAAGGGGAAAAAAAAGAGCAAAAAGCAACAGCAACAAAAATGAATCTGACCATAGAAAGTTATTATGTGACAGGGAAGACCAAGACACCAACTCAGAAGAGGACAAAAATAACAAAATACCTATGACCAAAACTCCAAAAAAAAAAAATGAGAAGTGGTCTTAAAGCCAGAAAGACCTCAATGAAGAACGTAAAATGGAGCTAAAAATCAAATGAGAGAGGTAAAAGAAAAATTGAGAAAAGAAATGAGAATTATCTTTAAAAAAGTTAAATTGGAAAACTTCTTAACAAGTATATTAGCTAGATGGAAAAGGAGATATGAAAATCCAATGAAGAAAGAAACTACTTAAAAAGTACAATTTGCCAAATGAAAAAGAAAGTAGAAAAATTGATTAGAATTGGGCAAGTGGAAGTTCATTATTGTATGAGATATCAAGGATAAATCAAATAAAATCAAAAGAATGAAAAAGTGGGACAAAAAATGTAAAATACCACGTTGAAAAAGCTTAACCTGGAAAAAGAAAAACCTGGTAGAGATAATATAAGAATAACAGACTACCTGAAAACCATAATATAAAAGAATACTGGGACAGTTTCTTTTAAGCAATAATAAAGGAAAACTTCCCTGATGTAGTGGAACCAGAAGATAAAACAGTCATTGAAAGAATTCATTGATTACCTCAGGAAAGCAATCCTCAAATAAAAATTCCAAGGAAAATTATAGTTAAACTTCAGAATCATCAGGTCAAATTAAAAATACTATAAGTAGCCAGAAACAATTCAAATTACAAGGAGCAATAATCAGGATTACACAGAACTTGACATCTGCAACACTAAAGGATCATAAGTCATGGAACATGATATTCTAGAAGGTCAAAAAACAAGGACTAAAACCAAGATTCACCTTCTTGGAGAAATTAAGCATAATCCATCAAGGAAATAAGAAAAAGTCACTCTACAAAATACAAGGATTATAAATTTTCATAACAAGAAGACTATATGTAAACCAAAAAAATGACCTCTGATAGTAAGATGCAAGAGGAAAATAAACACGTAAAAAGGGACAAGAAAACATAAGGGATTCAATTAAGCTAAACAATTTGAATCCCTACCTGAGAAGATGATATTTATAATCCTTAAAAAAAATCGTAATACTACAACTAGAATGAATATGCATAGACAGAGGGTATAGGTATAAGGTGAATTGAGGGAATGACTTAAAAAAATTAAGAGATGGGAAAGAAGGAATGGGGTAAATTATTTTACATGAAGAGGTTCAAAAAAGGAGGGGAAGATGGGATTCTGAGAGATGAGCATCTCTTGAAATTTACTCTAATCAATATTAGTTCAAAGAGGGAATATTACACAAAATCAGTTGAATATAGAAATCTATTTCATCTGATAAGGAAGTAGGAGGGGAGGAGATCAAGCATGGGGGTGGAGGATGGAGACTGACGGAAGGGAGGTCGTATCAGGGAAGATGGTAGATAGAAACAAGACACTGATGAGGAGAAAAAGGTGAAAGAAGAAAGAGGACAAACAAGAGGAAGAATAGGATACTCAGGTAGTGCTCATAACTTTGAATGTGAATGGATTAATTCTCTCATAAAACGGGAACAGCAGAGTGGATCAAAAACCAGAATCCTACAATATGTTGTTTATAAAAAGCGCATTAGAAACAGAGAGACACACACAGGAAAAAGGTAATGGGCTGGAGCAGAGTTTATTCTGATTCAGTAGAAATACAAAAAGTAGGTACTTGTGATGTCATACAAAGTTAAAAACAAAAAATAGATGTAATTGAAAGAGATAAGAAAGGAAAATATATCTTGCTAAAAGGTACCATAGACAATGAAGTATTATCAGTACTAAACATATATACACCAAGTGGTGTAGCATGCAAATACTTAGAAGAGAAGTGAAGAGAGTTATAGGAAGAAATAGACACAAAACTATACTAGTGGGGGATCTCAACTGTCTCTTCTCAGAACTCAATAAATTCAACCAACAACAAAGAAGAAAGAAACTAAAGAGGTAAATAGAATATTAGAACATAGTGACACAATAAGCAAATTGGAAGAGAAAGATATAGTCTACCTATCACACCTATGGAGGGGGATAATTCATGACCAAGGAAAAGATAGAGGCTAATATAAATGTAAAATACGTAATTTTGACTAAGTTAAATTAAAAAGCTTTTGTACAAACCAAACTAGAAGGAAAGTATAAAGCTGAGAAACAATCTTTACAAAAACGTTTTTCTGTTACATTTTCCAAATATATAGAGAATTGAGTTAAGTTTATAGGAATACATGCCATTCCCCAACTGATAAATGGCCAAATGATATGAACAGGCAGGTTTCAGATGATGAAATCACAGTTTTCTATATTCATATGAAGAAGTGCTTTAAATCCCTTCTGATCAGAGAAATGCAAATTAAAACAACTCTGAGATACCACCTCACACTTATGCGATTTGTGAATACAAAAAGACAAAGGAAAATTAAAAATGTTAGAAATGATGTGGGAAAATTGGGACATCAATGCACTGTTGGAGTTGTGAATTGATCTAACCATTCTGGTGAGCAATATGGAATCATGCCCAAAGACTGTGCATACCCTTTGATTCAGCAATTCCAGTATTATATTTGTGTTCCACAGAGATGATAAAAAATGGAAAAGGACCTAAATGTGCAAAAAAAAGAAATTATAGCAGCCATTTCCATGGTGCCAAAGTATTGAAAATTGAGTGTATGTCCATCAATTGAGGGATGGCAGAACAAATTGGTACACGTGATTGTGATGAAATAATATTATGATATAAGAATTGATGATCAGGATCCTTTCAGAAAAAAGCTGAGAAGATTTACATGAACTCACGCAATGTGAAATGAGCAGAACTGGAACAATATACACAATAAAAGCAATACTGAATGATGACCTACAGTCAATAACTAAGTTATTCTCAGCAACTCAATAATCCAAGACAATTCTGAAGGATTTATGAGAGAGATTCTATCCATCTCCATAGAAAGAATTCATGGAGCCTGAATGAATATGAAAAATACATTTTTTACTTTCTTTTTAAAAAGTGGCTTGCTAATGAAGTAGCTGCATTGAAATCCTAACCATATGAACATTCAGAATAACTAATCCATCAATAAATAACAAGCATGTATAAAAGATCATATGCTGGACACTATATTAGCCATTGGAATACAAGAAGAAAAATGAAAAATCCCTGCTTTCAAGAGACATAAATTCTATCTATGTATTAATGTCAGTGGCAGACGATAAGTTATTTATTTTTTAACTATAACTGAGAAGTAGTGCTGTCCCTTACCTGCTAAAACAACAAAAATAACCTCAACATCCATCAAGTGACATTCACAAACTTGTGCTACTTATAGTAAAGTCTACTTTAGCATCTTGTAAGTATATAGGACCAAGAGATTTCAGAGGAGTCCAAGAGAGCTGTCTTTGATGATAAGAGAGGCAACTGGTATCAAAGCAGAGCTGGCAGTATTTTGTTTCCCAAACCGTCGTTCATAGGGAATAACATTTAAACATTCCACTCCCTCTACACACAGAAAGCAGAAATATAATGTCCTGGGAAATAAAATAGATGCAGGGTTGTAATTCAGCCTGCTATTCAAAGTTAATTTTTAAATAATCCCAAGAAGGAGCTGTAAGACCAGCTACTAAGATTACCTCTTTTAATATCATAGAGAAAAGTGTTATTGAAAAAGCATCTCAGTTAGTCTCTCTGCTTTTCGCTCATTACACAAGGACAGTCTTCCCATGATTTCCAGCACTTCATCTGAATCAGTTCCACTCTTAACTCCATTACGTTGTTAGAGTAATTCAACATCCATCACAGACATCTCATATGACAGAGGTATAACTCCTGGGCACATGATTTTTGTCCTTTACATGATTCACATTTTTGCCACTGTTATCCATGAATAGTAGAGATAAGAATCTTGCATATAAATGAATACAAAGAGAGTGAATGGTAAAGTAAAAACAACCCGAACCAACAAGAACAACATGTCGACAACTTTATGTAACATCAGAGATGTTCTACATTCTGCATAGTCAAAGCACTTTGTGCATGGAATTTCTGAGACTGACTGGAAAAAGGCTTTTTCATCAACACATATTTATACATTTCAGCTCTGTAGTAATAGTTTGATCCTAGAATTTTCAGAGCTTGATATACATGGCAAAGACCCATTGGGGCATTGAGGTGATCTGGATAGGTCACTAGGATTCTCATTGACCCGTGGAAGTTTTTACCTGCTTGAGGTAGATACCCCCTAATTCACTTACAGACCTATTGGTTTGAGACCTATCGGTTACCCTCAATCTGGCTTCCACAGTCGGCCAAGGTAGTTTTCCAGAATGTAGTAGCTGCACTTGCTACAGTTTCTTGGAATCACAGCTGAGAGTTGGGTGAAGGTAGATGCCCAAAAATGGATAAGCTGTCCTGAAAGGGGATCACTAAGCCATCACACTAGAGTTACTAGTCTTCCCTGTACACTTCAGGAATAGGCAGATGAAAATAATTTGTCTCAATGGCCATGGAGTCCTCTGAAGTAAGTACTGTGAAGTACTTAATATTTCATCAGGCATTGAAGATGTTAAGGTCATTCAATATACCCTAGGTCATTGTTAGTCATTTTGAATTTTGTCCTTTGATGACTCTGGAAGGAAAAGCAAGGTTGATGCCTGCATAACTATGCCTTACTTACAAGCAATTCATACATAAGTCAAGTTACCACCCTAAAATGAAACATAAACAACAATTCACTAGGATGAAGCAAAGTGAAGGGGGAAAACCTGTAGTAAAATTAGACAAATTAAGTCCAATTTTGACCTTGAAAAATCATTGTATATGATATACATATATGTATATATACACATATATACACATACATATGCATATATAAACATATCATTATATTTAAAATCTCAGTGAGTTACAAAAGATGGGTATAATCAGTGTTGCAGAGATTGAAAGAAGATAGACATCTTAATGTGATCATTGCCAGAGGATTTTGATTTAGTACAGCCATTTTGGAAGACAATTTGGAATCATCACTAGGAATATACCCCAAGGAGATAATTGGTAAGGATAAAGTCCTCATATATGCTAAATTATTACTAGCACCATTTTTTTTTCGTAGTAGCAAAGAGCTGGGAACAAAATAAACTCATTAAGTTGTTGTCGCTCAGTAGTTTCAATTGTGTCTGACACTTGATGACTCCATTTGAGGATTTCCTGTTAAAGATATTGGAGTGGTTTGCTGTTTCCTTCTTCTAACCATTTTACAGATTAGGAAACTGAAGCAAACTGAATTAAGTGATTTGCACAGAGTCATAGAGCATGTAAGTATCAAGACCGAATTTGAAATCTGGAAAATAAATCTTCTTGATTGCTGACCTGGTACTCTATTCACCTAGCTGTCCCATTGAGTTTGAAATGGCTAAACAAATTGTCTTATCTGAATATAATGGATTATTTACTATTCCAAGAAATCGCAATTGTAAGCAACACAGAGAAGCATGGTAAAACATCAACAGGGAGAAATCAGTGAGGAGAGTCAAGAAATTAATATGCACAATGGCAAAAACAGAACAAGAATCACAACAATTTATTTATTTATTTTTTAAAATTTATTTATTTAACTTTTTACATTTATTTTCACAAGATTTTGGGTTCGAAAATTTTCTCCCCATTTGTCCCCTCCCCTCTCCCCAATACACCGGACATTTTAATTACCCATATCACCAATCTGCCCTCTCTTCTATCATCC
>CM053770.1:535689478-535707011 GCA_028658325.1 Potorous gilbertii
AAGTTGGAACTCAAAGTTTAAGGAACAACTGTTGAGTATTGTTCCTGCTACTAGGAAATTAAAAAATACAGGTAATGGGGAATAGAATGTTATCTGGCCCTACAGGACAACAGAGAAGATGGGGTAAGGGAAGGGAGGGATGAAAGAAGAGAGGACAGATTGGTGATATCGGTAATTAGAGTGCTCAGTGTATTGGGGTGGGGGGAGGGGACAGATAGGGAGAAAATTTGGAACCCCAAATTCTGTGAAAATGAATGTAAAAAGTTAAATAAATAAAAAAATTCATCCATACTACAGGGAAAAAAAAGAAAAACATTTCGTCTAAAAATATTTCTTTTTCTTTTAAAAGAGTTGAAAATTATCCTGTTGTTATGAGAGTCACTAAACTTTTATGAAGAGAATTAGTTGAAACCTTTTACATGATAGTTCTCTTTTCACTTTGAAGCAAAAATAAATCTTTTAAAATTAAAATTCATAAAACCTTAGTCGGTATAAAAATGTCCTTAAGTAACATGATTTCCCAAAGTATTAAAACAAACCAAGTTCTTAATTATTACAGAGTTCTTAGATACTACAAAATGCTTTATTCAAAAATGTGCAATGTAATCTCACATTGGTAACAGTAAGAGTCTGATTACAGAAAAAAGCTAATGCTTTTAAAATCCTTTTAAACAATGAAGGCATCTTAATGTAGGTCTTAGGTAGTTTACACAAATTTATGAACGTGTTCTATTTTCAGATAAAAATAACATTAGTTTTCCCAGTAAGATTACATAAAAGGTTTCACATATTTTGTGGTCACTTGCTATTGATCATAGAAATGTGGAGTAGAAGAAAAAAGAAGGGACATGTGATATAGCAAATATGACACGATAAAACATCTATGACTCTGTTTGAATTCAGATAGGAGTTAAATTTTCCAATCATGCAGTAACTGTTTTATAGCCAGATTCAAGAATAATTAGGTCGGAAAAATTTCTTTTTAATAGAACACAATGGGGAAACTGACCAGATTGAGTCCAGAACTGTCCCCTCGGTATTTCCTTTCCAGGTACAAACTTTATTTGTTAACAGTGCAGGATCACATGTCCTCTGAATAACTTGTGGTAGTTCTCTCAGATACTGATTTAATGTAGACCACTATACCCAAATTCACACTTAAGCAAAAATATTTATGGTCCCAAATGTTTTTACCTTAAACAGTAAATTTCTCTAATCACAACTTAAACAATTATTTGCATTCTCATGGAGTTGTAATACACAATGAAGACTAACAGGACTCACATACATAAGAGATTCCATTTAAGATCCTTCCTTCACAAACTTAAAACTTCTCCTGCTATAAAAGGCATATATTAAAAATCTTTTCCATCTATTACAACTTTTGAGAAAATCACATTCATTTTTTATGAATTACATAAGCCAAACAAATTTCTTTCTTAGGACTGATGACTTCGTCCACATGAATGGGGCTTTGGCAGTTGTACAAAATAAAAGGAATTGGCATGGATCCCATGCCTGCCAACCCCCAAACGTACAGGAGGACTGTTCTGAATGGGCAGAACCAGTCTAAATAAAATTTTTACTCAATTCATTTCTTTCCACACAGAGTAATCAATGAACAATTTTAGGTTTAGCACTAAAACGTCAACTTCAAAAACTTAGTTAACAATCTTACAACTTTTATAAATGATAACTAAATTATTTTAGCTGTAACTTATTTAACCGGCAAATATGAAAATACTTGGTATTCTGAACGGCAATTACAAAATATTATAAGATAAGTTTTGTTGGACTGATAAGATTTTAAATAACATAACTGACTTTGCATAATTTTTCCAACATCTTTTAGTTTCAACAAAATTCAGATTACACATTGCTTTCTCTAACACCATTTCTAGATTACATAGTAAAATAAAAATCTTAGTGGTTCTAATTCTGATGAACAAGAAGACTTCAGGGAGGCCTGGAAGGACTTATATGAGCTGATGCTGAGCGAAAGGAGCAGAACCAGGAAAACTTTGTGCACAGCAATGACCACAGTGTGTGAGAGTTTTTTCTGGTAGTCTTGGATGGTTGTAACAACACAAGAACTCACTGAAAAAAAAAATCCCATTGACGATTTTCTAAGGCAAAATACCTTCCATACTCAGAGAAAGAAATATGGAAGTCATTTGCAGATTGTAGCAGATCATGTTTGTGTGTGTGTGGGTTTTAGTGTATTATGTTTTGATTTGTTATATGATTTCTTCCACTTATGTGAGTGCGACTACATAGCATCACTATAGTGAAAATATGCTCAATAGGAAAGTATATGTTGAACCTATACAGAATTGTATGCTGTCATGGGGAGGGGGTGGGAAGGTGTGGGGGGATAAAATCTTAATTTTAAGGAAGTGATTGTAGAACATTTATAAATAAATAAAATAAAAATATAAAAAAAAGAAAAAAAAACAAAATTTCACGTCTGTGTCCACTCCTTAAAAACGTTTTTGAAAGAAAAATTTGTGATACTGCAAGTGGAAGTGCGGGAAACTTGGGAACAAAGTCCAGTGGTGCCTAGTACCTTCCTTTCTACTTGGGAGTTCAAAGTTTTATCTCTGAGGTTTCTTCTATCACTTTCAGATTTATGCATTTTCCGAATTTGCCTTAGTGTCAAATAATGCAACAAATTCTGACCTGTCTTAAACATCCAGTTAGGAGTGACATGTTTCCTCATCAGAAAGGAAAGGAGGAAACATATGTTCACCAAGATAATAACCTTCTATGGTCTTATTTTTTTTTCCCTTTTCGGGGCATTTTCCCAGCCAGTCAGACTTCTGAGTTTCCTCTCCACCCCGGCCTCACTAGTGTTTGGGGTCTGAGATTCAAATGCTGCTCCCCAGCCTCAGGGCTTTCGGGAGGGGTGCTGCTATTCAGTGGGATTAAGTTCAGGTTCTCAGTTGGGGGCAGTGCCACCTCACAGGGCTCAGTTCCCTCAGGAAGTTTATGCGGAGACCTTCGGTAATGGACCCCAGCTTGTGTCTGCTCCAGGAGAACCTGGCCACTGCTGCCTCTGCTGCTGCCTCCCGCGGGGGCCTAAGTTATGGAGACACTCTGCTCTCCTCTCGGCCAGTCCAGAAGTCTCTCTCACTGACCTGTAGCGCCTGTGAGTTGAGGGACCTTCGTGGTCGCCAGAGATTCCATCCCTGAAGCCTGCTCGGATCCGCTCCTCTTGGTGCTATGCAGCCAAGGCAGGGCTGAGCTCTGCTCCAGATCCGGTGTACGATGGACCTTTGGTGTCCATTTTTCAGGGCTCTCTGGAACAGAATTCTCCTCCACTCCATTGTTGTGTGGCTTCCACTGCTCCAGAATTTGTTGGGAGTTCCTTTTTACAGGTAATTTATGGTCTGTGGGTTCGGAGCTAGCATATGTGAATCTTTCTGCTCTGCCATCTTGGTTCCTTCCCCAAGTGACATTTTTCACTTAAAACAGAATAACTACCTTTTAGTTATATCCTGTTATACAAAGCTTTTTCTCTTTTAGGAGAGGCATGAAATAATTAAAATGCCAGTCAAACTGTCTTTCTGATATGAGGGGAAAAATTTCCCCAATTTTTTCTTGTCTGTCTCTCTACCTTCGCAACCTGGCCAGGGTTAGAAAGTTGAAAGAGAGAGAGAATTTTACCAACCACTTTCCAATAATTTCCAAAACTTTTATGCTTTCCTTAAACTTCATACCCATGTTGTACTCCTAATGGGCTTTGATTAAAGCCCCTTTAAAGCTTCACATATTATTTCCTAGTATTTTTTATCTAAAACTGCATTTAGCAATAATATAAACTAAATAATATAAGATTAGTTTCTCTCTCTCTCTCTCTTATTCTCCTCCCTGATGCTGCAGCCATCAGAGAGAAGGAACAAGCAGGAAGGAAAGAGATAATATTCCAAATTCCAGCTACAACGGAGCTGGCTGTAATAACTCACAAACATGCACATAGAACATATAAAGACAGAACACATATACAGACAATAAAAAAAGAATCCAAAAACTGAAAAAAAGCATTGTGATAAATTCTCTGCACAAATGATAACTTTGGCTTACCTTCTATCACTGTGTTCCAAACACCTTTCATACAATTCAAATTTTCAGCTAAGTAATCTCGTCCTTCAAGAGTGGTCTAGCTATATTGAACCAATCAATAGGGCAAAGGGCTGTCTGAGAAATGCTTTCTAGAAGAGACTGAATGTGAAGACTATCTGGTCAATAATTGAGTAATTTCTTTGAGAATATAAAATCCAGACGGCTATGTTCTCTTTTAATCGCTCCTGGGTTATAGGGATGTAGGGTTTCTGTTAATATCAATGTTAGCTTCATTTCCAAAAGTATTCCTTCTCCTCTTTTTGTGGCTTGCCAAAAGACTGTTTGTACAATCCCTTCAGGGTCTTGGATTTTTTCACAAACTTGTGATCGAGACTTGTATAATGGAGGAGCAATGGGAGGAGGAGACTCCATTTTAAATTTTTTTGTGACACACTCCATCAGGTCTTCCTTCTTATTCGTACTAGAGGTTGCATCTACCTGTAGTGTTTTTGTGTCTAACAGTACTAGTTTGGGTTACTGAAGACATATGTTAAGTACATTCCCAAATTGAAAATATTGTAACAGAAGAAGCACTTGGTCTGACCTCTCTATAGTACACACTCATTCAATTGCCTACTGTTTCCCACTATTCAAGATTTGTAGTCCCTTCCTCCATGTCCTTCGTGCCTTTCACCACATGAATTTCTTCACCTGTCTCTTTAAACTGTTTTATTTTTTTTAACTGTATTGAGCAGCCTTGCTTCTTAATGATCTTAAAAATGATCTGCACAAAAGTATCCATATAGGATATTTCTGTGACAGAGGCTGCTTGCCCCATGACAAGAAAATTTTTTCTTCCTTCACTGAAGGATACTTACCCCTTCAGCTTGCTCCTTGAGACTCACAAAAGTGAGATGTTTTCTTTGTTCTCTTGTGATTGGTTCGGCTGTGCACCTCCGGATCTGTCCTTCCTCATCCAATGAAGAGGTGCCTTACAAGGTACGAGGGGATTCTCTCGCCCTACGTTGTGGTGCCAAAATGTGACCTTCCTCTTTGGGTTGAGGGTCTTGACCAGCATGACCCTATGCTGTTCTCAGGATGCAATGAATGAGGCAAGAAGCAGGGTGTAAGACAACTCCATTTATTATCAGTAAAGCAGCATTATTTATAACATAATAGCCTTGTGAATTATGCCCTTCAGCCAGCCCCTTTGAAGGTCAAATCTATTCCTCCAGCCCCTTCTCCACATTCTCCTTATGTCCAACTCGTGATTACTTACTTTCCCCAAACTCCAGGAGAAAACAAAGGCAGTGGTCCTGCCTCAGATGCCATTAGTTCCAGGCACCTTGGGTGTGGTCCTACAATGGTGTCTGAGAGTTCCTAGCCCCCTTACAATTATTGGCATCTAGGTACTGAATTTTACATGGATTCTTTTTAAATGTTATCTTTTTAGCTGTTATTTTTCCTAAACTTTTTCTCTTCTTTCTTTTTTTAAAAATTTATTTATTTATTTTGAGTTTTCAACATTCATTTCCACAAAATTGAGTTTCAAATTTTGTCTCCATCTCTCCCCTCCCTCAAAAACACAGGGCACCAATGTGTCCTTTCTTCTAATACCCCTCCCTTCCCTTATCCCCTTCTTCTCTCTTGCCTGCAGGGCAAGATAAATATCAATACCCTATTTCTTGTATTTCTTATTCCCTGTTGTACACAAAAACAATTCTCAACATTTGTTCTTAAAACTTTGAGTTCCAATCACTCTTCCTTCCTCCCTCCCCTACTATCCCCACAACGCAAGAATTCAAGATAAGCTATATATGTGTAGTTTTGCCAGTGACTCACATAATAGTCATGTTGTGTAAGACTATTTTTCCCTCCATCCTAGCCTGCCCCTCATTTCTTCTATTCTCTCTTTTGACCTTGTCCCTCCCCAAGAATGTTTACTTCTAATTGCTCCCTCCTCCCATTTGTCCTCCCTTCCACCATGCCCCACCCCCTGCTTATTCCCTTCTCTCCTACTTTCCTGAAGTGTGAAATAGGCTTCATAGGAAATTGAATGTGCAAGTTATTCCTTCCTTGAGTCAAATATGATGAGAGTAAGCATCACTACATCCTCTCACCTCCTCCCTTTTCCCCTCCAATGAAAGTTTTTTCTTGCCTCTTTGATGATAGATAATTCGTCCCATTCCATTTCACCCTTTCTCCTCTCAATCTATTCCTCTCTCATCCCTTAATTTCATTTTTTAGATATTATCCCTTCCTATTCAACTCACTCTGTGCTCTCTGTCTCTCTCTGTTTCTCTCTCCCTCTCTGTCTCTCTCTGTCTCTCTCTGTCTCTCTCTGTCTCTCTCTCTCTCTGTATAATTCTTCCAACTACCAAGATATTGAAAAAAGTGTCAAGAGTAACAAATATTATCTTTTCATGTAGAAATGTAAACAGTTCAACTTTAGTAAGTACCTTGCGATTTCTCTATTCTATTCACATTTTCATGCTTCTCTGGATTCTTGTGTTTGAAAGTCAAATTTTCTTTTCAGCTCTGGTCTTTTTCATCAAGAATACTTGAAAGTCCTCTATTTCATTGAATGACCATTTTTTCCCCTGAAGTATTATACTCAGTTTTGCTGGTTAAATGGTTGTTTGTTTTAATCCTAGTTCCTTTGACTTTGGAAATAACATATTTCAAGTACTTCGATCTCTTAATGTAAAAGCTGCTGGATCTTGTGTTATTCTAATTGTATTTCCACAGTACTCAAATTGTTTCTTTCTAGGTGCTTGCAATATTTTCTCCTTGACCTGGGAACCCTGGAATTTGGGTACAATATTCCTAGTAATATCTCCTCTTTGGATGTCTTTCAGGAGGTGATCAGTGTATTCTTTCAATATTTATTTTGCCCTCTGTTTCTAGAATATCAGGGCAATTTTCCTTGATAATTTCATGAAAGAGATGTTTATGCTCATTTTTTATAATGACTTTCAGATAGTCCCATAGTTTTTAAATTATCTCTCCTGGATCTATTTTTCAGGTCAGTTGTTTTTCCAATGCAATATTTCACATTATCTTCCATTTTTTTCATTCTCTTAGTTTTGTTTTATAATTTCTTGGTTTCTCAAAAAGTCATTAGGTTCCATCTGTTCCATTCTAGTTTTTAAGGAAGTATTTTCTTCAGTGAGCTTTCGAAGCTCCTTTTCCATTTGGTTAATTCTATTTTTCAAAGTATTCTTCTCCTAATCGACTTTTTGGACCTCTTTTGCCAATTGAGTTAGTTTATATTTAAATGTTTTATTTTCTTCAGCATTTTTTGGGATCTCCTTTAACAAGCTGTTGACTCACTTTTCATGATTTTATTCCATCATTCTCATTTCTTTTCCCAATTTTTCATCCACCTCTCTTACTTGATTTTCAAAATCCTTTTTGAGCTCTTCCATGGCCTGGTTCCATTGTTTATTTGTTTTGAAGGTTTTGGATGCAGCAGACTTGACTTTTACATCTTCCCCTGATGGTAAACATTGCTCTTCCTCATCTGAAAGGATGGAAGAGAATACCTGTTCACTCAGAAAGTAACCTTCAATAGTCTTATTCTTTTCCCTTTTTTGGACATTTTCCCAACCAGTTATTTGAATTTTGTGTCCTTTTTCAAGAGTAGGGTATACTCTGGGGACCTATAAGATCTCAAACCGTCCCAGGTGGCACATTCAAGGGAGAAGAGTTTAGACCTCAGGGGCCTCCAGCTCTGCCAGGCCCCATGACCATGCTCAGGGCTGAGGTTCATATCAGCTGCTCAGTTCCTCCAGGGACTTTAAGCTGAACACTCCAACAATGGAGGCTCCTTGTTGCCTGCTGTGGCCACCACCACCACAGCTGCCACTACATGCTGCTGCTTCCACTGACACCACCATCTGGGGCCTGGGTTAAGGGAGTACCTGGCTCCCTTGTCACAGAGTTCAAAATGCTCTCTCACTGACTTTTCAACCTTCCTTTTTTGCCTGTGCATTGAGGGATCTCTGAACCTCAGTTGCTGCTGGTCCTGTCCTGATCCTCCCAATGCCACAAGCCCAAGCGTGGGCTGTGCTCCCCTCTGTGCCCCGTGCCAGTCCCTTCCATCAGCCCTCCAGGTCACCCTTGGCTGGAAATCTCCTCCATTCCGTTGTTCTGTGCTTTCTCCTGTTCTAGAATGGGTTGAGAGTCTTTCTTTACAGGTATTTCCTGGGATGTGGGGATGTGCGTCTTTCTATTCTGCCATCATTGCTCCACCCTCTTAAACATTCTCTTGTTAATTGTCCAATGACTTATGAGAGGCTCATTTTGTCTTAACATCAAATCTAAACTAAGAGAGGAAGGATGTTGAGTCCTAGGAGTTCTCAGGTCAACAGAGTCTACCTTGAACAGAGACATTTATTTCGATTGCAGCTTGAAATCATTTGCTCTTCATGATATTCTATTCCACTTCCTATTAATTTCCTTCCATTCAATGTCTATTGTTATTACTTTTATTTTTGTTATAAAATAATATTTACGTTTTGCCACTGGAATTATTCAACGTAATGATTTCATTCCTTTTGTCTTGACACATTTTTTTCTTCTATTTGTGGTTTATTTTGACGTTTACATTTGGTTATCTGTATTGGGAAGTTTTAGACAATTGTATCTATTGTTTTCTACACGTTAATATTTAGAATTTTAAATGTGTAATATACTTATGAGGGTCCTATGACCCTTATGGTATTTGTTAGTTGATAAGGAAAAGACCAGGTCTTTTCTAAATTCCAGTGACACATATAAAAATAACACTACATGTAGTAAGACATTATGACCATAATTTATTGATTGAAGGGAATTTTGAGTTCATCTTATCCATCTTATTTTATAGTCAAGAAACTGAGGTACAAAGTGACTAACTAACATAAGTTTTGGTATTCGAAGCTAGGTCCTTTGATTTCTAATACAAAGCTTTTCCCCGCTTTACTGTCGTACCTTTTAATAACTCTTTAAGGAAAAAAAGACCTTCATTTCTAGGTGTATCTCTCCACCATCACCCTACTCTTGTTTACAGAAACTGAAATTTTTGGTTCAATGTATTTTTTTTTTACTATTTATCTGGCCTATTTCCTTAATTTGGTTTTCTAGTGTTTTCAACCATTGTCAAATAATTTTGATTATTGCTTATTTAAAATATAATTTGATGATTGGAAGTATAATTCTCCCTTCAACTATTTTATTTAATGTAATTAAGGTTTTAGACCTATTGGTTCCTTGGAATAAATTAGGTCATCATTTTATCTAATACTATTAAGTACCTCCTCTTCCTTCTCCCTCCCATAAAGGACTATAAACATATCACTATATCAGTAGATTTGATTACGCAATAATAATTTTTATTGGCACAGCCCAGCCATGAGCAATGGCCATTTCTTTAATTATTTAAGTCATGCTTTATTATTTTAAACAATTTTGTGGTTGTATTCATATAACTTGGGAATGTGTGTTGGTAGGTTGATTCCTAGATATTTATGTATTATACTATTATTTTGAATGAAACTAACTCTCTTATCACTTCTGTCAGTATTCTATATTTATGATGATGTAACTTTTGATATTTGCATCCCATATGCATTTTGTGCTCTTTTTTATGATTAGAGTAAAATTCCATTCCAAATAGAATTTCTACCGAAATGCTTTCCAGTATTCCAGGCATCTGTCAAATAGGAAATCTCCCTTCCACCACCCCAATTAGTTCGTCATGACTAATTTGGTAAAAATAAAAATTAAAAAAGAGTTTTTTTCTGTTTCTTTCTTCTCCAGTGATCTCATATGGTTTCAGAAGCTCAGGAAGGTTCTATCACATCGCTATTATGATAAAGGCACAATATCAATGTTTCTGAGGGGAAAAATGCCTTAGATATGAGATCTTAAGTGATTTCTTAATAAAATTATTCAGATTAGAAGTGGGAGGTGTTGGCAGGACCTCTTGGAAACCATCTAGGTGTTTTATCAGTGTCCTTAATGAAAATAATAAAAAATTCTACTTCCTCCCGGCCCTTTGATACATTTCTTATACACTTTTCTAATTTGTATTATGTTGAATTGAATAAATGT
The DNA here is from genome assembly GCA_028658325.1 of Potorous gilbertii. Taxonomy (NCBI): domain Eukaryota; kingdom Metazoa; phylum Chordata; class Mammalia; order Diprotodontia; family Potoroidae; genus Potorous; species Potorous gilbertii. The sequence continues at coordinate 535,699,637 of CM053770.1, forward strand.
TTCATCTCCCCTATTAGGGAATTTGTTTGTGAATATAGAGTATCTGTAATATAACAGTTTTTTTTGGTCCTACTGCCTAAAATACTACATTTTATGTAACAGAGAAGCAATATAGCTTAAAAAAGAGTGAAAAGAGTGATAGAAAGTATCCAAACGTGAAATACACCAATTACTAAGCCATAGAGATGATTTAACAATGTTATGGAAGTAAAATTAACTTCTTTTAGACCTATGGCCCATTTATGAGAATGTTAGTGCAGCACTCAAGGCAACACAGACAGCGTACATGGGCTAAGGGATAGCAACTTGGGGCATGGTTTTAAATGAATGCGATAGCATTTCTTCCTCAGGCTATCTATTAATGTATTTATGAAAAGGAAACAGTATGTGCATTGCTGACATATTGTGAGAGATTAGTCAACACTATTGCATGATTACAGAGAGGTTATATACAAGAATTGAGAGAAATGAGGAGACTAGCAGAATTCTCTGTCAGAGTAAGCAGTATAGATGTGGCGATTGAACTTGGGAGCATGGTAGTAAAAATATTTTCCAGAATCTTGTACCATTAGAAATGTACAAGTTGCTTTTTTCCTTAAAAAAAAATATTTAAATTGTCCCTAAGACTTAAATAGTTCAGAAAATTAAGGTTTAGGCCACCAATGTTTCTTTATAGTTCATAGAGCTCCCATAGACCTCTAGCTTGTCACCAAAGCCTGACTAGTGAAACACCAAGGGCAACAAACTGAGCTTAACAGAATCAATGCTATATCCTGGGCTTAATAGCCTTCTGCTGTTCTGAATGACCTCATGGCTAAGTACTGTTCCTTTTTTTAGCTGGTAAATTAACTACAAATCAACCTGACCTGGTCAATCCTGGACTTTTACAAGGACCATGTTCTTTGCATCAGCATTTGTGTACTCCTCTCTCCATTTCATAATCTGGGAACGGAGATCAGAGGCATGTGGTATGCATATCTAAAGTGTATTCTGTGAATCATCAGATTCAGCAAACAATTCTATAATTGCTTTGTAATCTGAGCCCATGTCATAAGCACATGGCAGAGGAAGAAAACAAAGATAAAGAAACAAGCAAATAAACAAATCTATAATTTCCTGAGATGCCATTTATGATTTTTTTTTCTCTTCCAAGAGAATTAGTCATAAAACTCTTGAAACTGTGGGGTTTAATTTGCTTAACACTATTACACTGTTAGAAGTTTTCTAAAATATCATACCAATTTTAAAGTAGGAAAATTAATTCAAGGAAAATATTGGTTACAGTTAGCGTCATCCAATCTTCATCAAGAATTAAATCAGATAAAGCTAAAATTGTAGAAGAATGGGGGATAAAGGTGAAGAGTGAACTTACAGATAGCATATTATTTCTGCTTAATCATGAACAGATAGACACTAACAAAGTTCATTTTTTTTTCAGTTTGAAAATATGTTCAGGTTGCTATTCCAAAAGAGGATGGAGGAGAATGTAGCAGAGAAATTATGAAAAAGGCTTTGGGAAAATGGGCAGAGTAAAATTTTACTTCCCTACTTTAAAATAATTTTCTTATTTCTTTCAGCTGGTAATATAATTATAGCTGAAAAAGGTTTCAGGATACTAAATAATATTTGTTCAGAAATAGGGAGATGTTGATGCATCATGAAAAAAAAATATTTCCCCATGCCTACATAAAGGTCCAACATTTTTTAATCTTAGAATTTTCAAGTTCTTAAATGTTCTAATCGATCTTTTGATCCCGTCATTTCCACCTCTTACATGGAGTTTGAACGTACAATGTCAGTAGGAGAAGTGGAAACCCATGTTCCAGTGACTGAAAGTTTTGGGAACTTTTGTATATGCTATCCCTGTTGTGTCAAAGATGATTATCCAAATCTATTTTTAAACTCACTGTAAATGTCACTATCAAAGTGGCCAGACTAATATAACCATTACAAATGTGAGTCTCCATGGGCCTAAAATAGAATACACTATATAGAAGAATCCTAGAATGTCAACTTGGAAAAAGTCTTCCTTAGATATCATCAACCCAGGGATTATTAAACTTTTTCGTTTCATGGACCTCTCTGACAGTCTATTATAAGGCTATGAACACTTTCTTAGAATAATATTTGGATATGTAATAAAATACAGAAGATTTTGAAGGAAACAATTATGTTGAAACAGAGTTCTTTAAAACTTCATGGAGAACTAGTTTAAAAATGCTTGATGTTCAATCCCTTCATTTTTAAAGGGGAATGCTGAGGTTTAGAGAAAGGAGAGAGATTGCCCAAGGTCAGGAGGCTAGTTGTTGAAAGATAGGGGCAGAGATTAGAAGTATAATTTTGTTGACTTAATGAACTACTAGATTAAGATTCTCCTTCTACCAATGCTGGTCAGTATCTTCATTACAACCTATATTGTCATATATTTGCATAGGACCCAGAATTATAAAGCTAGTACAAGTCACAGGTAGAATTTGAACCTAGATGTTCATATCATGAAGATAAGTTCTTTTAGATAGTTCAGTTATATTTGGTTGTTTCTAATTCCTTGTGACCCCATTTGGAAATGGATTTGGCAAGGACACTGATTGGTTTGTCATTTCCTTCACCACCCCATTTTATAGATGAGAAAAGTAAGTGAAACAAGTTAGTGACTTGCTGCAAGTCACGCAGCTAGTAAGTGTTGGAGGCCAGATTTAAGGTCAGGAAGATGAGACTTCCTGACTCCAGGCCCAGTGTTCTATCTACTGCACCACCCATCTACGGTTGTACTATCTCTTTGTGACAGAGCTAGAGGAAAATCCAGGTCTGAATCTCATTCCAGTGCAATTTCCATTTTATGGTCTTGTGTCCCTAAATGGAGTGAAATGAGAACGTATTCAGAATATGTTAACAATAAAAACAGTAGCAGCAATAACAACAGCAGTTATAATGCAACGATATCAATAGCAACAAATCCAGGTAGATCTAATATTACTTTAGCTTTTCATCAGTAATGTTGACCACACTTAAGTAGCCAATGGTTAGATACCTAAGCCTGTAATCAAATCTGATCTCAAATATTTATTAGATGTGTGATCCTGGACAAGTTAATTAATCTCTCTCTGCTTCACTCTCCTTAACTGTAAAATGGTGCTAATAATAGCACTTACCCACTAGGGTTGTTACAAGAATTAAATGACATAATAATTGCAAAATACTTTGCACAGTGCCTGGAACGTAGTAAGGGCTATGTAAATGTTAGATAATGTTAAAGAAGATAATGTATGCAAAGGATCTGACACACAGTAGATACTTTTGTCATTTTTCAGTAGTTTTCATCATATTTGACCCTTTGTGACCTCATTTGGGATTTTCTTGCAAAGATATTAAAGTGTTTTTGCCATTTACTTCTCCAGTTCATTTTTATAAATAAGGAAACTGAGATAAATAGGGTTAAGTGACTTGCCTAGCGTCACAAAACTATTAAGTGACTGAGGTTGGAATTGAACTCAGATCTTTATGACTCTAAGCCTGACATTCTATCACTGCACCACCTAACTGGCTTAGGAGCTTAATAAATGTATATTTCCTTCCTTACTAATGACATGGGACATTTCGTGTTTGATAAGCCAAAGACATTTCATGCATCACTTCTCAATGGTAATGATCATTTGAGCTCCTTGGTGTATTTTCACTTACACAAGCCTTAATAGAGACACTTCTCTAACTGAATAAAGGCTGCCTTCTTCATCTATCCCATTTCAAAGACAGTGACTGTGCTCCCATCTGGATAATGGTGGGTTCATCAGGCATGCTTCACTTAATGGAAAGCTGGAAGACTTTCCCACACAATGAACAGGAGCCAGAGGGGGTGGGAATGACTGTAAATGAGAATTTCGCACCTGTTTCCTGCTCTGCAGAAAGAAAGACAAAAGAGAGTAATACCCATTGGAAAACTCTGTTCAGTCATGGATCAAGTCAGTTAGCAATGTTTTTCTTGATTAAGAAAGTGCTCTACATGTAATCATTTAGAAGACAATCCTGATTTCCTCTTAAAGACTAAACAGTTCTACCTCAATTAAGGTAGTTTTAATAATCTGGAAAGCTTAGATCCCAACAAAACTTTTGGAGAAATTGAAAGCAGGATGTTAGAGCTTTGCAAGTTTACACGAAACACATATAGACACCTTGCTCTCCTGGAACCCTGAAGTATTTCCTTGGTTTCTTATGGTATTAAAATATTTCCTCCATACAAAATGCAGTTTAAGAGATAACAGCCTCCATATATCCCAGCCAAAAACAAATAAATGAAACCAAAAACAAAAACATCCTCATCAAATAGGGGCCTTTTTGACTCTAATCTCTTGAAATTCTCCACAATAAGAGTAATCTTGCATGGCTTGCAATGTGTCATCTTGACTGAAATCAATCTTTTCCCTTGGCTGGAGATATTTGAAAGTTCTTCTTTTGTTTATTGCGCCAGTAAGTTCCATTCAATTGGATCCAAAGTGTTGCCTGTGTGTGTGTGTGTGTGTGTGTGTGTGTGTGTGTGTGTGTTTGGTGAAATAGCTAGAATTTATTTATTGCAAAGTGCTTTATATTCCTACCAACAACCCCACCGGGGAGATTATTATTGTTCCTATTTTACAGATGAGAAACTGAGGTCAATATCAGTTAGATGTCTTACCCAGGTTGACACAATTAAAAGATGCCTGAGACAAGATTTAAACACAAATTTTAGTTTTTATTGTTCTTTTCTCACTGCAAATTCAGTAGTGCCCACTATATCACCTAGATGCCAAATAATTGAAAAACAAAATGAAAAACATCAATGTTTCAAGAAGCTTACATTTTACTTATAAATATAATATGTATACACGTAGGCATACATGATGATTAAAGACTCTAATAGGAATTTTAAGAGATGAAATCAAAGTGGGAGTGTATTCCAAGTAAAGGGGTCAATTTGTTCAATGATATCTGAAATGGGAGATGGAATTCAGAGTTCAGGAAGAGGGAAGTAGTCTGACTTTTTTTTTTAAGAATGAGAATAACAATGGGTAGGCTTTTCAAAGGGTTATTTTTCCCAATTACTGCCAGATTAACATCTCTGATAGCCTAATGGAGAAGCAAATTTAGGAGCTGGGAGGTATTTACCTTCCTTAGAGTATATGTTAAAGATCCAAGTACTTGTTTTAAGAGTTAATCTAATTTTGCTGCCTTACCCATTTGTTTTGTCCTATTCATTTTTTTCTTTTTAAAGCACCTACTATGAGCAAGGCAACCAATTCTATTTATTCAGTTCTCATTTTCATAGTATCAAGAATCTAGAAGGATGCAAAGATATAGAAAGGTAATTTATTTCTCCTTCTATATTAAAAGTGAATTGAATTAAAATTTAAGATCTAGGAAATGAAAAAGCATAGTTTTCTTTTTCTACTCTGGGTAGCTTCTGCAAAACTGGCAGATGAGGTTAAAATAAAGGGAATCTACAATGACCTTGGTGTGTGTGTGTGTGTGTGTGTGTATTTTAGGGAATAATATGTGGAAATTTTCCCTGACTTGTAGTATTCGCTGATTTCTGAGGTGAAAATGCTAACACTAAAATGTAGCAATCTGCTATTATGAATTGGTTTAAGGTATTTTCAGTACACCTCTGGGTCCATCCAACATATTAAAAAGCCTCTCTGGAGCCAATATGGTGGAGTAGAAAGAAACACATTTACTAGCTCCGAAACCACAGCCCATGGATTTCCTCTAAAAAGAACTCCCAACAAATTCTGGAACAGTGGAAACCACACAGCAACACAGTGAAGGATATTTCCGTTCCAGAGAGCCCTGAAAAACAGATCCCAAAGGTCCATCATGCCCCAGATGGGAGCGGAGCCCTCCCCTGCCATGCCCTGGCCACATGGCACTGAGAGGAGCAAACAGATCCGAACAGGCATCAGGGACGGAATATCCAGCAGCTGTGAAGGTCCCTCCACCCACGGACTCGCAGATCAGTGAGAGAGACGGGCTGAGAGGGGAACGGGGTATCTCTGGGACTCAGGCCCCTTCGGGAGGCAGCAGCAGAGGCAGTGGTAGGGCAGCAGGTGGCCAGAGGCTCCCGCAGCAGGCGGCCAGAGGCTCCAGGAGAAGGCAAGAGTTCAGCAGCAGCTCCGTTAGAGAAGGTCTCTGTATAAACCCCCTGAGGGAACTGGGTCTGGGAGGCGGCCCTGCCCCCACCTGAGCACCAACAGATATGCTCCCATTGAATAGCAGCCAGGCCTGCCTCCAAAAGCCCTGAGGCTGGGGAGCAGCATTTGAATCTCAGACCCCAAGCACTAGTTGGGCAGATCTAGGCGGGGGGGGGGGGGGCAGGCTTGGAGAGGACTCTCAGAAGTCAAGTAACTGGCTGGGAGCATTTGAATCTCAGAACCCAAGCACTAGCTGGGCGGACCTAGGCCAGGGTGGTGAGGACTCTCAGAAGTCAAGCAACTGGCTGCGAAAATGCCCAGAAAAGGGAAAAAACAAAGACCATAGAAGGTTATTTTCTTGATCAAAGGATTGTGCCATTCGTCTCTGACGAAGAAGAAAACTGCTTACCATCAGGTAAAGACATAGGAATGAAGGCCTCTGTGTCCTAAACATCTGAAATAGGTATCCCATGGGCTCAGGCCATGGAAGAGTTCAAAAAGGATTTCGAAAATCAAGTTAGACAGGTGGAAGAAAAACTGGGAAAAGAAATGAGAGAGATGCAAGAAAAGCATGAAAAACGGGTCAATACCTTAATAAAGGAGACCCAAAAAGAGGCTGAAAATTATAACACCTTGAAAAATAGGCTAACCCAATTGGCAAAAGAGGTTCAAAAAGCCAATGAAGAGAAGAATGCTTTCAAAAGCAGAATTAGTCAAGTGGAAAAAGAGGTGCAAAAGCTCACTGAAGAAAATCGTTTTCTCAAAATTAAAATGGAACAGATGGAGGCCAAAGACTTTCTGGAAAACCAAGAAATCACAAAACAAAACCGAAAGAATGACAAAATGGAAGAGAATGTGAAATATCTCATTGGAGAAACAACAGACCAGGAAAATAGATCCAGGAGAGACAATTTAAAAATTATGGGACTGCCTGAAAACCATGATCAAAAAAAGAGCCTAGACATCATCCTTCATGAAATTATCAAGGAAAACTGCCCTGATATTCTAGAACCAGAGGGCAAAATAAGTTTTCAAGGAATCCACCAATCACTGCCTGAAAGAGATCCAAAAAGAGAAACTCCTAGGAACACTGTGGCCAAATTCCAGAGTTCCCAGGTCAAGGAGAAAATATGGCAAGCAGCTAGAAAGAAACAATTCAAGTATTGTGGAAATACAATCAGGATAACACAAGATCTAGCACCTTCTATATTAAG
>CM053770.1:535707511-535727911 GCA_028658325.1 Potorous gilbertii
ACCCCGCTCCCCTCTCAGCCCGTCTCTCTCACTGACCTGTGCGTCTGTGGGTGGAGGGACCTTGGCGGCTGCTGGAGATTCTGGTCCCTGAAGCCTGCTTGGATCTGCTCGCTCCTCTCAGTGCCGTGTGGCCAGGGTAGGGCAGGGGAGGGCTCCGCTCCCCTCTGGGGCTCGATGGACCCTTGGGGTCGGTTTTTCAGGGCTCTCTGCAACGGAAATCTCCTTCACTGTGTTTCTGTGTGGCTTCCATTGTTCCAGAATTTGTCAGGAGTTCTTTTTAGAGGAAATCCATGGGCTGTGGGTTCGGAGCTAGCAAATGTGAGTCTTTCTACTCCGCCATCTTGCCTCTGTCCCTCTGAATCACAACAATTTAAAAGAGAATGGTGCGAAATTATAATGGACAAGCAGAAATCCAAAGATAAACATATGCAAAGACACCTTGCCCCTACCCCTTTGAAGATGTCAATGATTCATTGGTTTAGTATATTGCATGTATGTTCATAATTTTGTTTATTGTTTTGTTTTGCTGATTGTTTTGTCTTCTTTGCCTTAAAAAATGCCCTATGTTATATGGCTTGGCTCTCAGACAGAGAAGTACAGGGATACAGGGGAAATTTATGTGATGGAAAAAATATATATTAATACAAATTTATTTTTAAAACTTAATGGGAAAACATGTTTCTGGGGCTGTAATGCTTCCAAAGCACTTCCATCCTCAACAAATCGTGCTTCACACATAAAAGCCTCTTAATAAATGCTTTTTCATGGATTCATTCAGTCAGCACAAAGGATCACAGTTTGAGAAATTCTGGAATATTGTGTTAAAATTCCTTGGTACATTTTCAATGGGTTTATTCAATTTCTTTATAAATATCATTCTCATAAGTTGCATGACACAGACTTTATACCTTATACACTTATTATGTAAAGCTTTCTTATTGCATCTCTTAATTTGTCTTTTCCTTCTGTTGAACTAGATATTCTTTGAGCGTGGAGATTGTGTACATTAATGACACAAAAATCTCACCTGCCATCAAAAAAAGAGGGACAAACAGTACCCTATGGAAGGCAAGAATCACATCCTGTCTTCTTTGTCCTTATCTCAGACTTAGATTTCTGAGATTCTGTGAGAAAGAAAGAGCAGCTAGGACAGTAGCTATAGAAATTATGGCCATCAGAGGAGTCAGAGACAGCATCAGGACCAGTCAGTCAGTAAATAAGCATTCATTAAGAACTCGCTATATACTGGGCATTGTGCTAAGCAGTAGACACACACAAAAAAAAGCAAAAGACAGTTCCTCCCCTCTAGAATCTCACAATTTAATGGAGGAGACAGCAAGAAAGTACTTACAAACTGCCGTATATAGGATAAATAGGAAATAATTAAATGAGAGAAGGCATTAGGATTGAGTGGTTGAGAAAGACTTCCTAAAATATACGGTATTTTAATTGGGACTTGAAGGAAGCATGGAAATTCAGGAAGAAGAGATGAGTACAGAGAGCATTACAGGTATGGGAGATTGATAGATAAAATGTCCAGAGAACATAAATACAGTGTCTTTTCATAGAGAGGAGTGAATACCTCTTCTTTGATCATACCACCTTGAAAAAACTGAAAATTGGGGTGCAGAGTCAAGGTAACAGAGTAGAAGGATACACCTCTAGAAACTCTCCACACACAGCCCATAAAATACCTGCATAAAATGACTCTAAACAAATTCTAGAGCAGCAGAAGCCACAAAGTGACAGAGTTAAAGAGCAGGCCAAGCAGCCTGGAAGGCCAGTATGAAAGGGCTGTCACACCCAGCCTGGAGCAGGGGAACAGCCAGGCCTTGGTGGTAGAGTGGAGTACAACGTGGCCTTGGCTACAATGCACAGATAGGACCAGAGTGGGCTTTAGGGAGCCACCTTCAGCAGCTGCAATTCCCAGATTCCTAAAACCACAACCACTAGAGGCAGCTTCAAAGGTCGGTGAGAAAGCTCTTTCACTTGGGTCAGAAGGGAATGCACCAGTTTAGCCCTGGCCACAGGTGATGGCAGCTGACATGGTTGGAGCCCCAAACTAAAGAACCTGGGGGAATTGAGCAGCTGATCTAGATCACAGCCTTGAGTGATGACCCTGCAGTGAGGAGAAGTGCTGGCTGGTGGATTTGGCTAAAACTTGGGAGAGGGAATTCTGCTCACAGAACAAAGTACTTTTGGTTTTGTCCAGAACAAAGTGGAGATCAGGAGAGGAGTAAAATCCTTTCCCTTGACTGTGACAACTTGGAGGAACTGAGAACTTACAAGTTTCAAGAGTATATCTTCCTTTTGACAAAGAAATCTAAAGTCAAGTATCTGACTGGGAAAACACCCAAACAAGGGAAAAAATAATAAGACAATAGAAAGTTACTTTCTTAGTGAGCAAGTACTTTCTTCTATCCTTTCAGATGAGGAAGAACAATGCATACTATTAGAGGAAGACCTAAAAGTCAAGGTTTCTGCACACAAAACCTCCAAAATAAATATGCCATGGCCCAGGACATAGAAGAGATGAAAAAGGATTTTGAAAATCAAGTAAGAGAGGTGGAAGAAAAATTGGGAAGGGAAATGAGAGTGATACATGAAAATAATGAAAAGCTCATCAACAGCTTGCTAAAGAAGACCGAAAACATGCTGAAGAAATTAACACCTTTAAAAATAGACAAACTCAAATGTCAAAAAAGGATCAAAAATCCAATGGGGAGAAGAAGCAGAAGAAGCTTCAAAAAGCAGAGATAGCCAAATGGAAAAGGAGGTTCAAAACCTCACTGAAGAAAATAGTACTTTAAAATGTGGAATGGAGTAGATGGAAGCTTTAAGCAAAACCAAGAAATTACAAAAAAAAATGACAAACTAGAAGACAATGTGAAATATCTCATTGGAAAAACAACTGACCTGGAAAAAAGATCCAGGAGAGAAACTTTAAAATTTATGGGACTACCAGAAAACCATGATCAAAAAAGGAGACTAGACATCTTATTTCAAGAAATTTTCAAGGAAAACCGCCCTGTAATTCTGGAACCAGAAAGCAAAATAAATATTGAAAGAATTCACTGATCAACTCCTGAAAGAGATCCGAAAAGAAAAAGTACTAGGAATGTGGAAGTCAAATTCCAGTGTTCCCAGGTCAAGGAGAAAATGTTGCAAGCAGCTAAAAAGAAACAATCCGAGTATTGTGGATATACAATCCAGATAACATAGGATCTGACCACTTCGACATTAAGGGATTGAAGAGTTTGGAATATAATACCCCAGAAGTCAAAAGAAATAGGATTCAAACTAAGAATCACCTCCCCAGCAAAATGAAACACAATACTTCAAGAGAAAAATAGTCATTCAGTGAAATAGAGGACTTTCTAGTATTCTTGATGAATACTTGAAAATTTTACTTTCAAACACAAGAATCAAGAGAAACGTGGAAAGGATAACTGGGAAAAGAAATCATAAGGGGCTTACTACATTTGAAATGTTTACATTCTTACGTGGAAATACAATGTTTGGAACTTTTGAAACTTTTCTCAGTATTTGGGTAGGTCGATGGATTATCCACACATATTTATAGACAGAGGGCACAGAGTGAGTTGAATAGAAATGGATGATATAAAAAAATAAATTTCAGAGGTGAGAGAGGAATATATTGGGAGGAGAAAGGGATAGATCGAATGGGGCAAATTATCTCTCATAAAAGAGGCAAGAAATATTTTTCCAATGGAGGAGAAAAGGGAGGAGATGAGAGGAAAAATGTGAAACTTACTCTCTTCACATCTGACTTAAGGAGGGAATGAAACTCGATGTTACACTTAAGGAAAGTAGGGCAGAAGGGGATAAGTGGGGAGTGGGGGGATGATAGACTGGAGGACAAAAGAGAGGAGGCGGCTAATTAGAAGTAAATATTTTTGGGGAAGGGATAACATCAAAAGAAAGAATAGAATAAATGGGTGGCTGGATAGGGTGGAGGGAAATATAGTCAGTCTTTCATAGCATGACTATTATGCAAGTCTTTAGGAAACTACACATATATAGCCTATATTGAATGGCTTATCTTCTCAGTGTGGTTGGGTGAGGAGGGAGGAAGGGAGAGAAGTTGGAACTCAAAGTTTTAGGAAAAGATAGTGGGAATTATTTCTAGCATGTAATTAGGAAATAAGAAATACAGGTAATGGGGTATAGAAATCTATCTTGCCCTACAAGAAAGTAGAGAAGATAGGGATAAGGTAAGGGAGGGGTGTGATAGAAGAGAGGGTGGATTGAGGCAAAGGGTAATCAGAATGCGTGGTGTATGGGACAGGGTGAGGAAATTTGAAACTCAAACTCTTATGGAAGTGAATGCTGAAATTTAAAAATAAATAAATAAGAAAGAAAGAAAGAAAGAAAGACAAAATTAAAAATCCTAGTAATTCCCAAACTCTTGACCTTCTATATAAATACTAAACATATATGATCCAAGTGCTATAGCTTCCTAATCCTTAGAGGCGAAGTTAAGGGAATTACAGGAAGAAATAGAGAGCAGCATTATACTAGGGGGACTTCAAACTCCCCCTCTCTGAACTTAATAAATGCAGCTTCAAAAGAAATAAGGAAGAAGTTAAGGAGATGAATAAAATTCTGGATAAGATAGATATGATAGATGTCTGGGGAAAACTGGATGGGAATACAAAGGAATGTACCTTTTCCTCAGTGGTACATGGCAAATATGCAAAAAATGGCAATACTATGGGATAAATATCTCAAAATTTAGTGCAGAAAGGCAGAGATATTAAATTCATCTTTCTCAGATCATAATGCAATAACAATTATATGTAATAACAAGTCATGGAAAGAAGAAACCAAAAATGAATTTGAAACTAAATAGTGTAATTCTAAAGAATGAGTGGGTTAAACAACAAATCACAGAAACAATCAACATTTTCATTCGAGAGAATGACAATAACGAGTCAACCAATGAAACCTTATAGGATACTGCAAAAATCACTTCTTAGAGGTAGTTTTATATCTTTGAATGCCTACATGAATAAAATGGAAAAAGAGGAGATCAATGAATTGGGCATGCAGCTGAAAAAGCCAGAAAAAATAAATTGAAAGTCCTCAAATAAATACCAAATTGGAAGTTCTGAAAACCAAAGGAGAGATGAATGAAATTGAAATTAAGAAATCTATTGAACTATCAAATAAAACTAAACATTTATTTTATGAATAAAACAATACAATTAATAAATCTTTGGTCAATTAATCTTTTAAAAAAAGAAGCAAATCCAATTAACACTACAAAAATGAAAAGAGTGAACTCACCTCCAATGAGGAGGAAACGAAAACAATGACTAGAAATCACTTTGCCCTAATCTGAATGAGATGGATGATAACTTTAAAAAATACAAATCGCCCAGATTAATGGAAGAGGAAAGTGAATGGTTAAATAACCCCATCTCAGGAAAAAAAAAATTGAAGAAGGCATCATTGAACTCCTTAGGAGAAAACCTCCTTCATGGATTTACAATTGAATTCTATCAGAAATTTAAAAAACAGTTAAATCCAATACTATATAAATTATTTAGCAAAATTGGGGAAGGAGTACCCCAAAGTTCTTTTTTAGGATACAAATATGGTTTTGATACCTAATCCAGAAATATCCAAAACAGAGAAAGGATGTTATAGACCAATTTCTCTAATTAATATAGATGCAAAAATTTTAAATAAGATTTTAGAAAAAGTGTACAGCAACATATGAGAATAACACACTATGATCAGGTAGGATTTACACCAGGAATGCAGGGCTGGTTCAATATTAGGAAAAGTATTAGCATTATTGATCATATCAAACACAAAACTAACAGAAACCACATGATTATCTCAAGAGATGCAGAATAAACTTTTGATAAAATACAACACCCATTCCTATTAAAAACACTGGAGAGTATAGGAATAAAGGGAACTTTTCATAAAATAATAAGTAATATCTACCTAAAACCTTCAGTAAGAATTATAAGCAAAGGGGATAAGTTAGATGTAATTCCAATAAGATCAGGGGTGAAAAAAGCTGTAGCAATAAGAGAAGAAAGAACATTGAATGAATTAGAGTATCCAAGGGAGAAACTAAGTTATCACTCTTTGCAAATGATGTGATGATATACTTCGAGACTCCCAAAGAATCAAGTAAAAAGCTGCTTGAAATCACAAAAGTAATCATAAATTCCAAATCACTATTGATTAGAGAGATACAAATCAGAATAACTCTGAGATTCCACCTCAAATGTATCAAATTAACTAACAAGACAAAACAGGATGATGATAAATGTTGGAAAATATGTGGGAGAATTGGGACAATTATTCGTTTTTGGTGGAGCTGTGAGCTGATCCATCCATTCTGGAGAGCAATTTGGAAATATGCCCAAAGATCTACAAAAATATACATACCTTTGACCCAGCAATACTGCTAATAGGGCCGTATCCCCCAGAGATCATAAAAATGGGAAAGGGTCCCACATGTACAAAAATATTTTTAACAATTCTCTCTGTAGTGATTAAAAACAGAAAATCAAGGGGATGACCATCATTTGAGGAATGGCTGAATAAATTGTGGCATGTGATTGTAATGTAACACCATTACGTTATAAGAAATCATGAACAGGAAGAATTCAGAGAGACCTGGCAGAACTTTTATGAACTGATGAAGAGTGAAAGGAGAAGAAACAGAAAATTTTGTACACAGCAACAACCCCTGTGTGCGAGGAATTTTTCTAGAAGACTTAGTCCTTCTTAGCAATGGAAAAACCTAAAAGAATTCCCAATGGATTCTTGAGGCAAAAGGCCTTTCCACATCCAGAAAAAGAAGTGTGGAATTAGATCAGAATGAAGCAGACCATTTTCTTTTGCAATATTTTTTGTTTTGTTTTATGTTTTCTTCTGTTCAATTCAATTCTTCTATGCAACATGAATAAGATGAAAATGTATTTAATAGGAACGTATGTGTAGAACTCATATGTGATTGCATGCTGCCTTGGGGAGGGAAAGGGTATAGAGGGTGGAAGTAGAGGGAGGGAGGACAAAAAAATCTAATATATTTGGAAGTGATTGTAGAATACTGAAAATAAATAAAATAAATTAATAAAATTGAAAATTTACAATTCCCTAGACATATCTCTGAAAATAACTGCACAAGATCCCTGAAGCTTGGATCAGTATACTTTCCACTTAGCAAATAGCTCAAAAGTCAAGAAATTGACTAGGAAAATGAGCAAGCAGTCGAAAAGAAATCAGATTGTAGAATCTTACTTTGGTGACAAAGAAGACCAAAGTACACAACCTGAAGAAAAAAAGAAAGTCAAATTTCTGACACTCGAAGCCTCTAAGAAAAGTATGAATTAGTCTCAGGCCATGGAAGAGGTCAAAAAGAATTTTTTAAATCAAGTAAAAGAAGTAGAAGAAAATTGGAAAAAAAAAATGAGAATGATGCTAGAAAATCCTGAAAAATGAGTCAACAGCTTGCTAAAGGATACCCCCAAAACGTTGTAAAAAGTAACACCTTTAAACATGGATGAACGAAAATGTCAAAAGAAGTCTAAAAAGCCAATGAGGAGAAGAACATATTAAAAAGTATAATTGGCCAAATGGAAAAGGATGTCTGAAGGCTAACTTAAAGAAAATAATTCCTTAAAGATTGTATACATATATACACAAATAAATATACATACACTCACACACACACACATATACACACACATGCAAATGTACTTATATGCACATACGTACATGTTTGTGTCTGTTGTGTGTATTCTCTCCTATTATCTTAATATTGAGAAAGTTCTACTGAGTCACAAATATTGACTTTCCATGAAGGAATACAAGCAGTTCAAGTTTAGTAAGCCCCTTATGATTTCTCTTTGTTGTTCACCTTTCCATGCTTCTCCTCATTCTTATATTTGAAAGTCAAATTTTCTATTCAGCTCTGATCTTTTAACAAGAATACTTGTAAATCCTCTACTTTAAGGTAGAACCTGCTAAATCCTGTGTTTTCCTCATTGTGTTTCCACAGTATTGAATCATTTCTTTTTGCCTGCATGCAATAAATTTTCCTTCACCTGGGAAATCTGGTATTTAGCTGTAGCCTTTCTAGGAGTTTTCCTTTGTGACCTCTTTTAGGAGGTGATTGGTATTCTTTAAATTTCATTTTTTTCTTCTGGTTCTAGAATATCAGGACAGCATTTCTTGATATGTATATGTATGTGTGTATGTGTGTTTGTGTGTGCATATCAAGAAAAACTGTCCACAGACAGAGACGGAGAGAGACAGAAAGAGATTTGCAATACATGCATGCATCCACATACATATATAATGTATTTGCATAAGTATAAGTATATTTGTGTTTCTATGCACATACTTGCAAGCACATTTTCCACAGTGCAAAAGGAAGCAGAGGAGCCAAGATGGAAGAGTAAACTGTAAGTGCTCTCACTCTCCACTTCTTGAGACCGAAAAGCCCAGAGAATATTTTCCCAGGAAAAATCCTAGAATAGTGGAGCCAGAAGAAGAGGAAGAGCAATTTTGCAGTTTGTGGGATTAGAGATATCAATTGGAAGGGTTATTTTTGTTTTAACTGAGGGGGACCAGTGCAAGAACAGAAGTGTCCCAACAAGCACCACCTCAGTAGATTGGTGGAGCATTAATGTGATATTTAAAGCACTCATAGTGGCCATGGATATCCTGGTACAATTCTGAATTTATTCAGACAACAAAAGCCTAAATTTATTAGAGTAATAAAAATATATGCACAATAACAGTACAGAGAATAAGTCTATCCCAAAGCCTTCCCCCTGCTAGGCTTCTGAAAAACCAAGTCCATTAAATAAATCACTAGCATACCCCTTAAACAAAATCACAGTCTCTTTCACTCATGCTAGCCATCAGCCTGATTGTCTGCATCTTTCCTAACTTTGACTGCTATTATGACAAACTTCCTCTCAGGTGTACTCTGGCTCCACCTCTTTATATTCTACCTATTCAGCAAACTCGTCTTACCACAGGCTCCATATGACTCACGATTTCTTGTGACCCAGGCAGGTCACATGGGTCTATTAATGAATATGAAAAATCTCTCCACTTAAATTAACATTACAGCCAGCAGAAGAACGTGATTCCCAGGGGGGTTGTGGCAGTAAATACCAACACCAGACCCCAGGCATGCCTTAGCACAGACAGGGAAATTGGGCAGACACCAGAACAGAAGGGGCTAACCAGTCACTGAAACCGCCTGTGCTCCAGTGTAGACTTCGGTGAGGAAAGACTCCCAAGGTCCATACCAACCCTACCCCCCACTACACAACAGGAGCTTCTTGGAAGAGCTCAAGAAGGATTTATAAAGCCAAATTAGAGAGATAAAAGAAAAAATGTCCAACGATTTTAAAAATGCAATTGATGAAATTAAAAAAGAATTCACTGAAGAGAACAGCTCCTTAAAAATTAAAATTCGCCAAATGGATAAGGAGGTGCAAAACTTAACTGGAAAAATTAGACAAATAGAAATGGAAGTGCAAAAGCTAATAAAAGACAAAAATTCATTAAAAATTAGAATGGGATAAGTAGAAGTTAATGACTCTATGAGACATAAAGATTCAGTCATACAAAATCTAAAGAACAAAAAAATAAAGAAAATGTAAATTTTCTTAGTGGAAAAACAAGTGACCAAGAAAATCAATTCAGGAGAGAAAAATCTAAGAATTATTGGTGTACCAGAAATCCATGATGAAAAAAATAGCTTTAGCTTTATCTTTCAAGAATCATCAAGGGAAATTGCCCTGATGTCCTAGATCTAGAGGGCAACATAATCATCAGAAGAATTCACTGATCACTTCCTGAAAGAGATCTCAAATTGAAAATGCTAAGGAATATTGGTGCTAATTTCCAGAACCATCAGGTCAAGGAGAAAATACTGCAAGCAGGCAGAAAGAAACAATTCAAATATCAAGGATTGCAGTAAGGGTTACATAGTAATTTTCAATTTCTACATTATGATATCAGATGGTGCTGGAATTTAGCAATAATATGGATTGGAATGTGATATTCTGTAAGGCAAAGAAGCTTGAACTACAACCAAGAATCAATTACCCAGAAAAATTGAGCATAATCTTTCAGGCAAGGAGAATAACGTTCCATGAAATAAAAGATTTCTATACCTTCCTGATCAAAAGGCCAGAGCTCAATAGAAAATTTGATCTTCAAATACAAGACATAAGAGAGTCATAAAAAAGATAAACAGGGGGAAAAGTCTTGGTATTTAATATAGGCAAACTGTTTACATCCCCATATGGAAGAAAACTACTTGTTAATCTTGAAAATTGTGCATTTATTATGACATTTTAAAGGGATATACATAGATAGAGGGAGTGGGTAAAAATTAACTAATGTGAAGAAAAAAACATAATTAAAGTTTGTGAAGGGATACTAATAGGAGAAGAGGAAAGGAAAAGGCATAAACTGGCAAAATACATCACATGAAGAGGCACAAAAGAACATTAAAATAGATAGGGGAAAGGGAGGGTGATGAGCATTAATTTGGATCAAGGAGGGAGCAACATACTCAGTTAAATATATAAATCTAACTAACTACAAGCCATAGTAGGGGAGAAGGGGGAAAAAGTGAAGAGGTGGTTAGAGGGGTGGGAAAAAGTAGCAAGGGAAAATGGAAGAGGGCTGAAAGAAGGGAGCAAAGAATAAGGAATACAGTGGTCCAAAGTCAAACTCGAGGCTAAAAAAAAAGAGAGAAATAAAAGCATAAACGAGAGTGAGAGGAATAGAATGGAGAGAATGACACAGACAGTAAATATGATTTTAAGTGTGAATGGGTTGAACTCTTCCGTGAAATTTAGTGGATGAGCAGAATGGATTTTTTTCTTGATAATTTCATGAAAGATAATGTTTTTTTGGTACTAGCTTTCAGGTAGTCCAATACTTTTTAAATTGTCTCTCCTGGATCTATTTTCCAGGTCAGTTGTGTTTCCATTGAGATATTTCACATTATCTCCCATTTTTTCATTCCTTTGGTTTTGTTTTGTGATTTTTTTTTTGGTGTCTCATAAACTCATTGGCCTCCATTGTTTCATTCTAATTTTTAAGAACTATTTTCTTGAGTGAGCTTTTGAACCTCCTTCACCACTTGATTAGTTCTGCTTTTTAAAACATTCTTCTCCTTATTGACTTTTTGAATCTCTTTTGCCAATTGAATTAGCCTGTTTTTAAAGGTTTTATTTTCTTCACTATTTTTTAGGTCTCCTTTAGGAAGTTGTTGTCTCGCTTTTCATGATTTTCTTGCATCTCTTTCATTTGTCTTTCCAATTTTTCCTCCACCTCTCTACTTGATTTTCAAAATGAACTCTTCCATGGCTTGAGACCACTGAATATTTATTTTGGATGCTTGGAATACAGAAGCCTTGACTTTTGTGTCTTAACCTGATGGCAAGCATTTTTCTTCCTCATCTGAAAGGATGGGAGGAGATATTTGTTCACCAAGAAAGTAACCTTCTATAGTCTTATTTTTTTCAATTTTTTGGCCATTTTTCCAATAAGTTCCTTGACATTTGGGTCCTTTGTCAAAAGAAGGGTATACTCTGGGGATCTGTAAGACCTCAGTTACTACAAGGTGGCACAATCAAGCATGTACAATGGTCTGGGAGCAACAAGAAACTTTTGCGCCCAGAATCTCTGAGTAGTAGTTTCTTCTCCACAACCACCTGACCTCCAGTTCCACCAAGGCAGTACTGGGGGCTGAGATTCACATAAGCTTCTCAATTCCCCCAGGGGCTTTATGACCCAACAATGGATGCGGGTTGTTGTTCCCAATGTGGCCTCTGCCTCCTCTGCCTGAGGTCAGAGCTATGGCAAGACCCTGATCCCTTCTCGCCCAGCTGAAAACACTCTCTCACTGACGTTTGGCGCCTGTGGGTTGAAGCATCTGCAAACTGCTTCTACTGCTCCTGGGGATTCTGCCCTGAGGCCTGTTTGGGTCCTTTTCCCTGTGCCATGCAGCTTGGCCAAGACTGAGCTGGGCTTTGCCCCTATCCAGTGCAACAGACCTTTCCTGTTGGCCTTTCAGCTCACTATTGGCTGGAAATCTCCTCCATTCAGTTGTTCTGTGGCTTCAGCAGAATGGATTAAAAGCTATAATTCTATAAGATATTGTTTGTAAGAAACACATTTGATACAGGGGGATATACATAATTTAAAGATAAAACTTGGGAGCAGAATATGTTGTACTTCAGGTGATGTAAAGAAAAAAGGAGGGGAAGCTATCATGACCTTGGACAAAACAAAAATAAATCTAGTCAAAGGAGATAAGGAAAGAAACTCTATCCTGCTAAAGGCACCATCAAAAATGAATTAATATCATTACTAACCATATACGCACCTGGTGACATAATACCCAAATTCTTAGAGGAGAAATTAAGGGAGTTATAGGAAGAAATAGGAAAACTAGTATGGTACCTCAACCTCCCCCTCTCTGAATTTCGTAAATATAACCTCAAAATAAGAGGCAAGGAAGTGATTTTGCAATACAGGGGAAGTGAGGGAAGATGAAAGGAAATAAGTGAGTCTTACTCTCATGGGATTTTGTTTAAGGATGGAATAACACTCAATTGGTTATGGATATCTATTTTACTCTTCAGGAAGGCAAAGGAAAAGGGGACAGGAGAGAGGATATAATAGAAGGGACAGAAAATTTTAGGAAATGAAAATCAGAAACAAACATTATTGTGGGAGGACAGGTCAAGAAAGAGAATGGCTTAAATGGAGGATAGGATAGGACAGAGGGAAATGTAGTTAGCCTTTTGCAACATTACTGTTATGGAAATATTTTGCACTGTTAAACATGTATGACCTATATTGAATTTCTTGTTTTCTCAGTGAGGGTGTGTGAGGAGGGAGGAAGGGAGAGAATATGGAACTCAAAGCTTTAATGACGAATGTTAAAAATTTTTTTTAGCATGCAACTGGAAAATAAGATATGCTGGCAATGTGGTATAGAAATCTTTTGGGTTCTACAGGAAAATAGAAGGGAGGGTTATGGAAGGGAGGATAATAGAAGAGAAGACAGATTGGAGGAAGGGGTGGAAAGGAGACATGGGGAAAACATTTGGAATTCAAATTATCATGGAATTGAATGTTGAGAACTGAAAAATAAATAAAATGTTATATTTTAAAAAATCAAAATAAAAAATAAATAAGATATTAGCAAAAAAGATTACAACAACTTATCACTTAATAATACAGTTTGATCAGGTAGATTTTGTACTAGGAATGCCGAGATCTTTCAATATTAGGAAAACTATCAGCATAATTGATCCATACTAAGAACATATGCAAGAAAGCAAAACAGGTTAACTGAAGATTCAAGGGAAGCTTTGTAAAAGAAGGGAGCAATCTAGGTAAGCTCAGCAAGAAAGAAATAGGAAGAATGATATTATAGACAGATCTTATAGACTGAGTAACTCAGAAACGGGAATAGGAAACGGAACGTTTCTTTAGATTGGGTGCTTTGCTTGGCGAATATAGTAGTAGTGGTAGTAGTAGTTATAGTAGTAGTAGTAGTAGTAGTAGTAGTAGTAGTAGTAGTAGCAGTAGTAGTAGCAGTAGTAGTAGTAGTAGTAGTAGTAGTAGTAGTAGTAGTAGTAGCAGTAGTAGTAGTAGTAGCAGTAGTAGTAGCAGTAGTAGTAGTAGTAGTAGTAGTAGTAGTCGCAATAGTAGCAGCAGAAGCAACAGCAGCAACAATAGTAGTAGTAATAATAGTAATAGTATTTATATAGCACTAATGTTTGCCAAAGACTATATAAATATTCTCATTTGATAAGTATGGAATGATAGATTTCACTGGACTATATTGTCTTAAATTACTAGTCTGAGGAAATATATATCTTACATGTAGATACCATTAATATGGGTAATTCATTACAATACATAGCGGATAGTCTCTCAGCATTTAGGAGCTAAAAAATTCTTTGACATTTTTGAAAATCATTGCAGGGTGCTGGGAAAATTTTAAAAAGCTTAGTAGCAAAAAGTAAGGGTTTAGAAGGAGCAGGTCTTGGATTTGTTACACAAAGGTCATAGATACACAGGCTTTTAGAGTCTGGAGGGTCCTTAGAGATCATCTAATCCAGCCTTCTTATATTAGAGTTGTGGTCACCTAAGGCTGAGAGAGGTCAAAGGCACCTATCTCTCTCAGGTCTCTGAGTTAATCAGGTAGCTTTCCTACAAAGGTTAGATATAACTCCTCAAAGTCATTGCTAGATTTTTAAAATCTATTCCAGAGGGATTTTGAACAAAGAAATTTCTTTTCAGATTTTATACTTAGCAATTTTACTTTTGTTTCTTATAAAAGGAAAATGGAAGATTTAAAAAAAAAAACTAATTTCTTAATAGAGTATCATAAAATCACAAGGCTCATTTGTTGTATTGTACATCATTTTGAGGACCTGTAAAACTGAATGTTATTTTTCTTTTAAGACTGCTATATACTTTCAGTTGTCACACTTTTAATTTCATCCTAACGTGTTTTAAATAACTCGTATTAGAATAGCCATTTATTCTTTCAAAATTACTTTTGTATATATTTTGTATGTTTAGTATATATTTTGTATATATTAGCTAGGTAGTACAACTGATAGACACTCTAGTCGGAGTCAGGAAGATCTGAGCTCAAATCTAGCCTTAGACAGTTAAAAACTATATGACCCTGGACAATACACTTAACCTCTGCTTGTCTCAGTTTCCTCAACTGTTATAATGGTTATAATAATAGCGCCTATTTCCCAGGGCTGCTTTGAATTAAGATAATATTTGCAAAGTGCTTGGCACATGGTAAGCACAATATAAAATATTGTTGTTAATGTTCCTTCTCCACAAAGCCCCCATGGGATGGGTAGGAAAGATATTTTAGCATAGAATATTGGTGTCAAAAGTACAGTTCATCCATTTCAAAGTTCTCTCAAATTGTAAATGCAATCTCCCTGACAAAGTGGTATTCCAGTCTATGCTTAATGAGTTCCAAAGACAGATATCCAATTCCTTCTCAAAGGCAGACTGTCTTACTTATCTTTTTTTCTGGCAGAATTGCACCCTATCAACACCATTTGAAAGACATGGAAGAGAAATGGTAGAAGGAGAATCAGAACCCAGGTATGTGTAACATGCCTTGCCTCCTCACACACACACACACACACACACACACACACACACCTGATTTATGAAACGATATGATTTTTAGGAGGAGGGGTCAGGGAAATTACCAGAATTCTTGTCTTGTTGTGATAGCATTTTCTGACTCAGTGATATCAGAGATCATCAGTCTGAAGATTGCAGTCACAGTTTAACAGTTCCACAAAGCAAGGGATTCCAAGTGCCTGTCCAATTTCATGTCCTTGTCAGGCTTTAGAGGGAAAGCAATAATTCACGTCTTTCTTGGGAATGACTCATCAGCATCTTAAGATAACCCAAGATCTATAGAGCCAGCCACTTCGGCAGACATTCACTGTTAAGAACCATGAGATAGGTGATCATCCTGTCTGTCTTCGGCTGAATCCAAAGTTCTCATGGTATCTTGAATCTCAAAAATGACAGCAACTCCAATTGTATCAGTCAGATGTTATAGGATTAATTTTCATGTAAAATACACTTTTCCCATGAGTTATTTTTGATCCCTTTTCTTAGAACCAGCTGCTTGGGAGGAAAAATGTTGGAAATGAAAAGGGTGAGCATACTTTTTATTTTCTCCTATCTACACTTCTAGTATTGTTCAATCATGTATGATACTTTGTGACCCCATTTGAGGTTTTCTTGGCAAATGTACTGGAGTGGTTTGCCATTTCCTTCTCCAGATCATTTTGCAAATGAGTAAACTAAGGCAAGCAGGGTTAAATGATTTGCCCCAAGTCACACAGCCAGTAAATTCTGAGACAAGATTTGAATTCAGGTTTTTTTTTTAACTCCAGGCCCAACACTTTACGTACTATGGCACCATCTAACTACCCCACTCTATTCCACTGCAAACTTCAACTGGAGACAGGAGGGTTTAACTACATCCCTTCTAAAGGGTCATTCCTTCTTATCATTACATGTTTCTTTACTATCCAGTGTCAACTGCATCCTAGTATTAATTCTCAACTTGTGGTTCACCGAGTTTAAGACTAGATGGAATCTTAGAATTCTTAGAAATTTTATACATCAGCAAGCTGGGTTTCAGAGGAAGGAAAATGACTGCCAAAAGTGACTCATAGTAAATTGAAGAACCAGCACTCAAACTCATTTCATTTGGCCCTCAGTCTGATTTACTTGACATGTGCAGATTTATTTTCATGTTGTAAAGTTCTATATAAATCTCAGTTATTAATGTCAATATTATTCCATCCTATTGCTTTTTCATGTATTTTTTTAAATTTTAGGAATATAAGTGTTTGCTTCTAATCTTAAATCTCTCACTTTAATACGTGCTTGTAGACTGATGATTAGAACAAAATTTTACCAATCATTTCATTCATTGAAAAAGAAAACATTATAACTGGATCGTGATCCTTTTTTCTTTTTCTGTATTTGTCAATTCATGATAATTTTCTGTATATTCCATTGGCGTTAAATAGGTCTTTTTTCTTGAATTGCCAATTTAATTTCCTTTCGTTAGCCACAAAGGCCATTATTCTACCAACTCTGAGAACCTTGACACAATTGGATACTTAACAGGGTATCTTTTCCCCACCTCTCTCCTTCCCTTAACCTCTAGAAGTCTGACTTCATAGTGATTTGGACTCTTACCTGAGCTCCTACGGGAAACATGTAATAGAAATTGGAGGGAGAGTATGTATCCTAATACATACTCTTACATGTAACTCTTTTTCATTAAATATTTCACTCATTTTTATGCCAGCATGGCACAATCGCAACAAGTCTAAAGAGTATGGTTGAAAAATGCTTCGAAGGTTGATGAAGATATTGCTGGCAAGAAAACAGCACAGTTTCTATGTGTGTGTGTGTGTGTGTGTGTGTGTGTGTATGTAGGGGGTAAGTTATGGGATATGGCATCCAATTAATGATATTTGGCTTATATGTCACTAAAATTACACATCTGACATTAATCACTAGTATCGTTATGCAGAATTCCCCAAACATGAATAGCATCTCTAAATACATAGAAATGCATATATTTATTTTTAATTTGTTCTTGGACATTCTCTCTGACACATTAAGTAAACAGAGGTCTTTTACCCCAGTGGCTCACTGGGGTAAGTGTTTCCAATGCTATTTATACAGTGATCAACTCTACAAGTTAATACTAAAAGAATAAACAATTGTAAAAAAACTCATTACTTATCATTAATCATGCAATCATAATTCTGAACTTGAAAGGACATTGGAAGCCTCTTAGTCTAAAAGCCTTAGTTTAAAGATGAGAAAAATAGGCACAGGTAAGTGAAATAACTTGCGTGCTATCTCTTCATTGTGACTGATCAACTGCGAATTTTGCATTTATATTTATTAGTTATGTGTGTTTTCTTCAAAATGCATTTCATCAGTTCCTTTTGGCTGCATATCAGGAACAACAACATCTCATCATCTGTTATCAGATGGTTTGCATATTATTCAAAGTTGGTCATTGGCAAAATGATGTTTTCATCATTTTGATCTTGTATAGATTTTAATCTATACATAGAGTTATTTTTGTTCTACATATTGTGATCTGCAATACTTTCATAAAAAGAAAACTAAAAGGACCTCCCGTTTTTATTTTCTCATATTCCTCATTTCTTCCTATCTAACAATATGTCATTACATTCAAATAACACTTTTTCAAAGGCATCCCTCAATTAACGGACACATATTTTGTCTTTAGTTACTTCCTACCTAAGAATATAACTATTAATATTGTTGGCTTCTATTATTCTTGGGGTTTAGTACACACATTGAGTATTTTATATGAAACCATTACCATCCAGCTATACAACTTGTTTTAATAAATTCCATACATTACTTTCAAAATTGTCCAGATTGTTTGTACCTCCTTTTAAACTTCCTCCTATCTTCTCCTATGCATTACAATGTCTCAGTGGTCCTTTTGGGTTGCAAGGGGATCACTATTGCTAACCCTTCCTTTTCCACCAACTCCTAAATCCAATTAAAAACCAAGAGAAAAAAATTAACTAGTAAGTGAAACCCAACAAAATGGATTCACATAGTATCTGTATCCAAAAATGTATTTATTTAGTTTATCATCCTTTCTATCAGAAAGTGGGAAACATCCTTCTTCCTAGGTCCTCTGGAGATATGGTAGGTTCTTTTATTGATCAGAGTGATCGCTTTCAAAGTCATTTTTTTTTTTACAATGCTGTGTTGTCCTTATATATATACTATTTGGGTTGTCTTCAATTGATAATCTGGTCACCCTTTTATAAACCCTTCTGCTTCTGTTCACTTTAGTTTAAGCTACCAACACTTCTATATAATAATCTCTTTCATCATTTCCAAACTTTGATAACAAAAAATTACATTCATACACGATGATTCTTCCCATCCCAAAGTGGACACTGATTTAGATTCCTTACTCCCCCACTTTTTTCTTTTTTTTAATCCCTTCTTCACTATGAAGTTATTTTGCTTATGACTATTAACTATTTTTTCCATCATAATTACACCAAACAACACCCCCTTATTTCTCTTTTGATTTTGGTGCACTGCACTAAACTATTTGTGATGTATGACTGTACGTGTGTGTGTGTGTGTGTGTGTGTGTGTGTTTCTTCAATATTTTTTAGCTATTTCAGATGACAGAGGTTAATTTAATGTTCTCCCCCGAAACACTTTTCCTCCATATTCATGTATTCTTCTTTTCGACGGCCTAATTTTCAGAAGTGGCAAAATTCATATCCTTGTTGTTCCTTTATACATTATTTTGTTCCTTAATATTCCATTTTCTTTCCCTTCTTTCATTCAAAATTTCAGAACAAAATCATTCCCACACCCCACCCCCAGGATATCTTACTATCTTTGTTGACTCCTTTAGTACTTAATCTGAATCATTTTGCTTAGAAGTTTGGAAGGGAAATTTGTGTCTTCTATCAGGAAATTAAAATTACAACACCATATCGTTTCTTATAATTGTTTAAATATTTTGTCTTTATAAATGACTCTTGATTCGTTTGTTTTATTCCAAAATTCCTACTTAGCTCTCCTCTTCATATCAGAAATGCTTGAACGTCCTCTATTCTAGTATGGATTTTCTTTTTCCTCTATAAGATTACAGTCAGCTTTACAGAATAAGCAATTTTCAGTTGAAAGTTCCAGATATTTTTGAAACACTGTACTCTAAGAGATTTTTGTATGATCTTGACTCGGCTTCCTTGACATACGAACTGCTTCTGTAAGTATTTTGTAAGATTTTTCTTTCCTTTTATTTGGTTTAGATGATCAAGATTTTAGAAATTCCTGGATTTCTTAATTTTGCTTTCCTTTTGATGTTTATTTGATTACTTTTAGTATTCAACATTAAGTATCATAAAATTTTGATTTTCAAATTTTCTCCCTATCCCTCTCCTTCCCCCACCCCATAACTCCTTGCGTTATGATTACTCCTTGCCTCAATATGTCCTCCCTTCTATCACACTGCTCCCTTCCATTATCCTGATCTTCTTTCTTTTCTTGTAGGGCAAGACAGATTACTATACCCCATTACCATGTTTCTTATTTCCCAGTTTCATGCAGAAACAGTTCTCAAAATTTGTTCCTAAAACTTTGAGTTCAAACTTCTCTCCCTTCCGCCCTCCCCACCCATTCCCACTGAGAAGACAAGCAATTCAATATGGGCTATACATGTGCAGCTTGGCAAATGACTTCCATAATAGTCATGTTGTGTAAGACTAACTATATTTCCTTCCATCCTATGCTGATTTATTCAAATCTCTCTTTTGAACTTTCCTCCCCAAAATACTTACATCCAATTACTCCCTCCTCCTATTTGCTCTCCCCGTCATCATCCCTCCCACCCCACTTGTCCCTTTCTCCCCTAATTTCCTGAAGTGTAGGATAGAGATTCATACCAAATTAAGTGAACGTTATTCCTTCCTCCAGTCAAATGTGAACAGAATAACTTTCACATTTTCCCTTTCACCTCCCCCCTTTTCTCATCCATTGAGAAAGCTTTTTTTTTAAATATATTTATTTAACTTTTTACATTCATTTTCACAAGATTTTGGGTTCCAAAATTTTCTCCTTATTTGTCCCCTCCCCCCTCCCCAATACACTGGACATTGTAATTACCCATATCACCAATCTGTCCTCTCTTCTATCATCACTCCCATCCCTTACCCCATCTTCTCTTTTGTCCTGTAGGGCCAGATAACTTTCTATTCC
>CM053770.1:535728411-535752912 GCA_028658325.1 Potorous gilbertii
TGTGTTGCTGCGTGGCTTCCACTGTTCCAGAATTTGTCAGGAGTTCTTTTTACAGGAAATCTGTGGGCTGTGGGTTCGGACCTAGCATAGGTGAGTCTTTCTACTCCGCCATCTTGGCTCCGCCCCCCAGAATTTCTTCTAAATATATTTTCTATTTTCTCCTATATTATGTAAAATGATTACTATCATCACTATATTTATAGTCTCCTCCCTACTCTACCAACTTGTTCATAAACTAGACTTGACCCTTTTTGTTGTACTCAAGTTTTGGTCCTGTTCTTATTCATGGGTCTCATCTCATCTTACTGGTAGTTTCCCTTGCACTACCTTCAAGAGGTTGATTATGAAAGTAACTGTCTGAAATAGACACATCCTTGAGGTGCAGGAGGAACACAGAATCTCCAACAATTAATGTGAGAATTGTGGGAGTGGCAGACAGCTTAAAGCTGAAATAACACAAAGGTATCACGAGTAATGGGCTAATGAGTTTCACTTGTCTTTACTAGACAAATTACTGTGTGACAAACTCTTCTACCTTTCTGTTTTCTGTCATCTAGTTTTCTAAATTTGGAAGATCCTCAACATGTATTTTTTGAAACGGTGACGTGAGGCCACTCCCTACAGTACTTCTCATTGTATGATCTTTGCAGAATTCATACATGTTGAAAAATAACCATATTTAAAACAAAATTCTAAAAGCACCAGACTTTAAACAATGATAGTAAAGTATCCAGCAACTAGTTCATAAGAAAAAATATATATTTCAAATGGACTCATATTTCCTATTTTTGTTCAGGAATTATGATATATCTTCTCCAGCATAAATGTGATCCTTCTTCTTGAATCAATAAACAAATGAGACAACATAAAAACAATTGTAACCCCCTCCCAAGAAAAATATTCAGGAAGTATTATTAGGAGACTGTTTTGCTAACAAGATTTCTTTTTCTTTTTCCTTGCTAAGATTTAGCTCTGCGCAGCCCTAATTTACTGTCAAAGATGTGCTGGGACAGCTATGATCAGCATATAAGAGGTGATGCTAAATTTTCAATGTGAGCATTTATACCTCAAATATTTGCAAACACTACAAATAAAGATGAGTTTGGTTGATTGTTCATATTTAAGAAAATAATGAAGATAAGTTTTTTATTCTACATACATATGCATATATATCTATATAGTATTCTGTACTTAAGAAATCAAATAAGTATTTCCATAACATTTCAGAATAGGAAAAAGAAAAGATGACTGAATATGAAATTACAAATCTATTATGTACAACTTGATATCCTTTTATATATATAACAAGTTACCTTGTAACTTTATTTTATTTCTGCTCTCACTATAGATATACACACATATATACACAAGCATACATATACACACCTATATATGTATACGTATACACACATGTGTACACACACAAAATGATTCTATAATTACTTTTATTTATCAGTTCATTTTCTGGATGCATATAGCATTTTCCTTCATATTTCTTGGTTCTGCTCATTTAGTTCTTCATTATTATGTTCAAGTCAATTAGTATAAATTAACAGTTATGTTCAAGTCAATTAACATGAAGCTCATTATTTTTCATAGCACAGTGGTATTCCACCACAATCATATATCACAATTTGTTTAGTCATTCCCCAATTGGTGGTCATCTCCCCAATTTCCAGTTCTTTGAAACCACATAGAGCAGCCACAAATATTTTAGAACATATAGTTGCTTTTCCTTTTTCTTAATCTTGGGAGTCAGACCAAGTAGTGGTTTTGATGCATCAAAGGGTATGGAAAAAGTACTCTCAATCATCATTGATTAGAGAATTGGAAATTAAAACAACCTTGAGATATCATTTTATATTGCTCAGATTGGCTAAAATAAGTGACAAAGGTTGAAGGGCTTGTGGAAAAGAAGAGACACTAATTGACTCTTGGTGGAAGTGTGAAGTACTCCAAAAACCTCAGAGAGCACTCTGGAAATATGTCCAAAGAGAAAATCTTAGTAATGTAGATTAAATTTCAAAGGTTGTCATGAGTACATTTCTTCCAGAGCAAGTTGTTAAACATTTATCAGGACACAGCTGTTGCAATACTTTTAGCTCTGAGCATCACTTTTTTAGGCAATACGAAGATCACCTAATGTGCATTCACAGTTAAGCAACTAGGATTACGTGGAGACTGGACATCATAGCACACAAGGATCAGTTGAAGGACTTGTGAGAGTTGAGGGTGGAGTCATATTCTTAAAGGATCCTAATCAAAAGGGACCATGGATTTAGTACTGGAAGGGATCTCAGAGACCATCTTATCCAGTTACATTTTAGAACTGAAGAAACACATTCCAGAAGATTAAGTAATTTTCACAGTTACACAGATAGTGTCACAATTGACTTTTGAATACAGATATTCTGACTTTAGATCCATGTGTTCTCTCTACTGTGACAATTGTTTCTAAGAATTTTAAGGGCTTTCATATGAAAAGGGGAATTTTACTTGTTCCTCTTCTCCTCAAAAGACAGAACAAGGTAAAAGTTTCCCAGAACTGTATTGTGTTTGATGTTGAATAAGGAAAAATTTCTTAACAATTAGAATGATCCAAAAATTGTGTGAATTGCCTTGTGAGATAATACTTCTGTCACTGGTATTCTTTATGCTCATGGGAAACATAGAAAGTATTGCTGTTCATTCGTGGGTTGGACTAGATAACCTCTGAGGTTCCTTTGAATTTCAGGTTATGTAATTCTGTGATATATTTCCAGAACTCATAAAGTCTTTTTGTTCAGTCTTTTTGTCCCTTGACAAACTTATTTTACCCACAATGACTGATTTTTCCTTTTGGTAAATTCTCACCACTATTCTGGGTCAGAAAAGTGACTTTAAGAAGAAACACCAGGTCCCATTAGGTTATATGCACCTTACTGTCAGCAAGAGTAATTTATAGAATTTTATTTACCAACTCATCCTCATAAACAAATGCCTAACTCAATTCACTGAACTTAGTCGTTAATAAACCAACATAAGGTCAACGAATGACTCCAATTCAGACAATATCTGGTCTTTGCTGCATTTAGATTTAGAGAACACTAGGCCAAAGCAACTTTTCTCCTAACCAAACTGTTACAATTTTCTTTAGATTTTTTTTTCTTGTCAAAGAGTAAAACAAAACAAAATAAGAGGAAACATGTCATTATGTATTCACCAAAAAATGAAGCAGAGAAGTGGATTATAGTACCCCCACCTTAAACGGGAGCCCCAGATTTAGAAATCTAGCATGAAAACAAATGCACGTCAAAAAATTAAAAAGTAAAGCAAAAGCATGTAACAAAGATAAGAATTTGCATTTCATATTTTAAAAGTTCTCTTCCTCTTATCAGCAATTACTTTCCAAGTTTCTGTACATTGTTCATCATAGCAACAGAGGAAAGGAAGGAGCTCTTAATCAGAATGTATTTTCACTTATTCAACAGATTTATTCTCTCACTCTTTTGGGTACCCTTCTGTTGTTGTTGAGTTGTTTTCACAAGTCTGACTTTTTGTGAAGTCTGGGCACTCTATCCTTTGAGCCACATACCTGCCCTAAAAAAGACATTACTTCACTAAAAGTTTGTAATGCAGTCGTTTCATGCAAGTCCAACACTTTATGATCCCGTATGAAGTTTTCTTTACAAAGATAGCTCAATTTATAGGTGAGGAAACTGAGGCAAGCAAGGTTAAGTGACTTGTCCAGGGTCACACAGCCAATAAGTACTTGAGTCCATATTTGAATCATGTCTCCACGACTCCAGGGCTGATATTCTATACACTGTGTCACCTTGCTGCCCTAGTCCTTCTACTTATTCTGATTGTGATTCATTC
Organism: Potorous gilbertii; assembly: GCA_028658325.1. Lineage (NCBI taxonomy): Eukaryota > Metazoa > Chordata > Mammalia > Diprotodontia > Potoroidae > Potorous > Potorous gilbertii. The sequence continues at coordinate 535,732,270 of CM053770.1, forward strand.
AAACTATTTCAACTTTACAATTCTAAGTACTGACCTTTCACCAGTCTTTCATAGAGAACAATAAACTAGAGGATTTCCTCTGATTCTTTTAGGATGTCATAGCTATGAGTATCTTGGGCCTACTCTGAAAGAATAATGAGTAATATAGGCATGTAAGGAAAATAAGTTTCTTGGAAATACGTAAGTATCATTTCGCAGATACCCAAAACCTTATGAGGTAAAGGGTCTTTTTCAATTTAACAAATGGAGGGAGGAAAGGTAGAGATACAATATAATTAGATATCCTATCACAAAGATATTGTCCTTATGTCTCAAAATACCACGCTAAAAGTGACAAATGTACAAGAATAGCAGTGAACAGAATAGAAGCAATGTACCATATAACACAGCACACACGTTACTAGCTGTGTGACTCGGAACAAGTCACTTAACCACATTCGCCTCAGTTTACTCATCTGTAAAAGGAGCTTGAAAAGAAAATGGTAAATTTTTTTCAGTTTTTTTGGCAAAAGAAACCCCGCCAAAACAACAAAACAAAACAAAACAAAAACTCAATATATCTAAAAAAGATTCACAAAGAGTCAGACACAACGGAAAATGACTCAACAACAACAACAATTGACTCTATAGAACTTAATACTTCCAGAGGGAGGTTTCTCAGGAGAAGCATTAAGAAGAAATCAAGTGTATAAATTTAACGAAATATTTGTGTTTACCTTCATACTGTATTATTTTGCTATATTTTTCCTGTTTCTCAAATTTTTAAGAATGAAATTATGGTGGGGAGGAGCCAAGATGGCGGAGTAGAAAGGCACAAATATGCTAGCTCCGAAACCACAGCCTATAAAATATCTGCAAAGAAGAACTCCTAACAAATTCTGGAGTAGTGGAAGCCACACAACAACGGAGTGGAGGAGATTACTGTTCCAGAAAGACCTGAAAAACTCTCACCAAAGATCCGTCGCACAGGGCACCAGAACGGAGCCCAGCCCTGCCTTGGCCACACAGCACTGAGAGGAACAGATCCGAGCAGACTTCAGGAATGGATTCTCCAGCAGCCGAGAAGGTCCCTGAGCCCACAGGCACACAGGTCAGTGAGAGAGACTGTTTTTGGGCCGAGAGGGGAGCAGGGTGTCTCCATAACTCAGGCCCTCTTGGGAGGTCACAGAAAAGGCCATTGCGGCCAGGGGCTCCCAGAGAAGGCAGAAGCTCGGGAACATTATTGAAGATCTCCACGTAAACCTCCTGAGGGAACTGAGACTCAAAGGCGGCCCTGCCCCCGCCTGAGAACCTGAATTTAATCTTACCCTGAACACCAGCCAGGCCTGCCACTGAAAGCCCTAAGGCTGGGCAGTAGCATTTGAATCTCAGACCCCAAGCACTAGCTGGACGGATCTAGGCAGCGGGGTGGGGGTGGAGAGGAATCTCAGAAGTCAAATAACGGGCTGGGAAAATGCCCAGAAAAGGGGGAAAAAAATAAGACCATAGAAGGTCACTTTCTTAGTGAGCAGATGTTTCCTCCTTTCCTTTCTAATGATGAAGAACAATGCTTACCATCAGGTAAAGACATAGAAGCCAAGGCCTCTGTATCCCAAATATCTGAAATAGATAACCAACGGGCTCAGGCCATGGAAGAGCTCAAAAAGGATTTTGAAAATCAAGTTAGACAGGTGGAGGAAAAACTGGGAAGAGAAATGAGAGAGACGCAAGAAAAGCATGAAAAACGGGTCAATACCTTGATAAAGTAGACACAAAAAAAGGCTGAAAAAATTAACACCTTGAATAACAGGCTAACTCACTTGGAAAAAGCGTTTCAAAAAGTCAATGAGGAGAAGAATGCTTTCAAAAGGAGAATTAGCCAAATGGAAAAGGAGGTTCAAAAGCTCACGGAAGAAAATAGTTCTCTCAAAATTAGAATGGAACAGATGGAGGCCAATGACTTTTTGAGAAACGAAGAAATCACAAAACGAAACCAAAAGAATGACAAAATTGAAGATAATGTGAAATACCTCATTGGAAAAACAACTGACCTGGAAAATAGATCCAGGAGAGACAATTTAAAAATTGTGGGACTTTCTGAAAGCCATGATCAAAAAAAGAGCCTGACATCACCCTTCATGAAATTATCAAGGAAAACTACCCTGATATTCTAGAAGCAGAGGGAAAAATAAGCATTCAAGGAATCCACCAATAACCACCTGGAAGAGATCCAAAAAGAGAAACTCCTAGGAACATTGTGGCCAAATTCCAGAGTTCCAGAGTTCTCACAGAAGAGGCAGGCAGGAGATATTTTAGTGGAGGGGAAGAGAGGGGAGCTGAAAGAAAAACATGAAGTTTACTCTCATCACATTTGACCAAAGGAAGGAATACAATGCACAAACATTTTGGTATGAAAACCTATCTTACAATACAGGAAAGTGGGGAAGAAGGGGATGAGCATGGTGGGGGGCATGATGGAAGGGAGGGCAATGGGAGGAGGGAGCAATTTGAAGTCAACACTCAGGGAGGGACAGGATCAAAAGAGAGAATAGAAGCAATGGGGAGCAGGATAGGATGGAGGGAAATACAATCTTACACAACATGACTATGATGGAAGTCATTTACAAAACTACACAGATATTGCCTATATTGAATTGCCTGCCTTCCCAAAGGGAATTAGTGGGGAGGAAGGAATGGGGAGAAATTGGAACTCAAAGTTTTATGAACAGATATTGAGTATTGTTCTTGCTACTAGGAAATAAGAAATAGAGGCAATTGGGAATAGAAAGTTATCTGGCCCTACAGGACAAAAGAGAAGAAAGGGTAAGGGAAGGGAGGGATGGTAGAAGAGAGGGCAGATTGGTGGTAGGGACAATTAGAATGCTCGGTATATTGGGGAGGGGGGAGGGGGAAAATGGGTAAAAAATTTGGAACCCAAAATTTTGTAAAAATGTACATAAAAAGTTAAATAAATAAATTTATTTTAAAAAAAGAAGGAAATTATGAAGATATGAATAAAAATCAGTGTGAGGATGGAAGAGGGAAGTTTCCTAAAGATATAGAAGTAGATGCAAAAGAAACTCATTAAAAATCCATGTCTTTAAAAAAATCGTTTATTAAAGATTAATGCAATAGCATATAAAAGAGAATGAAAACCAAAAGTCTTATAAAAATTGTGTCAGGCCCTAAATTACATGAAGTGCTGATGCTGGTGACTATTATTATTGAGGAAAGAATGAGGGAGTGAAAAAAGGGTTAAATAAATTATATAAATGTAAGTATTCTTCTGTAAGAATGATCCTAATTGAACTACTCAACCTTTAGTTTGCTTATGCTTTCTCTCTCAAGAAGAGTGAGCTTTGCACTGAGAAAGATAGAGTAAAGTTGGTTAGCATTGGATTGAATCCCTATATAGTTGATTTGCCAGTAAGGTAACAGCTGCCCTTAATTAGTTCAAGTCATTGAAGTCAATTTCATTATATTGCATCCTACTATATACGGTGGAGCCAATATGATTAACAAGATCTGTTGCTAGTATTTGAAAGATCTTTGAAAACTGAAGAATTACTAAGGCAATGGAGGACAAATATTGTAATTTTCACAGTGGGAAAGAGGTTTGAATCTATAAACCATAGCCCATTAAGTATTACATTTATTTTGGGGGAAAATTTAAAAATACATTAGAGCAAATCATTAAGAGGTCATTTATAAAAATTGTAATCACAAAAGCCAACATGACTTAGCAAGAACATGTCATTACAGATTAAGCTCTTCCTTCCTTTCTTTCTTTCTTTCTTTCTTTCTTTCTTTCTTTCTTTCTTGCTTGCTTTCATTCTTTCTCCTTCTTTCTTTCCTTCCTTCTTTTATTTACCGTTTTTTTTTAGGGTTGGACAACTAGGCTGGCGGAGTGGCTATAGAAATAGAAAGTTTCTCTTTCAACAAACGTTTTCCCAAATATCTCAGGTTATTTTTGTCATCAAAACAGAAGATAAGGGCTAGATGAATATTATGTTGGATGGATTTTTAACTAGTTTAATGATCAGATCTAAAGCATCGACATTAACTCAATGTCAACTTGTAGGAAGTCTCTAGTGTAGTACCTTAGAACTATTCTTTTGCTTTTCAATAATATACACAAGATGCATGTCAAAAGATGCAGTGATGTGAAACTTGGAGGGGTAACTAATATGTTAAATACCTATATATTCCCACCAAAAACATCTTTAGAGGCTCAGGAAAAAATAATTATTATAAAAGACTGCCTTTAATAAAGTTCCATGTACAATTCTATACCTGCATGCCAAAAATCAATATCATAAACCAAATATAGTTAGGACTACTATACCAGGCAATAGTATATTTGAAAATTATCTAAAGGTTTAGATAACTGCAAAGTCATGTGTGTCAGTAGTATAACTTGGTAGCCCAAAACAAAACAAAAACAAACAAAAAATGTAATTATCTTCCTTAAGGACATGTTAAGGGAAGTATACTTTCCCTAATGAGGGAGGTAATCATTCTACAATATACCTTATCTTAATTAGATTATGTCAGAAAAATCAAGCCCAGTCATGGGTGTCATGATCAGTAGGTTCCACATTGTAGAAATGACATAGACAACCTGGAAGAATGTTCAGAAGAAAATAACCAGCTAAGAACTTGACTAGAGAAAATGTGAATTTAAAATAAGTTGAAAAAAACGAGGTTAGAAGATTTAGAGAGGAAATACTTGTTATCTTCAAAGTTTTGAAGTACTGGATCATATAAGAGGAATTTATCATTTTCTCCTTTTTCCTCAAGGACAAAATTACGACCAAAGGGTAGACGTTGTGAGGAGTATTTATCAACAAGCTAAGAAAAAACTAGGTGACAGAATGATGGGCCTGAAGTTAGGGAGACTCATCTTCCTGACTTCAGACCTGGGCTCAGACACTAGCCAAGTGACCCTGGCCAAGTCATTCAACCCTATTTGTCTCAGTTTCCTCATATGTCAAAAGAACAGGATAAGAAAATGACTAGCCACTCCATATCTTTGACAAGAAAATCCCAAATGGAATTACGAAGATTTGGACATAACTGAAATAACTGAACAGTGAATTTAAAATATTCCAAGAGCTGTTCAAAAGTTGATTTTTTTTCATTGAAAAATGCCATGAAAAGATGTGGGTTTCCTCAAATTTGAGGTATAAAAGTGGAAGATAGACAAGAACATGAGGATATAAAGAAAGATGTTCTTCAGAAATAAATAGTTCTAGAAGACTCTGAGATCACTTTCAGCTTTTAGATTTTATGTTTCTGGAAACCCTATACATGTAGAAAGGAGATAGCTTCTAATTGAAATGTAATTGTGTGAGAAATTTCTCTCAGCTTCCTAAACAATTAAATTTTGTTACTCCAAACTCCATTAATTGACACCAAATTTGTCTCAGAGTTAAACCAATACCCTCCATAATTTTTTCTAGGATAAAATTGATGAGTCATCATCAAGGCATTCCTTGAAAAATTCAAATGAAAAATTAATTATCTCCCAAAAATGAAGATTACATTTTAGGGTCGTTTAATTTCCCCACAGAGTATCATAACCTTAAATTCAAAGTCTGTATCTTTCAATTTTTGCTTCTTGTTTTTTCCTCTGGGACGGAGTAGGATAAGCTCAATTCCTTTCCATGTGATAACCCTTCAAATACTGAAAAAATAATCAATTGTGTCTCCTTTAAATAACCTCTTCTCCAGAAAAAGCATTCTAGTTTTCTTTCACCAGTAGTTATGTGATATAGTTTCCAGTCTACTGACTATCCTTGTTATCTCTGCTTGTCCATGTCCTCTAGAATGTAATGCCCAGGCATAATTGGTTGTTTTTCATTTTGCAAAGAGGACCAAAATGACATCACCATGATAAAGTGAAGTTTCAGGGTGTCCGACTGTGGCTGTTCAGACCAATACGAGCTTAGAATGCTCCACCACAGGTTTGACACAGATAATTCGTATGAATTTTGGGGGTGGATACTCCAAATTTGCATATCCTACATTGACTTTGTGCTTTCTTGATTATGCTTTGCTCATAGAGCACAGCACCCTTTCTGATGTGGACATGTCATGATAAGCAGTCCTGTGCCAGGTTCTCCCATATTGCACAGTTAAATCCAAAGTTCTGGAGAGAGACCTTGAGAATGTTGTTGTATCACTTCTTCTGTCCGCCATGTGATCGCCTGCCCCATGTGAGTTCCCCATAAAATAGTCTTTTTTGGCAAGTGTATATTTTGCATTGAACAACGTGGCCAGTCCACTGGAGTTGGGCTCTCTGGAGCATAGTTTGAATGCTTGGCCGTTCAGCTCAAGCAAGGACTTCAGTGTCTGGTACCTTATACTGCCAAGTGGTCCTCAGAATTTTCCTAAGACAGTTCATATGGAAGTGATTCAGTTTCCTGGCGTGGCGCTATTAGACTGTCCTTGTATCACAAGCATACAACAATGAGGTCACCACAACGGCTCTGTAGACCTTTAGTTTGTTATTCAGTCTAATACCTATTCTCTCCCTAACTTTTCTTTGGTGCCTCCCAAACAATGAGCTAGCTCTGATAATGCATGCATCAAACTCATTGTCAATGTATTCATCCCTGGAAAGTACACTTAAGTGGTAAGTGAATTTATCCACAGCATTCCAAACTTCTCCATTTGTTGCAATCGATGGTTCCACGTATGGATGGTGTGGTGGTGGCTAATGGAGCACCTATTTTTTTTGATGTTAGTAGGTCAAAATTAGAACAGGCAAGAGAGAATTGATCCATACTTTGTTGCCTCTCAGTTTCAGAGGCTGCAATGAATGCATAATCATCTGCAAACAGAAAATCATGCACCAACATTCCTTCATCTTTGGTCTTGGCTTGTAGCCTTTTCTATTTGAAGAACTTACCATTGGTACAGTAGTTGACCTTGATGACATGTTCATTGCCATTGAAAGCATATGACAACATGGCTGAAAAACATCATGCTTAAAAGCATGGTAGCAAGCATACAGTCCTGTTTCACTTCATTAGTGATTTGGAAGGCATGAGAGCATTGTCCACTATCCAAAGCCAAAACAAACATGCCATCATGAAACTGACGTACAATACTCTTAAACTCCAAGCAGTCAAATTTTGACATAATTTGCCATAAGTCCTCATGACTAACAATGTCAAATGCCTTGGTCAGATCTATAAACGTTGCATACAAGTTTCTGTTTTGTTCTTGGCCTTTCTCTTGGAGTTGTCAGGTAGCAAACACCATATCTAATGTTCCTCAGCCCATTCTGAAACCACACTGGCTGCTCTCAGGTGTATGACCATCTTCCAGGTGAAGGATCAACCTACTGAGGACTCTAGTAAAAATTTTACCAGCAATGACTAAGAGAGAGACTCCCCCTCCCCTGTGATTTTTGCAGGATGATCTATTCCCTTTACCTTTATATAGAGATGGATAATGGAGACATACTTGAATTCTTGGGGTATAACTACCTCTTGCTATATAAACTGGAAAATTTCAGTTGGTTATTGTATAAGCAATGGCCCCTGTTCCTTGTAAATCTCAGTTGGAATAGAACCAGAAACAGGTACTTTGCCTCATGAAATGATTCTAATGGCATTTAAACTTATTCTTCATTTCGAAGTTTAGCTAAGGAGGGATTGACTTCAATATGAGGCAAATGGTTAGTGGCCTCAGAACTGATTGATGATGGTGTGCTGAGAACACTATGGAAATGTTCAGTCCATCTCTATAGAATCATGTCCTTACCAATAATTAATCAGTGTGGCTCTATCAACACTGAATAGTTGTGATGTACCATAATTTTTAGTCCATAATTATCTTTCAAGGGATCATAAAAGGGCTTTGGATTGTTACTATCAGCATAAAAGTGAATTTCATCTGCCTTCTTACTGAGCCAGGAATCCTGTATATCTCAAAGCTTTGCTTGTACTTTGCTTCTGATTGAATTAAATACTGCCTTCTTAGAGGTGGATGAACTCTCCTGCTCATATATTCTGTGGAGTTCTGTTTTCGTTTAGCAGCTTCTGAATTTCTCCATCATTTTCATCAAACCAGTCTTGGTGTTTGTGAGTGTTCTGACCCAGATGATCAAAGGCATTGCTGTAAACCAAATCTCTGAAAGCTGCCCACTCCTTTTCTTTTACACTGTTGCCAAATATGTGTTGGCTCAACTTTCCCTCCAAGTCAGCAACAAACTGTTCATGCTCAGAGAAGCGCTCTGATTTATTGACATTGATAATTCTTGTAGTAATTTTGCACTTTTTTTGAATGCAAATATTTAGCTTAGACAGGACGTCTATGATCAGTTCAATACTCTGCACCACACATTGCCTTTGTCACTCTCACATTTTATCTGTCTCTTCTCCTTACACTTACATAATCTATTAGATGCCAGTGATTGCTGTGAGGGTACATCCGTGAAGTTTTATTGCGTTTAGGTAAATGGAAGACAGTGTTGATGATGAGAAGGTTATGTGATGCACGACTTCAACAGCAAATGACCCCTGCTGTTGCTGTTTCCAACTATATTTTTCCCTAGGACTCCCTGCCTACTCTGGTAATCTGAGCCTACTTTAGCATTAATGTCACCCAGAATTTTAAGTTTGTCTTCTTTTTGCACATTGATGATAAGGGTCTCTAAGTCTTCATAAATTTTTTTTGACCTTATCAGGGTTTGTCATGGTGGAAACATAGGAATTGATCATGGTGGCATGGCATTTTCCTGTGACTGGCAATTACATTCTCATGAGCCTGTCATTCACTCCTTTTGGAAGGCATGTCAGTTTGATGAATAGATTAGTTTTGACTGCAAAACTCATGCCAGCTTCACAGCTTTCCCCTTCACTGTGTCCACTCTAGAAAAATGTGTATCTCGTTTCAACTTCAGTAAACTGGCCTTCTTTTGCCAAACTTGTTTCACTGAGGGCTGCTATTTGGACGTGGTTCCTGTTGAGTTCTCCTGCAACAAGAGCAGTTTGTCTTTCAGGTCTACTAAATTTTGTGTTGTCTATAAGTGTGAGTATCTTCCATGTGCCGATGGTGAGTGGAATCATCTTTGCAGATGTTTGAACATTTTGTAACTTTTTTGTGTGTTTTGACCACATAGTGGGATTCCCTGCCTGCCTCAATCATCAGTCCAGGTTTGTGTAAACAGACAATATTTAGGCCACCTTTTCTAGCCTCTTCCTCACACCAGGAGCTGAGCGGTGGAATCCTTAAAAGGCTGTTCAAACACCTAGGAGGCTGCCAAGTCCCACTACTGCTTCTAGTGAGAAATAACCCTATGGCCTGGGCCCCATGTGTGCAGGATTGTGACTACAGCTCCCAATGTAACCTCAAATGCAGTCTGAAGATCATAGTGTAGAGATAGAATGAACAGAATATAGAGTAAGATGACATTGGCTTGCCCTGCATTGAGCTTAATGAATAAAATAATGGGATCCTAAATTTGGATTTGGATGGGACTTCAGGCTCTTCTCCCATTTTGTAGGTTAGAGAACTGAGAATCAAAGAGAGTATGTGATTTACTTAGAGTCTTCAAATTGGCAATAACAAAACCAGAATTTGAACCTCCACCTTCTGTATCACAATCATGCACTATTTTCACTACAGCATACTACCACTTGAATAAGGGGGAAAAGAAAATTGTCCATCTGAATGTTGACAGAGGCAATAAAAGATGTGAGATATACATTTGGATATAGGACTCTTGGATCACTCTGACCGTCCACACCCATTATGAATATTTTCTCCAGTCAGCAGGGTAAAACTGAATGCTTGATAGAAAATTGACTACACCAAAACCTCAATACCTGGATTCCTCGAGGGGTCATTGCACTGTTTTTTTTTTATGACAGGCTAATGTGAAAGTAGTACAAGCATTATTTTCTGGTGCCTTAATCATACATACCATTACAGACAGCCATAAAATCTTTTCCAGTGTTCATGATGTGCCATGTTTTAAAACTTAATGGCAACAAGAGCAAAGCTTGGAAGTTCAGCTTTTGCCAAGTTATCCTCTAGAAGCCCTGAAGGGAAAGTAAACAATGAATAGCCCATAAAAAAGAAAGGTTTATACCTTAAATCAGTGTGATACAAACATCCCACAGCTGAGTCTTCACTACGAAGTTATCTTACTGAAAGTTATTCAGAATATTCCTCAGTCTGGCAGTGGATCTTGAGAGTATAATTTCAGAGCAGTTTCTCACCAATCTTCCAAGCTTTAGATACCTGATGTATAAACCTTTCAAAAGAATAACACCCTGAGAAATGTGTAGCAAACTTTCCCCATCTCCTCTCAAGTTAGACGCTAATGTGTAATGGATGGAGTTGCAATAGGGACAGATAACAATTAGTTTAAGAAAACCTAAATGGGACTTCTGCACCAGAAAAATGCAAGGTAGTCTCTGATGGGGCAAAGGAAAACTACTTAAATGTTTTAGAGGAGTTTGGGTTAATTCATTCAATAAGTAGGTATTAACTATCTACTATGCTCAAAGTTTTGTGCTAGATACTAGGAGAGAGGAGAAGTACTTTTGTTGTTTCAGAATGACATGGGGAACACTTGATATAAAAATCTTCCTCCATTGGCAAATAACATCAGTTTACAAATAGTAAGACCTATAATCTTAGGAAACTTCTTGGAGACACTAAATGGTTAAATGGTTTGCTTATGGTCATACAGTCAATATATGTTAGAGGAAGCAATTAAACTTAAGTTTTCCTTGTTCCAAGATTTGACCCACCAAAACATGGATGGAAGCAGGGGAGCTATAAAGACAATTAAACCACAGTCTTTCTTCAGAGGACACTATGTTTTAGATCTCTTAAACTATAATCTGGCAACCTTTCATGACACCCAAGCTGAAAATAACCACCCCCTATCCAAATTTTCTTTTTGTACTTTTTCTGTACCTTTACTTTTCTCTTATCCCATTATGCTTTGCATAATACTGATTTGTGAATATGTTACTCACCCTTCCCCAATTACATAGTGAATATATAAAGGGAAGAGATTTTTTCTATTTTTCATGTTTGAATACTCATTGACTAGGATGGGACCTAGTTGATAGTAGGTACTTTAAAACGTTCGTTGAATTTAATTGATTCGGAGGATGGTAGTTTTAAAATCTATAGCTATTGGGTCATTTCATATGATTTTTGTTTCTGCCCCTATGATGTCAAATATTCACAGAAACACAGAATGTTAGAAGTCAAATGAACCTCAGAGATTCTTCTTCCAACACTCTCATTATACAGACGAGGAATATGAGACCTACAAAGATGAATGTTGAAAGTTACATAGCTGGTTAGTGAAGGATTAAATACTTGAATAGAACTCTCTGAATCACAGTTCAGTGGCCTTTTTATTATATAGGGTTACATGAATACCTGAAAAATCAGTCATCTATCCATATGGGAGCCTTACAATGGCATAAAATCATTTTTGTAATGTAATTTATCTTCTGAATCACTTTCAAAGTGTTTGGAGTGGGAGGAGGGAGGATTAGAATCATTGAAAGTTTTCCCTTCATTAACATAGTCTATTAACATAAATCATAAATATACACCCAGATAGATTGGGCAATGGCTTGGGGAATGTTTAGGATAGTTTCATTATTAGCTGTATGGAAAACACTTAAATGATATTATGATGATATGTAACTAATTGACTCAAGGTTTTGCTTTTTCTCTGACTGGCAAATGTGGTAGAAACCTTTACCATTTTTTTTTTGCAAATTTCACTTGTTTGTCTTGTCTTTTCAATGCTGGCTTGTGAGCATGCAGTGTGTTGGCAAAATGGCTGAATCTATTTTCAGAAGCTGAATGAAAGAGATCTGAAGTGCTCTGAGTCAGAGAGATGACTTCCAGAGCCGGTGGTATATAGTCCATTCATTTGATGGACTTAAAAGGTACTTGCATGTGAACATTCAATTTTTTATTGAGTAATCTTCTAAAATCCAAAAAGGAACAAAGAGAACCAGTAAAGAAAAAAATATCATTAGGAGAAAAAAGTCTCTCCCTCTTTCTCAGAGTGTAGAACTTTTTCTTTTCCTGGTAATATCAGAATCAGCCTTTCTGTAGTCATCTCATTTCTCACCCCCACCTCACCAAGGAAATTGACTTCTTGTGTCACACTGGCTCCCAAGTTATGCCTTCAGAGAACAAGTCAAACAACCACGTTTTCCTTTTCTCTAGTTCCCCTACTCCTTTTTCAGACTCCCCCAAAATACTCCAAAATCAAAAATAGGTTTTTTTAAAACATGAATTACCACTTATTCTGTCCTTTACATGGTTCTTCTCCAACATCTATATCTCCATCCTCTCTCATAACTTCATCTGTGTACTCCATGATGATCACTCTAAAATATGCAAATTTGTATTGAACTTTCATCAATCTTCCAATCCTGCATTTCCCACTGGCCATTTTTCCCTTGAATGTTTGATTGCCATCGTTGGCATCTCAATCTCTCCCATTTTTCCCTATCTTGGTCACTACCACCATTCTGATGGTATGCTGGATGATAATGATTATTTCATATACCTCTAATCCTCATCCAAGCTTGAGATTGGGAACTTCTAAAGACAACCTTTAGTTTCTAGATCCAGAGGTATGTCCATTTCAGAACAGGATAAATGCATTGAAATAGTAAAATATGATTAGAAACCTCATTCAAACACGAGTATAATCTCATCCTTAATACTTATGAGAGAAGTTTGGGAAAAAAAGACGAAAACAAAAGCAAACAAAAAACCTAACCAGTTTGTCTAAGACTCACACTTAAGTAACAGTAAAACGTGACCTAGTCCCCAGCATGGTCAGGCAGCAAGGTTGCATTTTTTTCATTAATGGAGTGCAATGCAGACACTAAGATTGTCTGCAGCTGTATCATGGACAGCTGTTTTCTCTCCTTGTTGTAAAAAATTTTCAAGAATATGCCAAGATTCCTTTTATTTTTTTTAGATAGCATCGTTGTAGTCTCAAAGATGCCTTGGTCACATGCTGTTTACCAGCTTTTCCTCAACTTACTGAAACTGACACAGTCATTTTGCCCAGGACAATAGGCTTATAGTGAATAAAATCATAGAAATTCCAATCAAGTATATCTTTGAGGAACAATGCTTCATGGAAAATATTGTTTTCTTTCTATCTGGAACAGGTTTGCTGTGTAATATTAGCTAATATTCTTAGAGTGCTTCATAATTTTTATTTTTTTATTTTTTAATATAAATTTATCTATTTAACTTTTTACATACATTTTCACAAAATTTTGGGTTCCAAATTTTCTCCACATTTGTCCCCTCCCCCCACCAAAAAACGCTGAACATTCTAATTTCCCCTATCACCAATCTACCCTCTCTTCTATCACCCCTCCCTTCTCTTGTCCCCATCTTCTCTTTTGTCCTGAAGGACCAGATAACTTTCTATTCCCCATTGCCTGTATTGCTTATTTCCGAGTAGTAAGAACAATACTCGACAGTTGTTCCTAAAACTTTGAGTTCCAACTTCTCCCCATCCCTCTCTCCCCATCCATTCCCTTTGAGAAGGCAGACAGTTCAATATAGGTCATATCTGTGTAGTTTCGCAGATGACTTCCATAATAGTCGTGTTGTGTAAGACTAATTATATTTCCCTCCATCCTATCCTGCCCCCCATTGCTTCTATTCTCTCTTTTCATCCTGTCCCTCCCTGAGTGTTGACTTCAAATTGTTCCCTCTTGCCATTACCCTCCCTTCTATCATCCCCCTCACCCTGCTTCTCCCCTTCTCACCCATTTTCCTCAGTTTTGCTGGGTAGGTGATTCTTGGTTTTAGATCTAGCTCCTTTGACTTCTGGAATATCCTATTCCATGCCCTTCAATCCCTTAATGGAGAAGCTTCTAGATCTTGTGCTATCCTGATTGTATTTCCACAATACTGGAATTGTTTCTTTCTAGCTGCTTGCAATATTTTCTCCTTGACTAGGGAACTCTGGAATTTAGCCATAATGTTCCTAGGAGTATCGCTTTTTGGATCTCTTTCAGGTGGTGATCGGTGGATTCTTGGAATAATTATTTTGCCCTATGGTTCTAGAATATCAGTGCAGTTTTCCTTCATAATTTCATGAAGGATGATATTTACACTCTTTTTTTGATCATGGCTTTCAGGTAGTCCCATAATTTTTAAATTGTTTCTCCTAGATCTATTTTCCAGGTCAGTTTTTTTTCCAATGAGATATTTCACATTATCTGCTGTTTTTTCATTCTTTTGTTTTTGTTTTGTGATTTCTTGATTTCTCAGAAAGTCATTAGCCTCCATCTGTTCTCTTCTAATTTTGAGAGAACTATTTTCTTCAGTGAGCTTTTGAACCTCTTTTTTCCACTTGGCTAATTCTGCTTTTGAATGCATTCTTCTCCTCATTGGCTTTTTGCACCTCTTTTGCCAATTGAGTTAGCCTATTTTTCAAGGTGTTATTTTCTTCATCATTTTTGGGGGGGTCTCCTTTATCAAGATATTGACCGTTTTTCATGCTTTTCTTGCATCTCTCTCCCAGTTTTTCTTCCTCCTGTCTAACTTGGTTTTCAAAATCCTTTTTGAGCTCTTCCATGCCCTGAGCCCATTAGATATCTATTTCAGATGTTTGGGATACAGAGGCCTTGACTCCTATATCTTTCCCTGATGGTAAGCATTGTTCTTCCTCATCAGAGAGGAAAGAAGGAAACATCTGGTCACCCAGAAAGTAACCTTCTATGGTTTTATTTTTTTTCCCTTTTCTGGGCATTTTCCCACCCAGTTACTTGACTTCTGATATTCCTCTCCACCCCAGCCCAGATCCACCCAGCTAGTGTTTGGGATCTGAGATTTAAATGCCTCTCCCTAGCCTCAGGGCTTTGGCGGCTGGCCTGGCTGCTATTCAATGTGACCTTCAGTTCTGGTGCTCAAGTGGGGGCAGGGCCACCTCTCAGTTTCAGTTTCCTCAGGGAGTTTATGTGGAGATCTTCTGTAATGGACCCTGCTCCGGGAGCCTGTGGCCGCCTGCTGCCTCTGCTGCTGCCTCCCAGGGGGCCTGACTTAAGGAGACACCCTGCTCCCCTCTTGGCCCACCAAACAGTCTCCCTCACTGACCTGTGCGCTTGTGAGTGGAGCGGCCTACATGGCCGCCGGAGATACCATCCCTGAAGCCTACTGTGATCTGTTCCTCCCGTTGCCTCCTGGCCAGGGAAGAGCTAGGCTCCACTCACGTCCGGTGTGTGACAGACCTTTGGGATTTGTTCTTCAGGGATCTCTGGAATGGAAATCTCCTCACTCCATTGCTGTGTGGCTTCCACTGCTCCAGAAATTGTTGGGAGTTCTTTTTACAGGAAATTCATGGGCTGTGGTTTCAGAGCTAGCATATGTGAATCGTTCTACTCTGCCATCTTGGCTCCTCCCCACAAGCTGCTTTATAATTTTTAAAGTACTTGTATGTATGTTATATTATTCTTCACAACTCCGTGAAGTAGTGAAGATTGTTTTTCCCATTTTATTTTATTATTATGTCATTTTTTTCCAATTTAAAAATAAGGAAATTATAGTCCAACAATTTTCCTAATGTCACACAGCTAGTAAGTAACAGAGGTGTATTTGAGCCCAGGTCTTCTGATTCTAAATGTGGCTCTTTACATCACAGGCAATCACTGAATGTATTTATTTATTTTACTTTAAATTCTCTCATATTGATCCCTTTCTTTACTATTCCCATAGTTCACAGTCTAGTCTAGTTTCTTATCACCTCATCTAAATTATCATAAAATCCATTTACCTGGTTCTTCACACTCCAACTTAAACTATTCATTCAACAGCATCCTATTTCCCATCATATTATGTGGAATATTTATAATGTCAATTCAGCTCTTGCCACATAAGTGCTTAATAAATGTTTGCTCCCTTATTCATGCCATATGAAGTCTCTACTCCTTTAATTAAAAAACATAACACTGTGACCCAGAAAGTGTATGCGATTTACCAAAGTTTATCTAGGTAATCAATGTTGCACTCATGAGAATCTATAAGATTCCTGATACTTCTATGACCAGAACAAGTCTTCCCTTTTTCCATTAACCTTCTCTTTGATTGCTCTAATCTCCACATGCAGATCTGCTTTTTTACAACTCAAAGGAACAAGATACGTCTCCCAGGATAAAGTGATCACTTCTAATCTCATCTCCATGCTGCTGAATTCAGTTTTGGATACTCAGATACCTTCCTATATCCCTCTCTACCTCTTCTCCCTTCTGATTGGAGAGCTGGAGTAGAGTACTAAGTTCCTCCCCAAACTTTCCTTTATACTGTGCAGAAATTGAAATTCCATCTCACTTCATTCTCCATCTGAAGTTTTGTTTGGATTTAATTCCGTGCAACAAAATACTGCCATACCAGATACCACTTGCTGTCTCCTTTTGTTTTGTATTGTCTTCTTCCCTCATTACATTATAAGCCCTTTAAAGCCAGGCAGCAATTTTCTTTATTTTTCTTATTTGTATCCCTAGTACTTAGCACAGAGCCTGACACATAATATTCAATATATTGAATTGAATTACCCTCTCAATAATCTTATAAAACCATAACATCTTACTCTTGGAAAGGATTTTATAAGTTACCTAGTTTCAATTCCAACTCAATGCAACAATTCTTTTTTAAAGTATCTCTAACAGATCAACTCAACTGCTTTGTTTTGTTTTTTAATACATCTATGTTATGAAACTCACTGTTAACAGGGTGACTGTCCATTGATGGACAGATAGACTTAAAGAATTCTTTTCTATACTTTACTGAAACATGTGTGAGTCATTTATATTCATCAGTGGAGCTTCAGTGTCTTGAACTTGGAATTTTCTTCAAAATGACAGACTTTCAATTATTGTATGAGAGCTATTGTGTCTCTATTTTCTCCCCATAGACAAAATATTTCATTTTTTCAGCCTTTTTATGAATTGTAATGTCCATACCTCTCACTAGACTGTATGCCCTTCAATAAACACTTTAGTTTGTTAATGTTCTACTTAAAATGTGCTACCTAGAGTTGAGTATAATATTTCATATAGAATGTGTTCACC
The DNA here is from genome assembly GCA_028658325.1 of Potorous gilbertii. Lineage (NCBI taxonomy): Eukaryota > Metazoa > Chordata > Mammalia > Diprotodontia > Potoroidae > Potorous > Potorous gilbertii. The sequence goes on from CM053770.1 coordinate 535,749,351, forward strand.
GCAGAATGCAATCGTCCTATTAATTACTATGATCTATACACTTTCTATGAAAGGATCTATTAATAAAATTTCTATTAATTAACTAGACACTGATGGAGACAGAGATATAAATGATACTTGTGTCTTATGAATGTAGAGGCAGAGATTGCAGATCACTATAAATTAATATGGTGACAGCTAGAGAAAGGAAGGTCCATGTTTTGACATTGGGTCACTTTGGGTATCATATGAAGAATTTGAAAACAATATCTATATCAGGATTCTTGCATACTTATTTGTAGTACCATATAACAATTAAACTTACATCCTTTCATACAGGGCACATTTTAGGAAAGTGGGAATAGGAATAGTTTCGGTCCAATGAAGGGGAGGCCCAGATGTTTTGAGGGAGGAGTGAGAGAATGTGTGTTGGGGTAAGTAAAATGTCACTACATTACAGGCAATTATATGCTTGTAGGGCTAACGTACCAGGAAGCAGATTAGCAATGGAAATTACACACACTCATATTTCATCCCATACATACTCCAGTTGAAAGACAGTGTGGAGGAGAAAATAAAAACCTGGATTTGGATTCTGGAAGAGCTGAATTCAAATTTCCCCTTCTGACACTTACTAGTTGTGATAGCATGGCAAGGTATTTCATTTTTATGAGCCTCAATTTCCTCATCTGAAAATTGGAAAATAATTTCTTTAGAACTTGCCACTTGGTTTGTTTGCAAAGTCAAAAGGGGTAATGTATATGAGGGCAAAGTTAGTGGGTATAAGTTCTGATAATATTTCAGGAAATAGCCTTTGACCATATGATTTATACTTTGTGTAAGTTGCATATGATTAGGGAAAAATAACTGGATGATCTCAATAACTCAGTGGAAGATGGCTTCCTTCCCATTTCCTCTAGATATTTTCTTCCTTCCTTTGTTTCTTCATTTCTTCCTTTCTCTCTCCTTCTTCTTTACTTCATTTGTCCCTCTTTTCTTCCTTCTTTCTGTCCTTCCTTTATTCCTTCCTTCCTTTCTCCCTTCTGCTCTTCCTTCCTTCCTCACTACACTTCTTTCCTTTCTGTCACCTCTCTCTGTCTGTCTCTGTCTCTCTGGTCTGTCTGTGTCACTGTATGTGTCTCTGTCTGTTTTCCTCTCCATTTATCACTCCTCTCTCTCTTTCTCTCTCTCTCTTCCTGTCTCTGTTTGTCTCTCGTTCTCCTTTTCTGTCCCTTTTTCCTTAATGTCTTCCTTTCCCTATAATTCCAGGTCTTGAATTTATATCTTTTATCTCTAAGGGGAAAAATGCAATAGAAGAAAGAAGGAAGACCCAAGTCTTTACTATGGCACTGAAGCACAGTGTGTGTGTGTGTGTGTGTGTGTGTGTGTGTGTGTGTGTGTGTGCGTGCACGCGCGCGCGTGCACGTGCACTTTGTTTCATAAATAAAACATTATCTTTTTTGTTCTTTATTTACATTTTGATGAGATTTGAAATGGTGTAAGTTGCTTTAATGTACAAGTAGTATAATATTTATTATTGTATTTTCCTTTTACCTTACCATAATGAATTAAATTTTCCTTTTTCTTTCTTTTATTTCTAAAGCATATCACATGTTTAATAAACTATTCAGACATGAAGATAATACCTCATATGATCTTCACATACAGATAAGGTTAAAACACAGTGGAACTGCCATTGGCCAATTTCTCTCAGTACAATCCAAGCTCATATTAACTATTTTTTTTCTGTTACAACACACACTGACATGTTGAATTTTTAGTCTACCAAAACCCTCAGAAGAAGTGCTGCCTAATGATGCTCCCTCGTCTTATATTTCTGGAATTCACTTTTGTATCCAAGTGCAAGACTTTCTACTTATATCTATTAGATTTCATTCTCTCGTATACAGCCCCAATATTCAAGCCTATCAAGATTCTTTTGAATATTAAATGTATGATATAGCTGCCTGGGATGGTTATTGCTTTCCGTTTTGTAAAATGTTTAAATTTGATAAACTCATTGTCTACAACATTATCCAAGTCAATGACAAAAAAAAATGGTAAACAACATAGGGCCCACCACAGATCCTGGTGGTATCCAACTGGAATCATAAGGTGTTGACCTTAAACTATTAATGTCTTTCAATCTAGCTATCTGACCACTTCTGAATTCTTTCATTGTATCATTTTCTTTTATATATATTTATTTATTTCTTTAACTTTTTACATTCATTTTCACAAGATTTTGGGTTCCAAAATTTTCTTCCCATTTGTCCCCTCCCCCACTGAATACTTAGTATTCTAATTTCCCCTATCAACAATCTGCCCTCTCTTCTATCATCGCTCCCTTCTCTTGTCCCCATCTTCTCTTTTGTCCTGCAGGGCCAGATAACTTTCTATTCCCCATTACCTGTATGGCTTATTTCCTAGTAGCAAGAGCAATATTCAACAGTTGTTCCTAAAATTTTAAGTTCCAACTTCTCCCCATCCCTCCCTCCCCACCCATTCCCTTTGGGAAGGCAGGCAATTCAATATAGGCAATATTTGTGTAGTTTTGCAAGTGACTTCCATAATAGTTGAGTTGTGTAAGACAAACTATATTTCCCTCCATCCTATCCTGCCCCCATTGTTGCTATTCTCTCTTTTGATCATGTCCCTCCCTGAGTGTTGACTTCAAATTGGTCCCTCCTCCCACTGCCCTCGCTTCCATCATCTCCCCTCACCCTGCTTATCTCCTTCTCCCCCACTTTGCTGTATTGTAAGATAGGTTTTCATACCAAAATGAGTGTGCATTTTATTCCTTCCTTTAGTCGAATGTGATGAGAGTAAACTTCATGTTGTTTTTTTTTTCTCAGCTCTCCCATTTTCCCTCCACTAAGAAGTCTCCTGCTTGCCTCTGCTATGAGAGATAATTTACCCCATTCCATTTCACCCTCTCTCCTCCCACTACATTTCTCTCTCACCATTTACCTTGATTTCTTTTAAGGCATGATCCCATCCTGTTCAATTCACTGTGTGCTCTCTGTCTCTGTGTGTGCATGCATGTGTGCATGTGTGTGCATATGAGTGTGTGTAATCCCATCAAATACTCAGATACCGGAAAACTTCAGGAGTTACAAATATTGTCTTTCCATGTAGGAATGTAAACATTTCAACTTTAGTAAGTCCCTTATGACTTCTCTTTGCTTTTTAATTTTTCATGCTTCCTCACATTCTTGTGTTTGAAAGTCAAATTTTCTTTTCAGCTCTGGTCTTTTCATCAACAATGTGTGAAAGTCCTCTATTTTTTTGAAAGACCATATTTTCCCCTGAAGCATTATACTTGGTTTTACTGGGTAGGTAATTCTTGGTTTTAGACCTAGTTCCTTTGACTTCTGGAATATCATATTCCACGCCCTTCAGTCCCTTAAGGAAGAAGCTGCAAGATCTTGTGTTATCCTGATTGTATTTCCACAATACTGGAATTGTTTCTTTCTGGCTGCTTACAGTATTTTCTCCTTGACCTGGGAGTTCTGGAATTTGGCCACAATGTTCCTAGGAGTTTCTCTTTTTGGATCTCTTTCAGATGATGAACGGTGGATTC
>CM053770.1:535753412-535801742 GCA_028658325.1 Potorous gilbertii
CCTACCAGAGAATCAGCTATTTAATATTTAATAGCATACCAGTGATTCAAACCCATCATCTGATCAGTTTTCAAGAAAGCAGACACCACAGACTAAGCTTCTGAATATTTTTTGATCTAAGGTAGGTCCAACCTAACATATCCTTTATGAGAACAAAAGAAAGTATATCTAGCATCGAATTTTAATTTATCTTTTCCTGTTTTACTTCACATATAAACACATTGAAAGATTCTAAGAGCAGTTAATTAGAAATGAGAAAGTATCCTCTGCACTTGCACTATATAGGAGTCCTCTGATGGCTTGCATTTTATAGGGTTATGGGCAGATTTCTACAGAATTGTTGAGTCACTCCCCACCAGAGTTCTGAAAACAGCTTAGTGTACTGAAGGTGACAATGTAAAAATACATGATAATGGTGAACAAAGAGATGCCCCAGTCCTTTTCACAAGAACATTGTATATTTATATTTATGATTCTCTGGAGTATCTATTATTCTGCCCCTCCCCCCAATTTATGTTACCCTATCTGTAGTATCATTATTTCAGAGGAAGAAAATAAACTACACCCAATTGTCCAATATAAAGTCACATTTTTATGGAAGTTGTCAGTTAACTACAGGTTTCACAAAGGTAAAACTTAAGTGAATGTTATGTGAACCATAAGTGTATGCACACACACAAGTACATTAGGGTGTGCATATCCTTGAACACATGCACACACACACACACACACACACACACACACACATTAGCTAGGTCACCAGTTCTGCTTCACCTGAATTGAGAATCTCAGATTAATTTATCTGGATTTATTTGCATCTGTTTGACACAATGGTCTGAAAATCTCAATTCTCAATTATGGTCATGTCATTGAGGACATTTCTAACATAAACTCCTTCCTGACCCTTTCATTACCAAATGACATACCTTCAAAATGTAGTGCCAAAACAAAAATGTGGGAAGGATATGTAACCAGGACAGATGTCACAGATGTCCACAACAAAAATTTAGGAGAATTTTGGAAATGAGTTAAGGGCACACAGGTACTTCACCAGTACAAGCAATTCAACATGTAATTATTGTATTTTTCTATCAATGTTTGTGCTGATTTAATGTTCAATCTATTGAAGGTGCTTTGGGATATTTGGGGGCTTTCAGGGAAGAAACAGTTTGACCAGTGACATAAAGCATAGCAGGTTTTTATTTCAACTCATTTAATTCAAATAAAGAATGTTTAGGAAGTATCTTGGCGTACCCATGTACATGAAGAGGGAGTTAGGAAATGAATTATAGTCACAAAAAGAGTGATATAGATTGATCTCTGAAAAAGAATGTTCCACTAATGACTTGTTGCCAAGACAAGGATAAAGGGTGAGGGGTGAAGGGTAAGAGGTAGAGACGTGGTTGGTTAATGTTCCCTTGAGAGTAAATGTACCATGAGACACAATAAAATGGATAAATCATTGATCTGATGTCAAGAATATCTGAGTTCAATCCTACCTCTGATATATATGTTTGATCCCATAAAAATCACTTCAGTCCTTTGAACCTCACTTTCCTCATTTTTAAAATGGCATTTTTAATGGATCAAATGATGTCACATATGTGAAACACTGTATGATGGCCATTTATTAGGATCCCCAGGTCAAAGCAAGAACAAGAGAATCAAAGGAATAGATGATATAGTGAGAGTAAGAGGTTACCTTCCTGACATTGTACTAGGTTATACCAAGCTCCTTCCATTCTTCCTGTTTGGGTGGCAGAGTATTTGAATTGTATTACATAACTCAGCTATGCCCTAATTCAAGAGAAGCAGAGTACTTAATAAGTGAGGAGAGGATTCACACAGGATTGGTCTGTTCTTTTATCTATCTCTGATATCTGGATTAGCATATTGAAATGGTGCACAGAACTTTCTAATTTGGAAGATTTCAAATATGGGAGGTGAATGTTTCAGAATGAAATAGGGTAGACATGGGTAGATCAGAAAGGCAGGACTCATGAAACCACAGCTTTACTCGGACTACTGTACTGTATGAAAATTTCCTGAAGATGGCAAGTGTTTCAAAGATGGTACTACATCATTCACAGAAACATAGCTCTAGAAATGGAAAATTCTCAGAATCCATGAAGTTCAACTTCATTTAACAAATAAAATAGCGAGGGCCAGAGAGACAGATGATACGACAGATAAGTACTTACTAGTATTATGACCCTGGGCAATACGCTTAACTTCTGGCTGCCTCAGTTTACTTATCTGTTCAATGGAGATGCTGGCTTCTATTACACAGGGGTATTATAAGGATCAAATGAAATAGTATTGCCTTGCTTCACAAACTTCAAAGAGTTATATAAATGATAGTCTTTACTCCTATAATTGAGCATCTACTTGATGCAGTGAATAGAATACTGGTCCTGGCGTCAGGAAGACTCATCTTCAGGAGTTCAACTATGGCCTCAAAAACTTAACTCTCTGACCCTGGGCAAGTCATTTAATCATGCTTGCCCTCGGGTTCCCCATTTTTGAAATGAGGGAAATGGCAAAGACTTCAGTATCTTTACCAAGAAAACTGCATGTAAAGTCAGACATGACTGAAATGATTGAACATTAACAAAAAAATCGTCATTATGATGATATGATTACATGACGATGATGGTTACACAATTAGCAAATGGTAGAAATGAAATTTGAAGCCAGGTTCCCTGACTCTGGCAGTAGATTTGCTAATTATCTTCCAATCAGAGTTTCCTTCAAAACAAGATGTACTTTAGCTAAAAATATTTACACATTTTGATGAAGATATAAATAATTATCCAGAAGTTAATATTTGGGATCAATATTTTGGAGCAGCTAAGTAGTACAATAGATAGACTGCAAGCCCTGGAGCCAGGAAGATTCATGTTCCTGAGTTCAAATCTGACCTCAAACACTTCCTGACTGTGTGACCCTGAGCAAGTCACTCTGTTTACTTCAATCTACTCATCTGTAAAATGAACTGCATAAATGGTAAGCCACTCTAGTATCTTTGCCAAAAAGCAAAACAAAACAAAGAACAAAAAAAAACAGAATCAAAAAAACAACCTTCAAATGGGATTACAGAGAGTCAGACATGACCAACTCATCTCAATAACAACAAAATCAATATCTTGCCAAGTGGTAATAGTGAAATCAATACGAAAGTACAAAAAATGAATGAAAGTGTATAAATCATGATCTTGTTGTATAAAAATGCAAGATGAAATACGCACTAAAATTTGAGCCACATTCAGTTGTCATTTTTGCATATACCATACAACTGGTGAGAATCAGAAGTTCTTCATGAATCTATTTTTTCACTCAAAGTTTTAACTCATGTAGAAGAGAGCTGACCTCAAAGACAGGGAGACCTGAATTTAAGTCTTGCCTTTATCACATACCATATCTATAACTACGGATTAATTATTTAACCCCTCCAGGTCCAACTCAATTTTCAAAGATTTTCAGTTAAAGGGAGTTAATCTAGCTTCCTAAAAGACATTTAATACATTTTTACTGATTGATTGAAATTGTATGCATGTTTGCCATCGATGAAGTCTTCGATTAATGGTTTTAATTGCATACAATAAAATATATAGCATTAGAAAAGATATATATATATATATATATATATATATATATATATATATATATATATATATTTAGTAGATGACAGGTTAAGTTCTCCTACTTAAAAGAAGTGAATGTCCTTTCTCTTTCTCTTTGCAAGATTCAATACTGGAGCAAACAGCTGGGATTTGTTGGCAAAGACTTTTTTTCTTCTTTTTCCTTTCTGTCCCCACACCCTTTCCTCTCTTTATTGCTTCCTCCTGCTCTTCCTTACTCCCTCCTTCCTCATTTTTTCTATTTCTTTCTCTTTTTCTCCCTTCCTTTCTTCCTTTTTCTTTTCCTTCCTTCCTTTCTTCTTCCTTCCTTCCTTCTTTCTTTCTTCCCTTCTTTCTTTCATAAGTCAGTTAAATAACATCATAGACAGCATCTTAGATAACATTTATATAGTTCTCTACAGACTACAAAGCACTTAATATAGCAAAAAATCTGATAAGTAGTAGATAGACAATGTCTATTGGATTGATTTGGTATTTCTTATTTGATACTCACAACAAACTTCGAGGATAGTTTTGATTATTATCCCCATTTGATAAATGAGGAAACTGATGCTGTAAAAGGTTATGTGACTTTCTCAGGAGTACACAGGTAAGTAAGTGTATGGGGCAGTATTTGATCATGGGTCTTCCTAATTATATATCCAGCATGCAGAGAAACTGAAACTCTCAATGCCAATTGAATCATGTGGGAAGGCATAACAAACATGCAGAAAGCAACAGTAACACTCTGCAATTGATTGCCAGACAAGAAAACTCAGCTTCTTTCTGGAGGTAAGAAAAGAAGGAACAGGGTTAATGTAATGTATACTCTAGCCTTCATTCTTAGTCACCAGAGTATATCTCACCTCAGACACTTGACACTCGCTAGCTCTGTGACCTTGTGCAAGTCACTTAACCCCAATTGCCTCATTCTGGGTCATCTCCAGTCATCCTGATGAATATCCGATCACTGGATTCAGATGGCTCTGGAGGAGAAGTGAGACTGGTGACTTTCACAGCCCTCCCTCACTCAAAACAAAGTCAAGTCTAAGTCATGTCATTATTTCTCTGATAGAAAGATCTTCTTCGACAACAAAGGAGGAACACACATATCTAGTCCTGTCCAAATGACATGATTCCCCTTAAAAAGCATATACTTATGATATATGCATTTCATATACATCATCGGATGCAAGCTTCCTGAGGGCAGACACTATTTCGCTGTGTTCTTTGTATCTCCAATACTGGCACATAGTTGGAACTTAATAAATGTTGGTTGTTCAAATGATTGAACTATTTTCACTAAAATGATCAGGGTCTTGATGCTGATCAGGTTATAGGGTAGAGGGTACAAGGACACAGGATTCTTTTTTGCTTCGCTTCTCCTTCTAGTCATCCCCTGCTCTGCCTATTTATACCAGTAGGCACATTGTATTGAGAATTCCTTGAGAACAGAGACTCATTTTTCCCTTGGTTTGTATTGAGAGAAATGGGCACAGTGACTACATTATAGCATTTTAAAATACTAGTTTGACAGACTGATTGATATACCTTATTGAATTCCAAAGGAATCCTCAATTAAGTAATGTCCAATATTTCTAATGAATTCTCTTTAACAAAAGGGCAATTTTTGTAGGTTTCTGTTCCAATTTTAGGAAATACATTACCCCTTTGCTTGTTCACATCTTGTTATGAGAGTCCTGAAATCTTGAATCTTTTGAGATCATTTAGTTGGTTGGTTGGTGGTTGCCCTTTGCTCTCAAAGATGACCAAAATGACATCACTATATTGGGAGAGTCAGATACAAGTGAAATAATTCGTTTAGAGATGGGAAGAATTTTGGAGATCAAGTACTTAAAAGAAAAATCTTTTATAAATGGAGAAATTGAGGTCCTAAGATGTGAATTTATCATACCGAAAATCGAACCTCAGAAAGAAAACTATTATTCCTTAACTATTTATCCTTTCAATAGTTTTAAATATTTATTTAATGTCCTGTCTCTACTTTTAGAGACCTTACATCTCTTGTTTTTTGCATTTTTTAAATTAATGTATTTATTTTTAGTTTGCAACATTCAGTTACACAGTCTTTTGAGTTTTAAAATTCTTCCACCTCTTTGCCCTCCACTCCTTCCCAAGACAGTATGCAGTCTGATATAGGCTCTACTTGTACATGCATGTTAAAAATATTTTTGAATTAGTCAAGTTGTAAAAAGAATTATAACCAATGGAATGAACCAGGAGAAAGAAGAAGTTAAACAAAACAAAACAAAAAAGAGAGAGAGCAAATAAAATGCTTCCATCTGCATTCAGACTTTGTAATTCTTCCTCTGGATAGTATTTTTCATGATGAGCCTTTTGGAGTTGTCTTAGAATCCTGCATTGCTGAGAAACATCAAATCTATCAAAGTTAGTCATCATAAAACGTGACTGTAACTGTGAACCATGTTCTCATGGTGCTAATCCCCTAACTCAGCATGAGTTCATTTAAGTTTTTGGAGGTTTTTATGAAGTCTACGTGCTCATCATTTCTTGTAGCACAATAGAATTCCATTACATCCATACACCACAACTTGTTCAGTCATTCCCCAATTGATGGGTATCCCCTCAGTTCCAAATATTTGCCACCACAAAAAGGGAGATATAAATATTTATTGTATATATGGGTCCTTTCTCATTTGTATGATCTCTTTGGTACAGCCTTAGAAGTGGTATTGCCGTATCAAAGATATGCATATATTCATAGCCCTTTGGACAAAACTCCAAACTGTAGAGTTATCAATTTTAAGGAAACTTTAAGCATATCCCCAGTGGCAAAGGAATATGTTAAATAGATGATTTATTGGAGTCCTCTCTATTTCTGAGATTTTTTTCACTTTTCAAGAGACAGAATAGCTTGAGAGACATTAACAGGAGAGATAATGGAAGCTGCCAAATCTGGTGACACTTTACTTCTACAAAAATTTATGTATTGTGAACTACTCCTTTTTCTTTATAATATTTTATTTCAGAGGTTAAAGAAAAAAAGTAAATAGCAAGACTAACTTCCACTCCTGAAGTCTCACAATAATCCAGAGGCAGAGTAAGGATGTGAATTCCAAGCTCAAGTCACTTAGTTACTCAAAGATCAGATATTATCTGAGGTACCCTATGCAACTTACCCAATCCATGTCTGAGAATCGAGGAAGGGAAGAAGAGAAGGAAGGATGAAGAGGGGAAGGAAAGAAGAAAGGGGGAGAGAGAAAGGGATGAAGAAAGAGAGGGGAGGAAGGAAAGGAGAAAAGAAGAAAATAAAGGGAGAAAGAAAATAAAAGGAAGAAGGAAGGAAGAAAAAAAATAAACATTTATTGTCTACCATGGGCCAAACACTGTGACAAGTGCTTTAAAAATACTATTTCATGTCAGAGCCAAAGCAGAGATTTGCTAGAGTTTGTCTTACAAATCCAGCCAAATACCTGCTAAACAAGACTCTAAACAAATTCTGGACCTGCAGAACACACACAATGATGAAGTGAAGTAAATCTGCATCCCAAGACAGCCTGAAAGGTCTACAGGAAAGGTCCATCATGTGCACTAGGAGCAGAGCACAGTCTGGTCTAGGCCACACCACCACACATGGGACTTGAGTAGGCCTTGGGGGACTGAATCTCTGGCACCTGTGATCATTTCCACACTTTAAAACCGCAAAATTCCAAGGACAAATTGAAAGGACAGTGATAGAAATCTATCAAACCTGTGTGAGAGAGTAGAGTGTTCCAGCCTCAGCCCTAAGTCAGTGGAGGAGCCTACAGCAGCTGTGCTTTCTGGAACTCTAGGCAAAGGGATTGTGGGGAAATTGAGAGGCTTACAGTACAACTCCCCTCCTACTCCCTCTGGAAGCAGAGAACTACTTTGACAAAGAGTTCAAAAGTCAAGTGAATGGCTGGAAATGGGCAAAAACTGGAAAAAAGATTCAGACTACAGAATCTTACTTTGGTAACAAGAAAGACTAAAATATACAAACAGAAGAAGACAGCACAGTCAAATCTCCTACATCCAAAGCTTCCAAGAAAAATATGAATTGGTCTCAGGCCATGGAAGTGCTCAAGTAAGTGAAGTAGAGCAAAAACTGGCAAGAGAAACGAAAATGTTGCAAGGAAATCATGAAAAGTGAATCAGCTTCTTGATAAAGGGTACCCCCAAGTACACTGAAAAAAATAACAACTTTAAAAATAGACTAACACAAATGGAAAAAGAGATCCAAAAAGTCAATGAGAAGAAAATGCTTTAAAAATCAGAATTTCCAGATGAAAAAATACGTATCAAATCTTACCGAAGAAAACAATTCTTTAAATATTAGAATGGAGCAGATGGAAGCTAATGACTGTATGAAAAATCAAGTAATTATAAAAACATGAATCAAAATGGAAAGAAATAAAAATAGAACACAATGTGAATATCTAATTGGAAAAAAATGCTAACCTGCAAAATGGATCCAGGGGACATAATTTAAAAATTATTGATCTACCTGAAAACCATGAGCAAAAAAGAAACTAGAAATTATCAAGGAATATTATCCTGGTATTATAGAACCCCAGGGTAAAACTGATCATCTCCTGGAATAGATCCCAAAAAGAAAACTCCTAGGAATATTGTGGCAAAATTCCAGAGTTCCCAGGGTCAAGGAAAAAACATTACAACAGGAATAAAACATTAAAGTATTGTGGAAACACAATCAGGATAACACAAGATCTAACAGTTTCTATATTAAGGTATCTGAGTGCTTGGGATATGATATTCCAGAGGTCAAAGGAGCTAGTATTAAAATCACCTACCCAGAAGAACTGAGTACAATACTTCAAGGGAGGAAATGGTCCTCCCTTCAATGAAATGGAGGGCTTTCAAACATTCTTGATGAAAAGACCAGAGCTGAATAAAAAATCTGACTTTCAAACATAAGAATCAAGAGAAACATGAACAGGTTAACAGGAAAGAGAAATCATAAGACAGTTCCTCAAGTTGAACTATTTTCATTCCTGCATGGAAAGATAATATGTGTAACCCTTGAAACTTGTCTCAGTATTAGGGTAGTTGGAGGGATTATACACATATCGATAGAGGGCACAGGGTGAGTTGAACATGATGGGATGATATTTAAAAGAATATAATTAAAGATTGAGAGGAAAATATTGGGAGAAGGAAAAAGAAATACAATGGAGTAAATTATCTCTCACATAAAAGAAGCAAGAAAAAGCTTTCTCAATGAATGGGAAGCGGGGTTGAGAGGGAAAGAGTGAAGTAATTCTCACTAAATTTGACTTAAGGAGGGAATAATATGCATTTACTATGAAAGTCTAACACTGCAGAAAAGAAGGGGGAAAGATAAGTGGGAGAGTGGGAGGGGACGATAGAAGGGCAGGCAAATGGGAGGAGGAGGAAATTAGCAGTAAACATTTTTGAGGACGGACAGGGTCAAAAGAGAGAATAGAATGAATGGGGGGCAGAATAGGATGGAGGGAAATATAGTCAATCTTTCACATCATGACTGCTGTGGATATGCTTTGCATAACTACACATGTATAAACTATGTTGAATTGTTTGTCTTCTCAGTGGGGATGGATGGGGAGGGAGGAAGGGAGAGTAGTTGAAACTCAAAGTTTTAAAAGAAGATTTTAAAAATTGTTTTTACTTGCAACTGGAAAATAAGACATGCAGGTAATGGAGCATAAAAATATATTTTGCCCTGCAAACAATAGAGGGGAAGAGGATGAGGGAAGGGAGGGCAAATTTGGAGAGGGTATAATTGGAATGTGTAATGTATTGGGATGGGCAAAGGGGAGAGATGAGGAGAAAATCAGAACTCAAAATCATGAAAGTGAAGGCTGAAAAGTAAAAATAAATGAATAAATTTAAAGAAATAGTATTTTGGGGGGGAGGAGCCAAATGGCAGAGTAGAAAGACACATTTATGTTAGCTCCAAAACCACAGCCTATAAAGTATCTGTAAAGAATAACTCCTAACAAATTCTGGAGTGGTGAAAGTCACAGAACAACAGAGTGGAGGAGATTTCTGTTCCAGAAAGGCCTGAAAAACCCTCACAAAGGTCTGTCATGCACGGGACCAGAGCGGAACTCAGTCCTACCTCGGCTGAGTGGCACCAAGCGGAGCAGATCCAAGGGGCTTCAGGGACAGAATCTCTGGCGACTGCGAAGGTCTCTCCACCCACAGGCGCTGCAGGTCAGTGAGACAGACTTCTGGGCTGGCCAAGAGGGGAGTGGGGTGTCTCCATAACTCAGGTCCCCTCAGGAGGCAGCAGCAGAGGCAATAGTGGCCAGGGGCTCCTGGATCAGGCAGCATCTCAGATCCACTACTGAAGGACTCCACATAAATCCCCTAAGGGAACTGAGCCTGGGAGGTGGCCCTGCCCCCACATGAGAACCTGATTTAATCTTACCCTGAATAGAAGCCAGGTCTGCTGCTGTAAGCCCTGAGGCTGGGAAGCAGCATTTGAATTTCAGACCCCAACCACTAGCTGGGCAATTCTAGGTGGGGGTGGAGAGGAATCTCAGAAGTCAAGTAACTGGCTGGGAAAATGCCCAGAAAAGGGAAAAAAAATAAGACCATAGAAGGTTATTTCTTGGTGAACAGACATTTCCTCTTTTCCTTTCTGATGAGGAAAAACAATGCTTACCATCAGGTAAAGACATAGAAGTCAAGGCCTCTGTATCCCAAATATCTGAAATAGATATTGAATGAGCTCAGGCCATGGAAGAACTCAAAAAAGATTTTGAAAATCAAGTTAGACAGGTGGAGGAAAAACTGGGAAGAGAAATGAGAGAGATGTAAAAAAAGTATGACAAAAAGGTCAATACCTTGATAAAGGAGACCAAAGAAAATGCTGAAGAAAATAAAACCTTGGAAAAATAGGCTAACTCAATTGGCAAAAGAGATTCAAAAGGCCAATGAGGAGAAGAATGCTTTCAAAAGCAGAATTAGCCAAGGGGAAGAAGAGGTTCAAAAGCTCACTGAATTCTCTCAAATATTTCTCTCAAAATTAGAATGGAACAGATGGAGTCTAACGACTTTCTGAGAAACCAAGAAATCACAAAACAAAATTAAAGGAGTGAAAAAATAGAAGAGAATGTGAAATATCTCATTGGAAAAACAGCTGACCTGGAAAATCGATCCAGGAGAGACAATTTAAAAATTGTGGGACTACCTGAAAGCCATGATCAAAAAAAGAGCCTAGACATCATATTTCATGAAATTATCAAGGAAACTGCCCTGATATTCTAGAACCAGAGGGTAAAATAAGTATTCAAGGAATCCACCAATAAACACCTGGAAGAGATCCAAAAAGAGAATCTCCTAGTAACATTGTGACCAAATTCCAGAGTTCCCAGGTCAACGAGAAAATATTGCAAGCAGCTAGAAAGAAACAACTCCAGTATTGTGGAAGTACAATCAAGATAACACAAGCTCTAGCAGCTTCTCCATTAAGGGATCAAAGGGCATGGAATAGGACATTCCAGAAGTGAAAGGAACTAGGTCTAAAACCAAGAATCACCTACCCAGCAAAACTGAGTATAATACTTCAGGGGAAAAACTGGTCTTTCAATGAAATAGAGGACTTTCAAGCATTCTTGATGAAAAGACCAGAACTGAAAAGAAAATATGCTTTTCAAACACAAGAATGAAGAGAAGTATGAAATAGTAAACAGCAAAGAAAAGTCATAAGACACTTACTAAAGTTGAACTGTTTACATTCCTACATGGAAAGACAATATCTGTAACTCTTGAAACTTTTCATTATCTGGGTCGTTGGTGGGATCACACACACACACACATACGCGCACACACACACAGAGACAGAGAGCACAGAGTGAATTGAGTAGGAAAGGATCATATCTTTAAAAAATGAAGTTTAGTGGTGGGAGAGAAATGTATTGGGAGGAGAGAGGGAGAAATGGAATGGGGCAAATTATCTCTCACAGAAGAGGAAGGCAGGAGACTTTTTAGTGGAGGGGAAAAGAGGGGAGCTTAGAGAAAAACATGAAATTTACTCTCATCACATTTGACCAAGGAAGGAATAAAATGCACACTCATTTTGCTATGAAAACCTATCTTATAATACAGGAAAGTGGGGGAGATGGGTAAGCAGGGTGGGCGGGATGATGGAAGGGAAGACAATGAGAGGAGGGAGCAATCTGAAATCAACACTCTTGGGGAGGGACAGGATTAAAAGAGAAAATAGAAGCAATGGTGGGCAGGATAGGATGGAGGGAAATATGGTTAGTCTTACACAACACGACTATTATGGAAGTCATTTGCAAAACTCCATAGATATGGCCTATATTGAACTGCCTGCCTTCCCAAGGGAATGGGTGGGGAGGGAGGAATGGGGAGAAGCTGGAACTCAAAGTTTTACAACAACCGTTGAGTATTGATCTTGCTAATAGGAAATGAGAAATACTGGTAATGGGGAATAGAAATTTATCTGGCTCTACAGGACAAAAGAGAAGATGGGGTAAGGGAAGGGAGGGGTGCTAGAAGAGTGGGCAGATTGGTGATAAGGCAATTAGAATGCTCAGTATATTGGGGAGAGGGAGGAGACAAATGAGGAGAAAATTTGGAACCCAAAATTTTGTGAAAATGAATGTAAAAAGTTAAATAAATTTATTTAATAATAAAAAAAGAAATATTATTTCATTAGAATATCATCAGAAACCTAGGAGTTATGTACTAGTATTATTCCTAATTTGCAGAGTGAAAGAAGTGTGGTCCAAAGAGGTTAAGGGTTCTGGCCAGGATTGCACAGCTAGAAAATATCTGAATCTAAATTTGATCTGAGGTCTTTCTGCCTTTGAGTTCAACTTTCTGTCTGCTCCAACTTGGATGTCTGTTTCTTATCTACCTTATCACGTACCCTTCAGGATGCTGTGAGGAGCAAATCTGCTAACATACATAAATAACTTTGCAAACTTTAATGTATTATAAAGGCTATCTTATCAATTTTTCTCTATAAGTTGCTGACCTGTGGTGTTAGAGAATTTTCTCACACTGCAGATCCTTATATCAATAAACCACTGGCCCAAAGATCCAGTCCTTATCCTTTACCTATGGTTAAGCTACTTCAGATTCCCAAAGGTATCCATGAATGGCAAAATACTCTAAAGCATTTAAATACAATAGGACTTGTAACAGTAAAAGTATTTGAAGATCTTCCCTGTCCTTTCACAGGCCCACATGACCTGCTTTGAGATTTGGATCAGCCCACAGTCTGAGTTCCAAGGAATCAATGATGGAAGGAGCTTTCTGAATAGGTGAAGCAGGAAGAGTACAGCAGGAAGGGAGACTGAGGTGGAGCTGAGAGAGAGAACAAGCTTATGTTTGTTTTTCCTTCTCAAAGAGGACCATGACATCAAGATGATGACACGACTTTCAGTTGACTTAAATTTGAGTGAGGGAGGGTTGTGCATGGTCACGAACCTCACTTTCTTCTCCTGAGCCATCTGATCCCATGACCCAGTATTGATCAGAATGAGAGGAGATGGTCCAAGGTGTAATGTGTGACCTGAGAGAGAGCAGGCAGAGCACAGGAGCATCAAGTATAAGTGAGAGAAGGAGTGGTTTTGCCTAAGGGAGCTTGTTTGTGGAGAGGGCTGATGGAGGTAAGTAAGGCTTGGGGATGACCATGCTCCCTGCATTGATAATGTATATAGATTTCTTTGTTCCCATGATGGATTTGGTTTCCTGGTATTTGAGTAAATGTCTTGAGAAAGAAAGCTTATAATTTGTGAATTTAGCCTGGAAATTTGCATACATATCCATGGCAGCTGCTGTGGGTATCACATTTGCACTACAGGACACAATACCATTATGTCATATTATATAAATAATGACTTAGGAGCATCAAATGAAGGCTGGAAAGAAACTTAGAGGTTATTAATAGTCCTCAAACTTCATTTTACAGATGAAAAAGTAGAAAATTTCTGAGTTTGAAAGAACTTGTTCCCTGTCACACAGGTAGTAAGTAGTTGTTATGTGAATAGAACCCAGATATTCTGACTCTATTACTTGTAATTGTTTATAATCTTTATACCACAATGTCTCCTTGGATTATATTACAACCATTCTAAACTTTATTTCAGCTCAAATTTTAGAATCTACTTGCTTCAGAAATAAGCATATTTGAAAATAAGGCAGGAGTTCTATTGCATTGTTCTATTTTTTCATGGTATGTTAAGTGAAAAGCTATAAAATATTCACAGCTAAAGTCCTGATCTTATTCTATAAAAATAAAAGAAAATTAGATTGGTAGAAGCTTAAGTAAATTGATATTCAATTCTCCTCAGTTCTCTAGTAGAATCTAATTATTCTGCCCATGTGAAATCCAATGGAGGTGACACTACACAGCTCCCTCCCTATGGTGTGTCTAGGACATACATTATATGAATGTGGTATAATTTATATGTATGTGTGTGTGCGTGTATGTGTGTATATATATGTATGAGTGGGTGTATACATCCCTTGACCAACCATCAGAATAGTAGGCTAAGCCTACAGCTTAAAATGACAATTAGGAATCAATTAGTTGGAGTCCTTTTTACAATTCTGATGGCAAGGTTAATCTCAACATCATAAATCATATGATATACCTTGATTAAAGCTATTAGCTGCTGCTAGTAAATACTTTTAAAAAATTCCTCAGATCTTTAATTTCACAATTTAGGCTCATGTTTATTCCACATTTTCCCATACTGACCCATGAAAATAGGGATACTTCAGCTAAGAAATGACATTTCCATATAATAGAATAATAATGTGTTAATATATCCACAATCCTAGCAATACTTTTCCCTCTGTCCAGGTCTGGGTGTCAAACACTATCCATGTCCTTTTAACCTAGGCGAACTTTGTCTATACACTCCCATATTTTGTCCTCAGGTGAGGCACCAAACCAGCTAGGAACCTTCCTCTAAATCACTTAATTTGGGGGTAGTTGCTAATGGAATATGAAAGCTGTACATTTGCTATCTCTCCTCTTATACTAAGGAGACTGTTCCTTATCACTGATTGTCTTCTGTGGCTGAACTTTTTATCTTTACCTAAGCCTCCTGACTTCCTTTAAGACTCAGCTCAAATCCTATCTTGCAGAAGATGCAGAAGCTACATAGTACAGTGGTCAGAACTCTGGGCTTAGAGTTAGGAAGAATCAAGTTCATATCTAACCTCAGATATTTACTAGCTGTGTCGCCGTGGTCAAATCACTTAACCCTGTTTGCCTCAGTTGCTTGTTTGTAAAATGAAATGAAGTAGGAAATGACAAACCATCCCAGTTTTTTTTTGCCCAAACACCCCCAAATGGAGCATGGAGAGTCAGACACAACTAAAAAACAAATGAACTTCACTAATTATTATTATTTCTTGTCGCTGCCCCATCCCATCTCCCATCAACGCCTTCCCTTTGAGATTGCCCAGGTATGTGCTTATCTGGTTATACGTAGTTGTTTACATATTAGCTCCTCTTTAGAATGTGAGTACCTTGAATGCAGGGACTAAATTTTCACTTTTCTTTGTAATGCCTAGTATAATGCATCCCACATAGTAAATCCTGAATACATACGTACTGACTGGATGCAATCACAAGTTGGGTGCCCTTCCTTTCCAGCCATACTTCTTTCTGAGTATATCTTTCCATTACTTCTTTTCTTAATGCCTGTTTGATATTATGTCCGTGTCTAACCCTTGCTGCCACATTCACTTGGTCTTTTAGAATGCTCTTAACTTGAAGAGGTTTTAAATACTCCATAAATAGAGGCATAAAACATGAATTTGCTTTTGTCCATTGCAGACATGGGGAATATAACTTTATATTTCATTTTAGAAATAAAGCAGAAGTTTAGAATCTTACCAGTTTTGCATTACTTCCTTTAAACAAGTTGTATAAAATGTTCATAGTGCAATTTCATTCAAGTACATGATATTCTTCATTGTTCAATATAATTTTAAAATAGGTTTCATGATTACTCTTAATTTTTTATTTCAAAAAACTATGAGACTCGTGTATTGATTTTGGCTGAAATGGTGATCTGGATTATAATGTCTGAAGTAATAATAGAAACTCATCTTTAGACATAATGCTGCTGTGTGGATGTCTAAAGCAATGATAAAGAATTTGGAAGAGGATGGAACAGAGCAAATGAGGACCCTCAGTTCAGACGAGACAGTATCAAAAGCTTTTGACCAATTTGCACAATAAGACATGTCAATTTGTCTTAGTCATGCTTGGAGGTATGAGTGTCCTTCATGAGAAAAAAAAAATATTGGCCATAGTGGTTTTTATACATGACTTGTCTTTCTTATTTATTTTCTGCTCATCCATGTTCTTGTATATGTCCATTCCCCAAAGCTGGTGTTACATCTTAAATATACTTAGGTGTATATAGAGAAACCTCTTTGTCACTTCCAAGATTTTGCAATTTAATTAAATTTTTTGCCTGATTCAGTGCATACTATTCTTGACTTGTAAGCAAAAGAAACGATAATTGGTTGTTGTGAGCTATGAATTTCAGTAAATGGTGCTGCACATTCACAATCTACCTTGGACCTGACATTCTTTTTACTCAAAAGAAATGACACAGAGGAATAAGTTTTTGGAATGAAAGGGCACGTATATGTTCCAACCTTGTCTCTGATGTTTATTGCTAGAGTGACCTTTCACTTCCTTGGGCACTGGTTTCCTCATTCATGAAATGAGAGAGTTGGACTAGATAATCCTTGAGGTTGCTTCTGGGTTCATATCTATCATCTTCTTATGGTGCATTGTGGAGGAGAAGGGGACAATAGACTTTATAACCTTTACGCAATTATAACTGTCTTTTCTAATGTGTGGGTCTCATCCAGGAGTTTATTAGAGTCAACTAGAATTGGCTCAAGAAAGCTAAATATTGAGACGAGTAGTTACTCTTTGGAAATAAATAATAGCTACAAAACGGTTTAATTTACTGCTTTGTTGATTGTTTAGAGATGAAAAGAGAGAGAAAATGTCAAAAATGAAAATCAAACATAAGTGTGTTTTGTGTATATGCATGTATTTATGTTTGTGTGTATGTACATGTACAAATACACATATTTATTTATCCAGAAAGCTAGTCGTTAAACATTTACCAGCACACCACTAGTCTTATCTGTTCATCTCCTTATTCAAAACTTCATCAACTCCCTCTTGTTTACAGAACTATTTTCTTCTTAACCAGTAATTTAAGTACTTCATCTATTTAGATTAGGGTTTCTTACCTTCTTTTGTGGTAGTTGCATGGAATCCTTTGGCAGTCAAGTGAAACCTATGTATCATTTCTTAGAATAATGGCTTTAAATAATTGAAGGAAATAATACATTTCAGTGAAAGCTTAGTGAAAATGAAGCTATATATGTATATATATATATATATATATATGAATATATGTTTGTGTTTGTATCTATCTATCTATCTATCTATCTATCTATCTATCTATCTATATTTATTTATTTTGCTCCCATCCTAGTTCACCAACTCTCAGAAATCAATTTGAAAACCCACAAGGAATCTGCCAACTTCTGATTATGAACCCTTGAGTTGGATCCAAATTTCCATTTTAATCTGAGTCCCACACACTACATTTCAGCCTAACCAGACTATTTCATATTTCTTACTGTTATCTGCCCTTTCCTAAAGCTATGCCTTTTCTCACACAGTGAGAACCAAAATTTCTCTGAATCTCCACCTTCTCTCCTGCTTCTCCCTCCCACCACTGACTCAAACATTTCATGAATTCCTTCCTCCCTGTTAAAACCCAGGTCTGTTGTTATCACCTCCCTGATCCTTCTGTTATCTCATGAGGTATAAGCAAAATAAGCTATTTAAGGTGTGTTACATAATATCAAGTGAGACACTTCTCCTGTCAAGGCAATCCTTTTCCAACTCTCTGATTCTTGTTTCTGTGTGTGTGCATCTTTCATTTTCAAAGAAGACTATGACATCAGAGAAATCAAATGACTTTCACTTGTCTTTGTTTTGAGTGAGAAAAGGCTATGCAAGGTCACCAAACTCACTTTCTCCTCCTGAGACATCTGCATCCAGCGACCAGATATTCATCAGGATGACTGGAAACAACCCAGTCAGTCTGGAAGGCTGACAGGAGAAGTCTATCATCCCAGGCTCAGAACAAAACTCAGCCCAGCCTTGACTGCGTGTGACAGGGCAGGGAAAGGACTAGAGCAGGCCTCAGGGTGAGGAATCACTGATAGAAGCTGTGGTTCCCAAATTTCTCCACCTACAAATGCCAAAGACATCTTCGAAAGTCAGTAAGAAAACGCTTTCACTTGGGTGAGAAGGGCTGCGACTACTGTGGCAGCAGCATCTACCTTTGGAGGCCTCAGCCTAAAGACCCTGGGGGAATCAAGCAGTCTATGTGGGTCTCAGTTCTGAGTGGGGACTTGGGGTGAGAAAGAGCACTGGAGTGGTGAAGCTGGTGGTTACTGTGTAAACGGAATCCTACTTTCATATCTAGAGCAGAGAAGTGTGCTTGTGGTTGCTCACAGACCAGAGTGCAGTCAAGGAGAGGAGTAAACTCCTCTCCCTTAATTGTGGCACCTTGAAGGAATTGAGAACTTACAGGTCGCTAGAGTATATCCTCCACTTGACAAAGGACACAAAAGTCAAGTAATTGACTGGATCAATGCCCAAAAAAGGGAAAAAAAAAATAAGACGATAAAGGTTACTTTCTTGGTAAGAAGGTATTGTTTTCCATCCTTTGGGATGAGGAATAACAAAGCATACTATAAGACGAAGTCATCAAAGTCAAGGATTCTACATCCAAAACTTACAAAATATGTATGCAATGGTATCAGGCCGTGGAGGAGCTCACAAAGGGTTTTGAAAATCAACTAAGAGAAGTGGAGGAAACATTAGGAAGACAAATGAGAGCAATACAAAAAAATCGTGAAAAATGCGTCAACAGCTTGCTAAAGGAGACCCAAAAAAATACTGAAGAAAAGAAATAAAACTGGGAGAAAAAGACCCTCAGGGTTCCTGGGTAAAAGAGAAACAATTGGTATTTAGTATTTAAATCCACTTTGTGCTAGGTGAGTGGGGACTTGTTGTCCAGTATATGAACTCCAGAATGACTTAGGTTTGAAGCTTAATCTTTGAGCAAGAAATGTAGACAGTAAACCCCAGAAGAAAAAGGCCCCTCTATTCATTCAAAGTGAAAATGCTACAAGACCTTAGCCTGAAAGGGCCAGTGTCTCACATTGCATCCTGGGGCATCTCCAGCCATTCCAATGAATATCAGGCCACTGGATCCAGAACGGCTCAGGAGTAGAAAGTGAGGTTGGTGACCTTGAACAGCCCTCCCTCCCTCACATCAAAATTAACTGCATGTCACATCATCATCTTGATGACACTGCCATAACCTGATATATCTACTTCCTGAGGCACTGGGAGATCAGAAAGAATTATCTTCAATGAGGCTGTGGGTAAAAACTCAGTTCCAATATTCACATCATTGTCATTTAAAGGATAACCATAACCAATGGATAACCAAAGGATAACCATAAATGAAGAATAGAATTATTATAGAATCACCTAAACTTCCTAAATATGTCATTATGAGTCATTATCCTATTGTTTTTTAAGAGTGTGAACAGTCAATAGGATTATTTATACCAGGTCATTAATGGAGCGAGAGGCAGTATGGCATAGAAAATGGAGCTCTGCATGTTAGAGGTTGGAACAAAACAAGTGTGTTTAAATCGGGCTTCTGAGATCACACACATGTATGTATGTCTGCATATACACATATCTAAGCATATATGTGTATGTGTATGTATATATACATACATATAGGTGCATGTGTGCATATATGTTTGTGTGTATCTATAAACATATATGCACATGCATGTGTATATATATATGCATACACCTGTGTGTATATGTATATATGGTATATGACCATGATCAAATAACTTACCTCTCAGTGATCCAAGCTATTCTTTAAGACGATGTTAAATATTTGTGGATGTGTATAAATGGAGGGAGGTTACACACTGGGACTTCCCTGTACTATGAGACTACAGGTCCAAACTTTCTCACTTATAAAAGAAAAAAAAAACTGGGCAGTGGTGGTGGTGCTGCCAGTAAATAGGTGTGAAAGTGGTGATATGACTACTTAAACATTATAGATGCATGAATATAGAACTTGGAGGCCAAAGAGTTCAAGCCCTTGATTTTATAGAAGAGAAAAGTAAAGCAGAGGTTAAATTTAACTTACCTTGGATCACTTAATTGTCAAACTGCCATGAGTTCAAGTCTTCCTAGCTATAGTATGGTTCAACACCACATTTAGAAGGAGCATTTCTCTATCTGTCTGTCTGTCTGTCTATCTATACCTACATATGTGTGTATATATTTGTGAATATATTTATATTTAATCCTTGGGAACAGCATAGCATGATGATCAATTAAGATTCATATGTACTGGGGGGAAAAGTTCTTATTGTTTAACACACTGAATGTTTTAGGGAACTGTGTAGGGGTGGAGGAAAGGGCTCCAATCTTAGCTCTAGTACAAGTAATGACATACTCAGGTGGAACTATGAGTTTTCATCGCAGATTTATGAATAGCTGTGATTATACTCTCTGCTTATATGTGTGCAGTCCTGACAGCTTATGATAATCACAACTTCCATTACAACTTGTGCTTCAGACTGAAAATTATGGCACCTTTCACTCCTCCTATAAGTTATTTTCTGCCTTTAACCTCTTTAAATTTTAAAAATGACCACTAAGGAGGAATGTGTGCTTTCCTTTCTCACTGTAGTCAAATTACAAGGACATAAGGACATATAAAGTTATAGCATGATGTAGTGGATAAAGCATTGACCTTGAGGATGGAAAGGCTGTGATTCAGCCTTGACTTGTAACTACTAACTGTGTGTTCATGCGCAAATCACTTAATGCCCCAGAATACCCTAAGACTATAGGACACAGACAAGTTGATGATCTGAAATGGTGAAAGGGATTTCCATATCAGGAATTATTTATTCTGTTCAAACCACAGATATGCCCCACAAGGATAGAAATATGTAAAGATAGAGATATCCATCAATATCTATCCACATCTATATTCATACGGTGTAGGTTATCTATCTTCATTTCTTTCTATCTATTTATTAGTTACCTTTGAAGATGCTACATACATATGGCAAGGTATAATAGATAATAATATAACACAACTTAATATAATACAATGCAATGAAACAATATAACAATATGTTATGCATATATGATATAATATTATGGATAATATGTGATATTATGCTAGGCTGTATTACATATTATACATGAACAATATCATATTATATTACATTCTATCATGTCATTTTGTGCCTTGTCATACCATCCCATATTATGCTGTCATATCATACCATGCAAAACTATGCCCTATCATGCATATCATACCCTATTCTACTATATACTCTAATCTACCATAACATACCACACCATGCCATGCCATGCCGTGCCATACCATGCCATAATGTGCTATACTTTTCTGTGACATGGTTTAATATTATATTCCATTGTATTACATAGTGTTTGTTTTATACATTGCATCATTATATGAAGCATCATTATATATTGTTATTTTGCATTGTTTATATTATAATATATCAGGATATATTATAATGTTTTGTTTTAATATATTTTACTGATTAATCTGTATTATTATATACCCACTGTGAGCTTTGTGGTAACCTAGTTCTAGGGTTCTAGGGAAGTTTTGTATGTAATCTAGACTCTGAAGACATGAAATCTCACACAGTAGGACCTAAAAGTATGGAAAATTTAAGATATAAGGCAAGCAGAGCCAAAGCTTTCTACCATTCATCCTTCTGACCACTGATCACTTCATGACTATGGGACACTCAACTAGACTATCTTGGGACATGATAATCATGTCTTGGGAGATGACTAGTCAGAGAGGTTCTTGGTCTATGAAGTCTCAGGGTCCAAGTCAAATATCAGATATTGTATAGCCTAACTATGTAGCACAAGCCTAACTCTAAAGGCATTGTTATGATGGATATGAAGAGTTATGTCACATACAGTAGGTGGGACGATGATGACACACTTATGAATGTGACATATAGTCCTTGGTAACTTTAAATCACCAGCAGTCTAAGAAGGTTAACAAAGATCAGGGTTTTGCCCAACTTCCTTGGGTCTAAAGAGCATCCCCAATTGACTCATCTATCACCTTTGGACAAAGTAAAGCCCACATGCATTCTTGATACCGGAATGATGAATATGATGAAATGGATATTTAACAGGAATGCACTATTCATGCTTTCCCACATTACACATAATTCATAGAGGCATTTGAAGAAGGTCTAGGCCAGTTTGTCCTTTTGTATGATTGTGGCAGTTACAGGGTCAACAACACATGTTGATCCATGTCATTCAACCTGGCTTGTTCTTAGCCTTGAGTTTCTTAATATTGATAATATGGCTAGAAAGAACACCCTATCATCAGGAAACTGAAAAGAAGAGACTAGTTTTTCTGGTTGTATTTGCCTTCCTTGTAGGAAATGAATTGGGACCTATCCTGGATTTATGCATTACCACTAATCCAAACATTGTTCCCACCTCTTTACTTGGCACTGTAATGATCTTCAGCTATTTTTACCTTGAGTTCAATCTATGCTAAGCCCCAAGACTATCTCTTTCTTGGAGGCATCTTGATTACTGACATGAGCCTGATTCTTGTCACCTCTTTAGGGAGGCTCTTATTTGGATCTCATTTGCTCTTCCAGGTGAACCTGTATATGGAACTGGAAGCTATTTGTGGCTTTATACTTTTTGATATACAGTTCATAATAAAAAATTTTTTTAAAATAAATTTATTTAACTTTTTACATTCATTTTCACAAGATTTTGGGTTCCAAAATTTTCTCCCCATTTGTCCCCTCCCCCCTCCCCAATACACTGGACATTCTAATTACCCACATCACCAATCTGCCCTCTCTTCTATCATCCCTCCCTTCCCTTACCCCACCATCTCTTTTGTCCTGTAGGGCCAGATAACTTTCTATTCCCCATTACCTGTATTTCGATAATGGAGATAAGAATTAACATCTGGCACTGTGTTGACCTCTTCTTGAATTTTGGCACTTTCTACTGGAGATTTTTGATGATTCTGGCAATGAATGAAAAGAAAAAGAAGAAATAAAGGGAACAAATCCAACATCCAGCTTTTGTGTTTTGGCTCCCATTTCTCAACCCCTCATTTTCTCTGTGTACACATTACAGGGGGTATACTCAATGTTAATGAAAAACATCAGCGAAGATTTTGCACTTTGTGTTTTTATCTAAGGTTGTTGTTTCAATCAAAAAACAAAAAAAGCAAATAACACCTTCCACTTTGTAATTTCCCTTTATGTTGCATGGGTTCTATATCTGCTCTTGTCTTTTTCCATACATTTTCTTGTCATTTTCCCTTTTCAGACCTTGATGAGGAAATTGAACCAAAGCAAAAAGAATGAATTCTAGGAATCAAGTTTTCTCGGCCACACTTTCCAGGTGGATTTAAAGATTGTTTATTTTTATTTCTAAAGCCCATTTCCTCTTTTTAAGTTTTATTTTCATCTGAGTAGTTCCTATGGATATCAATATTGATCTATAGGGAAGATTATACCTTAGTTGGTTAGTCAGAAGCATTATTATTTAGTCTAATTGTTAGGAGTTTAGAGATAGGGACAGTGAATGGTATTACACTCAGGATTAGGAAGACCTGAGTTTGAATCCTGCCTCCAACCTTTACTACTAGTGTGACCTTCAGTAGATCACTTAGCCTTCCTCATTCTCAATTTCCTTTTCTATAAAAAGGGGGATAACAGTAGCATTCAGAAGGTTTCTATGAGTTTCAAATGAGAAAGCATGTGAAACATACTTTATATACCTTAAAATGCTATATTAATACTGTTGGTGATGATGATGATTATGATGTCCAATATTGATTCAAGAGGGGAAAGAATAGTTCAGTGCATAGAGAGTGTTTACTAATTCCTTGTTGACTTACCTATTGAGTTGTCTTAGAAGCAGTACACATGTAGAAGAAGGAGTCCTATCATATATGGGTGCAATGAGGAGGGATGCCCAATGGTCCCAGAGATTGTATCCTGACTGCATCCCCTCAGGTTAGGTTTTAAGACAAAAGTGTGTTTCATGGTGATAAGACATTTTGGCAAGCCATGAATGGGTAGTTTGGCAGCTTGACAGTGAAAGGTGGCAGGAAACTAAAAGGTTAAGTGTAAATATGGTGGCTGAAACAGAGAACAGATAGGTCTATCATCTGTACACTGAGGCACATCTAACTGTTTCCCACTCCGCAGATATGGAAAACATTAGGCAAAGCCCAATGGTAGTCCATAATCTGGTTGGAAGCCTCCATGATGAGTGGAAATTATCAAAGTTCTATACTTATAGCTCCTGTATTGTCTAGCCCCATCGAATCAACCAGTTGAGTAATTCAGCTTGTCCTCTCCCTTTCCTTATCCTCTCCAAAGGAAGGTAAATTTTGATGAGCAGAACTGCCTACTTAACTTGGGATAGACTAGATAGACTTTCTTTCTTTCTGTCCTTTTCTTTTTTCTTTCTGTCCTTTTCTTTCTTTCTTTCCTTCCTTCCTTCTTTCTCTTTCTTTCTTTCTTTCTTTCTTTCTTTCTTTCTTTCTTTCTTCCTTCCTTCCTTCCTTCCTTCCTTCCTTCCTTTCTTTCTTTCTTCCTTTCCTTCTTTTCTTTCTTCTTTCATAAACTTTTAAATATAGTTCACTCTGAAGCTCATAGGTTGGACAACAACAGGTCCCTGTCCAAACTCCATTTAATGCCTGCATTTTGGGCCCTCCCGATTTAGAGTGAATTTCAATGGTAACTGTCTCTCCTTGGAACTGCAACCCTGAAGATCTTCTTCTCACAGTTTGATTTATTTCTTTTTGTCTAATTAAGCAGACCATCCCTCCACTCATTTCTTAAAGAGGCCTATTGATGAATGGGTCTTACCTCATGTGAGGGCAAGCAAAGTAGGATCTTTTTGCTGATTTTGTTTATACCAAAAAATATAATGGCTCTGAATAAAGTGATCAAGGAGGATTTTTCCCACCCATTTTGAGGCCTGCTCTTTGATGGAAACTTGATTAGGGGAGTTGTTTTATAAGAGAGTCCCAAGTACCTTTTGTTTATTTCTACTGAGGCACTGAGTCAGATGGTCATGCCCTCTGACTCTGAAAAGTGTATAACTACTCTAAGAGTGAGGTTTTACTTTGGGGCTTAGTTTTTGGAAGAAGATTTGTATGCCAGATGAGACTCCAGAAAGCTACCAAGCAGCCCCCGCAGTTTTGAAAACCCAGATATTGGTGCTTCCTTCTCTGGTAAAAATGTATGTATTTTAATGGACGACAGTTTGGAAGCTGTGTGTTCATTTTTGACTTCTCTGAAATTTTTATTTTTATTTTATCTGATTCCTGTGCTTGATTAAAGTGATTGTCAACCCCTCAAAAGTTGCCTTTTCTTGTAGAGAAGCAGATCAAAGAATTTGTGGTAGCATGTCCCCTTGTTCATGCTGAGATGTTTACTGATATACCTCACTCTAAATGAGTACCTGAAAAGGCCTTAACCTCAAAGGGCCAGGGTCACCCATTGCATCCTGTGCTATCTCCAGTCATTCTGATGAATATCTGGCCACTGGACCCAGATGACTCTGGAGGAGAAAGTGAGGCTGACCTTGCACAATCCTCCTTCACTCAAATCAAAGTCAACTGCAAGTCATGTCATCATTTCCCTGAGGCCATGATCCTCTTCAAAAATGAAAGGCAAACACAATCTAACCCCATCACAATTAAATTAACTCACCAAAACACATGGAATCAATCTAGAGTTAGAAGCTGGATTTAAATCTCATTTTGGATGCTTCCTATTCATGTAATCTTAATTAAGTCACTTTAACTAATGAGCCTCACCTTCCTCATCTTTATGATGGGGGTTGTTACTAACATGGTCTCTTAAATTCCTTGCAATATTAAACTTGTGATTGTGATATTTGTAACTTTTGCCTCTAAGTTGATATTATCAGTTTTATTGCTTGTTTGATAGATGTAACATTTTGTCTCATTCTTAAAATAGAAACCCAAACAAAAACTTATTGTTATGTACCTCATATGTGCTACAAGAATCTCACTCTGTCACTGGACAAATCACTCCCATTCCCCCTTGTCCAACCTTGCTTCAAGGAACTGTCTTGCTTCAGTTGCAATATTATATTTAAAACTAAATACTCATCTAGGGTAAATCTTTGGATTATGAAGGAGGATTAATATATAGAATCACAGGAAAAGCATAATTCTTATAGTAGGTAGAATAAATGGGGTAATGTTGAATCATTCTAAACTCCTCTGCTCTTTTTCTTTGGATTTGTCTACTTTGTAGTATGACTCAGCTTTCCTTGTTCAGTGGGTGATCGTTGAGATATGGGTATCATTAGAATTATCTAAAACATGTTGGAGAAAGTGTATGAAGGTAGACAGAAATGGTGATCCCTGTGAAGTCCTGCTTGTACTGTCAGCATGTTAAGCTAACCTTGAATTATCTCTTTGGGGCTAGAGGGAAGGAAAATTATCCATATTTGGGAGAGGGGAACATGATGGTGATGGGACTCTTGGTATATGTCAGCCAGGTCTGGATAAGAAATGTAGGCTAGGTCAGGGCAGTCATATATCGAAGTACCTAACATTAATCTCTGAGGTACAGAGCAACATTGTTGAAACTATCTGTCCATGTGCCCTGCCTCCATCTCAGAAAATCAGTGCCTTAGGATAAAGTCCTAGCCATCTTGTTCTACTTATAGCTCTGCTAATTATTAATCTAGCTAAGGGGTGAGGAACATGGGGACTCAAGTGCAATCCTTTGACTGAATCCAAACTTCACTTGGGAATTTGTTCTGTGAAGTTTGGATTTAGTCAAAGGGCCACACTTGAGGACCTAGAGTGTCACATGTGGCCTTGAGGGGCTAGGTTCCAGACGTCTGATTTAGTTTATTGCCTTGAAGACCTCTGGATACCTGAACTACAATGTTTCTTCCATGGTGATTGCTTATCTCTGATAAAAAATGTTTGTCTTAAGTCCCTCAAAGACAAACTTTACCTATTTACCTAATTAAAATAAAGGAATTTCTTTTTTTTTCCTTTAGAAACAGTACCAATCATGACAAGTATTAAAAAAAATACTTTTCAAGAAAAAAACCCTAACATAAAACCTGTTAATACAGTAATAACTGTAATTATCACTTTCTTTTCTAGTTCCTCGGTTTTTAGCTCTGAATGCATTTGATAACTTGCACTGTCAAAAGAAAGGTGGTTTTGATTTTTTATGTAATATACACACTTTTGAATTCTAAGTACTGAAGTTTTAAAGGGAATGGGGGAATGAAAGTAAGGAGGGAGAGATAGAAAAAATATAGATGGAGAGTTAGAGTGACAGACTTTGATAGCTAAAGAGTGAGAGATCAAGTGCCTTAAATAATAGAAATAGTAGTGAAAACAATAACAACAGCAGCTATAATAATAAAAACAATAAATCTGAAAAACCTTTTCTTGGTCAGATGCTAGCAGGTAGTATTGAGGGTTTTGGTTTCTCTTCCTCTGATTTCTGTAAGATTTCCAGAATTCAGCATATAGAGAAAATAATAGTAAAATTCACCTAGAAGAACAAAGGGAAAATCTTAAGAAATCTTTTTTTTTAAGTGGAAATGAAGGAACATTGCTACTAAATTTCCAAGCAGACTAAAAGAAAGGTAATTATCAATGCTATTTGGTACTATTAAAAATAGAAAAATTGATATTTGGAACTTCAGTGTGTTTGTGGGCTCTACTCCTCCTTGTCCATGTCTCAACTCGAAGAGAATTTTTCTGGACCAGCTACTAGACTTTATTATGGTTTTTGGACTTGTTTTACTCTATCATAAGGCTCTCCTTTCTATGACTTTGCTGAAGACTCCCTACATTAGTCTGATTCCAGTTGACACTTCAGTGAATGCTACATGATGCTAATGTTTTCTCCACAAGCAAAAATTTTTTAGTACGATAAAAAGCTGTAATTTGCTCAAAAGAACTTTAATATTTTTAAAAAGGAGCCAAAACACTTAATATGAGCTAAAGTTATAATAAATGTATTTTTAAAAATATCTTTTAAGTGTCAGTGCAAAAATGTATAGCAACACAGGGCTGAAGCATAAGCTGGTTTAGCTTTTCTGCTAAAACAAAAGGCCCTGAGATCAAACCCACTTCCAAATCTTCAAAATTCAAGTTCTTACCAGTGTTACAAAAGTAGCTCATTTAGTTTAATTTCCTGCAGCTATTTGTTCTGGGTGCTTTTCATCTCCCTTCCCTTTGTTTTCCCTTCCCCTCCTCTCCTCTTCTTTCCCTTCCCTCTCCTTTCCCTCTCTCTTCCTTCTCCCTTCCCACTCTACCTCCTTTTCCCCTCTCCTTCTTCTCCTCTGTCTCTTACTTTATTTCTCCTTTTGTGGAAAATGTGGGGTCTAAACTGAATGACTTCTAATCTATATAGCTCTTAATCTGTGTGTTTTGTTCAGTGATGTTGTTTAAAATATCTGAGCCTCAGCTTCCGGATATGTAAAATAGGATAATAAAATTTGTACTACCCTTAGTATTCTTGTAAGAGAAATGATCTGCCAATTCAAAAACATAGAATTGTGAATTTTTGTCGTTGTCTACTTAAGAGAACAAATGAGTCACAAATTATTCACAAATTGGGTGAAGCAAATAAAGCCGACCTTCCCTACCAACCCACTCTAATCTAAAAAATTTAACTGATATCATCCAAGAAGCTCTAATTGTTATGTAAAATATACCTTGCCTTTTATCTCCAGGCAAAATTTTGACTTTCTCATTATGCAAAGCCAAAAACTGAATTCCCCTGTTCATTTTCCTAGTTAAATTGTACAGAGATAGAATACCTTATTTGGATGGTAGAGCAAAATAATTAAGGAAAAATTTAAAGAGCAAAGCAAGAAACTAACTAGAGTGAACCTTGGTTATGCTCCACAGAACATCTTCATGGTCGAGTGAAGCTTTAGGAAATCATACAGATATCTTTTTATCACCCTTCACTCCCACCAAAGGGTCAGAACTATACTGTTTTTTGTTTTGTTTTGTTTTGTTTTTTTAATATGTGACTAAGGTTCAGCTCAGAGGTTCTTAGTCTTCTCCAAACCTGGCTTGCTGAAACCACATTAAATTTTCTCAGTGTTTTAGATCCATTTTATTGGGAAAACTCTACATCAAGAAATATTTTTTTAGCTGCTTAGAACACAAACCCTTTTGATACCATGAAGATACTATGACATTGATCCCCTTTACAATGGAGTAGGCACTATATTTGTATTTGAAAGTACTTGTTTCAAACCCTTCTTCTCCCAATGACTGTGTGGCATTCAGCAATCACGTTATGTCTCTGGGCCTCAATTTCCTCATCTGTAAGATACAAATGATCTCTAATACATATCATATGTATTATCATATAATTATATTTCTATGATTAGATAAAATACCCCTAATATATCTCTATAACTATCTATAATTTGAGATATCCCATATATATCTTATATACATATTGAAAAATGATTTTTTCTTAGTAATCATCATCTTGGAGACTGACAGCTCCTCCTCCCCTCCCCCACCTTCCTACTTCTAAAGTTCAATTTCTTCTTCTGAAGAACTTATTGATAATGAAATTGCATTGATTCTTCTTATCTTGGTCAAACCTCAACCTCAGCTCGGAGATAATTTAATCAAAAGCACATAAGCTCCATTAAGTTCTCCTCAGGCTTGAGTGGAAACAGGTTCCTCTGTCTAGATAGCCCAAGGTTGGGAAGGTATGGTTGGGGTGTGGTCTGATAGAGGAGATATTTCCTCCATCTGGAGGTCAGTTGATGATGAGGTGGTACCAACACCTGTTGGAAAGTTACATAAACTGGACACCTCAACCTCCAAGTCATGTACAATTCTAGACTGACTCGGTTAAGGTGACTCAGCCTTTGACTGCAGCTCCACCTGCATGTCATCAGCTTGAGGGAATTAAAAACACGAACACAGACAACTTAATTTTGTTTATCTTAGATCAAACTCTGGAGATTGATTACTTATATTCACACAAACACACACTTATATGTATGCATGCATGCATATGTAAGCATACAAATACATATATGTGTAAATGAATATATGTGTATGTGTGAATAGGCAAAGTGAACATAATCTCCATTATCAAAGATATTTTATTTAACTTATCTGCTAAAACAAAATGCCCCCAGATCAACCCACTTCTAAATCTCCAAAATTCAAGTTCTTGCAGGTGTTACAAAAATAGTTCATTCAGTTCAATTTCCTGCAGCTATTTGTTCTGAGTGCTTTTCATCTCCCTTTCCTTTGTCTTCCCTTAACCCTTCCTCTCTTTCCTCTATCCCTTCTCTCTCCTTTCACTCTTGTCCCTCTCCCTTCCCTCTCTACATCCTTTACCCCTGTCCTCCTTCTCTTCTAGCTCTCACTTATTTCTCCTTCTTTTGTGGAAAATGTGGGGCCTGGACTGAATGACTTCTAATCTATTTAGCTCTTAATATGTGAGTTTTGTTCAATGACAATGCATAAAATACCTGAGTGACTATATTTTTGTTCAGTTATATCCCATTCTTTGCCACTCCATTTTGGATTTTCTTGGCAAAGATACTAGTGTGGTGTGTTATTTCCTTCCCCAGCTTTTATTATAGATGAGGAAACTGAGGCAAAGGGAGTTAAGTGACTTGCCAACAGTCACACAGTTAATAAGTTTATTTGAACTCAGGGGAAGATGAATCTTCCTATTATAACTGCCCCAAGCTTCTATATTGTCTACGATCTAGAGATCATTTTAATGCTGTTGCCACAACTGAAAGATAAAAAGAAATGGTTTTCAGAATTAAGTCCTTGGAAAGTCCACTAAAGCTAATTATTTTTCTTTATACCTAAGTAATCACTAATTTCACCAAGAAGACCAAATGTTTCTGACTTTCCTATAGCTTTCCTTCATCCAAAAAAAGTAGCGATATTCTTAATTTTTTTTTTGTTTCACGGCCCACTTAGAGAGTAGGATGAAGCCGGTCCCCCAAAATATTTTATGAATCCATGAAATATGAATGATTAAAGAAAACTGATTACATTAAAATACAGTTGTCAAAATATTTTTTTAAACATATACACAAGTTCTCAGACTCTAGATTAACAACTCCAGAGGGCTTAAAGTCTCTTTAGTGCCTCCCTAGAACACAGACTAACTTGATTACATTTTCAAAATGTATCCTTCTCTGTTAACCTTTTTAACCTTCTTCCACATTCCAATCTAGGAGAGTATTTTTAAAACATTTGGGCTTCTATCCCTTTTTATTAAAAATACTAACAATGTAGTCAGACACACACACATCCTAAAATATTGCTAATAATTTTTACTTGATAAGAAGAACTTTCTCCTCTTCTTTAGGAAGTAAAGATTGCCCCTGTGGCTCCCTTTCTCTTTCTCAACCTAGGAATTAAAGGATCCCTCTCAGGAGAACTGATCAAGGGTAGGTGTAATATCTATGGAATAAAAGTATAATATGAGCACCTGCCTCCATGGGTTCTTGTGAGGATAAAATAAAATTATATTTGTAAAGTTATTTGAAAATCTGAAAGTTCAATAAAAATGCCAATTAGCATCATCATCATCATCATCATCATCATCTTTGATGGGGCTGACAGCACAATGGAACCCCAAAAAAATGGTCCTTGAACTTTCCCACAAAATTCAGCAGGTCCATCCCTGACTTTTACCTGAGGCATCCAGCCCATCCCAGTAAAATTCTTTCTACTGCCTTTTCATTGTGTAAAGGCAAGGGGGAGGAGCAGCCCCCACCCTTCTCTGCTACCTCAGGACCCCCTCAGGCTACTTGCCTCCCTTAAGCCCATCAAGATTTTTTCACTGACCCTTTTTGTCTTTCTCTATACAAAAATTAAACTCTCAAATCCATTGAGCACAGACTTATTAGGAATCTTGACCATCCAATTGGTGTCTTAATAAACCCACTATTTGACCTGAAAGAAGACTTTGAGTGGTAGAATTCTTTCAAGTTAGAACTTTGCCCTGTACTCTTGAATTCCAGTCTTACTAGCATCCCTAGAGCACAACAGTCACCATCACCATCAGCATCATAGCCTTATGGTTGCTAGTTGTAGTGAAATCAACAGTGCAAATTAAAGGAAGTTTCACAAATGTAAATAAAAGTTTCCCTTCAGCATTCATATGCCCCTGCTCCACATCTGGCCATGGTAATCAAGTCTTCCCTACCTGTACAGAAGCAATGGACACTGGCCTAATGTGAAATTACTTTTCAGCAGAACTGTTTTAGAAAGCCATTTTGATAAGCCATTCAATTTTCTCCTTCTACCTTCCAAACATGGGACAATGTGCTATAAAATCAATTAAGTTTTTTTCTTTTTTTTTTTTTTTGTCTACGCTTTGAGTTACTAGAAGGTACAGTTCTGCCGGGAAAACCAAAGACTTAAGGTTATAGGTATAATGGTAATGTATATATGCCACTGAGCAGCTAGGTGGCATATAGGATAGAGCACTGGGCTTGCAATCAAGAAGATTCATCTTCATGAGTTTAAAGTTGGCCTCAGATACTTATTAGTTGTGTTGACTTTGGACAAGTCACTTAACCCAGTTGACTTCAGTTTTCTCATAAGTAAAATGACCTGTGGAAGGAAACGCAAACCATTCTAGTAGCTTTACCAAAAGAAACCCAAAATGGTGTCATGAAGAATCAGACATGACTGAAAATGACCTGAAAACAAAAATAGAGACAAATTGGTTTCATATCAGAAATCTCATTTAATCCTCACAGCCACCTTGGGCTTCTGACATTTTTTTCCCCATTTTATAGAGAATATGATGAAGCACAGACATGAGATCTTAGGTTTAAAACCAAGAGGGATCTTTAGAAATCATTTAGCTCAATCTTCTCCACTTTTTGATTAGGACACTTAAATCTAATGCTAAAAGATTTATCCAAACCATATTGTTAAACAGTGGTTAGAATTCAAATCCAAATCTTTTCATTTCCGTATAATATCAGTAACAGACCATGTACACACAGTCTATCCTTTTCCTCCAAGTCGGATCTTTGCACAATGCTGAAATTCACAGTTGATGCATTGTTAGAGAAAACATCTGACTTCTTTAAATAAATAAGCCGTGGAGTTGTCATCTCCACTCTGCTCAAAGACTTGCCCCTCTTTCTGTAAACTTTAAGTTTCCCAAATCAAATCTGCATGAATTTCATTTGCAAAACAATTGGAGTAATGGAGGATGTTTTTGCCTTTCTATGAAGAGTGAATGTCTCTATTCATCCTCTCAGTCAAATTTAAAAACAAAACAATGAAAAATCTTGGAAACTTCCAATGTCACTGTATCAATTGCAGAAATTAAAACGAAGTAAATACTCAAAGGGGCAATCTGACTTATTCCATTTATATTTAACAGAGATAGCATTCACATATAAAAAACAAGTAATACAAAGAGTAATACAAGTTCTAATAGAGATAGTATGATTTACAGTCCTAGCTATATAAAACTGGAAAGGTCAGCAACATGTAAAATGACCTGCTTTCAGACAATAGGAGAGATTCTATGAAAAAGGTTCCATTTTTAAAACACTAACCCAAGACAATCAAGGAATATAAGAATTATGATATTGAAAAAGCAAGTGCTACTTTTCAATAGACTCAGATGTTCTTTTCTCTAGGGTTTCCAAAACAAGAGAATACCTAAGAAAAATTTCAGTAGCACAACAAAATAAAACCTTTTCTCCAAATATAGGCCCTAAAGTCTACTGGTGAATTGGAAGCATCTGGGATATTTGTATAGGTTTAACAACTTACTCTCTGGGAAAAGTATACATGACACATTTAAGTTTAATCTGCATTATTAATGTTTTTACTATCATTTTCTTCAGTCTAGGCAATAAAAAATAGAATAAATTAAAAATAGTAAATTTACTGATTTCTGAGGTGAAAACACTCCCACTGAAAATTTAATAACTGTGTCCCCCGAGCTAGGGGGTTTCCAGCCAGCAGTATCCCTCAGTCCCAGAATCATCTCACTTGTCTTAATTCTCTTAAGTGCCATTTTTTATCCAGGAGAGTATCATCCAAGCCATGAGACCTAGTGGGTGCCTCTCTCATCTGGCTAAGAAGCTCCACTTAACAAGGAAATTTTACTGAGATATATCCATGTTTATCTTAAAGCTGTCTCTAGTTCAATGAGCAACTAGTCTCTTTTAGCATCCTTCCTAATCCCAATCATTTCTCGCATGAATTTAACTGCTTTCATTCTAACCCAGAAAATCAATTGCCATGCAGCAAACTGCTTAACATTCTCTTGCTGCCCCGATAGAAAAAGATTCTTGTGGAATATGGGATTTACCTGGGGAAAAAAGGAATAGGAGAATAATAGGAAAACACAGGAAACTTTTTATCAGGGCAGAGAGTGAACTGATTTTTTATACGTATAAGAAAGATTATTTTGATAGCAATATGGACCCTCTATAGGTGAAGGAAAAGACTAGAAGCAGGGGACGCCATTATTAAAATAACAGTCTAGACAAGACATGAGGAGAATAACGTTATTATTACATAGCCCTTAAAGCAAGTTGGAAAGGACATTAAAATAATCTAAAATATTCTTCTTTTCCTTTGGGTTTGTACTTATTTTTCTTTCTTTCTTTCAAGGCTTGTCTTACTACCGTCATAAATCAGCATGCACATAGTGCTGTTGATTATAAACTAAGACAATTAAATCAAATGTGCTTCTGAAAGTTAACTTAAAAAGTAGATCAATAGGGGGAAGGGATCCAAGATGGCGAAGTAGAACGATTCACATATGCTAGCTCCAAACCCAGAGCCCACAAATTACCGGTTAAAAGTAACTCCCAACAAATTCTGGAGCAGTGGAAGCCGCACAACAATGGAGTGGAGGAGATTTCTGTTCCAGAGAGCCCTGAAAAACTGGCACCAAAGATCCATTGTGCACCGGACCAAGAGTGGAGCCCAGTCATGCGGCGCACCAAGAGGAACAGATCCGAGCAGGCTCCAGGGACAGAATCTCTGGCAGCTGTGAAGGTCGCTCAAACCACAGGAGCACAGGTCAGTGAGGGAGACTTCTGGACCAGTCGGGAGGGGAGCAGGGTGTCTCCATAACCCAGGCCCTCTCGGGAGGCAAGAGCGAGAGTAAGCAGCAGACAAAGCTCCCAAAGCAGACAAGAGCTCAGATCCATTACTGAAGGTCTCCACATAAACCCACTGAGGGAACTGAGGCTGGCAGGCGGCACTGCCCCCATCTGAGACCCTGAATTTAATCTTACCCTGAATAGCAGCCCCACCCACCACTGAAAGCCCTGAGGCTGGGGAGCAGCATTTGAATCTCAGACCCTAAGCACTAGGTAGCCAGATCTGGGCAGGGGTGGAGAGGAATCACAGAAGTCAAGTAGCTGGCTGGGAAAATGCCCAGAAAAGGGAAAAAAAATAAGATCAGAGAAGATCACTTTCTGGGTGAACAGATGTTTCCTTCTTTCCT
Source organism: Potorous gilbertii (assembly GCA_028658325.1). Taxonomy (NCBI): domain Eukaryota; kingdom Metazoa; phylum Chordata; class Mammalia; order Diprotodontia; family Potoroidae; genus Potorous; species Potorous gilbertii. The sequence continues at coordinate 535,788,764 of CM053770.1, forward strand.
CCCTGATGAAGAAGAACAATGCTTACCATCAGGGAAAGACATAGGTGTCAAGGCCTCTGTATCCCAAACATCTGAAATAGATATCCAATGGACTCAGGCCATGGAAGACCTCAAAAAGGATTTTGAAAATCAAGTTAGACAGGTGGAGGAAAAACTGGGAAGAGAAATGAGAGAGATGCAAGAAAAGTATGAAAAAAAAGGTCAATACCTTGATAAAGGAGACCAAAGAAAATGTTGAAGAAAATGACACCTTTGAAAAATAGGCTAACTCAATTGGCAAAAGAGGTTCAAAAAGACAATGAGGAGAAGAATGCTTTCAAAAGGAGAATTAGCCAAGTGGGAAAAGAGATGCAAAAGCTCACTGAAGAAAATAGTTCTCTCAAAATTAGAATGGAACATATGAAAGCTAATGACTTTCTGAGAAACCAAGAAATCACAAAACAAAAGCAAAAGAAGGAAAAAAATGGAAGAGAATGGGAAATATGTCATTGGAACAACAACTGACCTGCAAAATAGATCCAGGAGAGACAATTTAAAAATTATGGGAATACCTGAAAGCCATGATCAAAAAAAGAGCCTAGACATCATATTTCATGAAATTATCAAGGAAAATTGCCCTGATATTCTAGAACCATAGGACAAAATAAGTAATCAAGGAATCCACCAATCACCCCCTGAAAGAGATCCAAAAAGAGAAACTCCTAGGAATATTGTGGCCAAATTCAAGAGCTCCCAGGTCAAGGAGAAAATATTGCAAGCAGCTAAAAAGAAACAATTCCAGTATTGTGGGAATAAAATCAGGATAACACAAGATCTAGCAGCTTCTACATTAAGGAATCGAAGGGCATGAAATAGGATATTCCACAAGTCAAAGAAACTAGGTCTAAAACCAAGAATCACCTATCCAGCAAAACTGAGTATAATACTTCAGGGGAAAATATGGTCTTTCAACGAAATTGAGGACTTTCAAGCATTCTTGATGAAAAGATCATAGCTGAAAAGAAAATTTGACTTTCAAACACAAGAATGAGAAGAAGCATGAAAAAGTAAACAGCAAAGAGAAGTCATAAGGGACTTACCAAAGTTGAACTGTTTACATTCCTACATGGAAAGACAATATTTGTAACTCTTGAAACTTTTCAGTATCTGAGTAGTTGGTGGAATTACACACACACAGAGATACACACATACATACACACACACACACACACACAGACGTACAAGCATGCACACACATACACAAACGCACACACACATACAAACAGACAGAGAGCACAGAATGAATTGAATAGGGTGGGATCCTATCTTTAAAAAATTAAGGTAAATGTATAAGAGAAATGTATTGGGAGGAGAGAGGGTGAAATTGAATGGGGTAAATTATCTCTCATAGAAGAGGCAAGCAGGAGACTTCTTAGTGGAGGAAAAAAGAGGAGAGCTGAGAAAAAAAAACAACATGAAGTTTACTCTCATCACATTCGACTAAAGGAAGGAATAAAATACCCACTCATTTTGGTATGAAAACCTATCTTACAATACAGGAAAGTGGGGGAGAAGGAAATAAGCAGGGTGGGGGTGATGATGGAAGGGAGGGCAATGGGAGGATGGAGAAGTTTGAAGTCAACACTCTTGGGGAGGGACAGGATCAAAAGGGAGAAAAGAAAAAATGGGGGGTAGGATAGGATGAAGGGAAATATATTTAATCTTACACAACACGACTATTATGGAAGTCATTTGCAAAACTACACAGATATGGCCTATATTGAATCACCTGCCTTCCCAAAGGGAATGGGTGGGGAGGGAGGGATGGGGAGAAGTTGGAACTCAAAGTTTAGGAACAACTGTTGAGTACAGTTCTTGCTGTTAGGAAATAAGAAATACAGGTAACGGGGAATAGAAAGTTATCTGGCCCTACAGGACAAAAGAGAAGATGGGGACAAGAGAAGGGAGGGATGATAGAAGAGAGGGCAGATCGGTGATAGGGAAAATTAGAATGCTCAGCGTATTGGGGTAGGGGGAGGGTACAAATGGGGAGAAAATTTGGAACCCAAAATTTTGTGAAAATGAATGTATAATTTTAAATAAATAAATTTATATTAATAAAAAAAGTAGAGCAATAGAAAGACATAGTCCCCTCTCAAGATATGTTCGTGAGAATGTGTTTATGGTATATCGTTAGAAATTGCCGCATTTAGGAGTTGGAGGGGAGAGAGTCTCATGGTGATTCCAATATGAGTCAGCCAAGTGCTATCAAAGTAGTCTAGAATGTCTGGAATATCAAGGTACAATTTCATCTTTCACCTGCATGCTGGAGCAATATTAGTTCAGGCAGAGGAAACATTAGTTTCTTTTAACTAGGTTAAAGGTAAACAGTTTACCCTTATTAAAGCTCTTTTATCTTTTCCTGTTTACCTTTTTGTTTTTCTCTTGAGTCGTGTATTTGAAAGTCACTTTTTCTCTTCAGCTATAGTCTTTTTATCAGACAGGAATGTTTGAAATTCCTCTATTTAATTGAATGTCTATTCTTCCACCCTGAAGGATGGTACTCAGTTTTACTAGGTAGGTGATTCTTGATTGTTGTGCTAGGTCATTTGCTCTCCAGAACATCACATTGCAAGTCCTCCTCTTCTTTAATGTGGAAACTGTTAAATCTTGTGTTATCCTCCCTGTGGCTCCATATTTGAATTTTTCTTTCTACCTTCTCCCTTAACCTGGGAACTCTAAAATTTTGTTGTGATATTTCTGGGACTTTTCATTTTAGTATGTCTTTCAGGAGATGATTGGTGAATTCTTTCAATTTATATTTTACCCTTTTATTTTAGAATATCAGGGCAGATTTCCTTGACAATTTCTTTTTTTTCTTTTTTTTTTAATTTTTTTATTTATAAATGTTCTACAATCACTTCTTTAAAATTAAGATTTTATACCCCCACACCTTCCCCCACTACCCCCTCCCTCCCCATGACAGCATATAGTTCTGTATAGGTTCGACATATACTTTCCCATTGAGCATATTTTCACTATAGTGATGTTATGTAGTCACACTGACATAAGTGGAAGAAATCATATAACAGATCAAAACATAATACACTAAAACCCACACAAACACAAATATGATCTGCTACATTCTGCGAATGACATTCCTAAATGGCTAATTCATCCTTGACAATTTCTTGAAGGATGATGTCTAGGACCTTTTTTTTAATGTAATTTTTAGGTAGTCCAGTAATTTTTAAGTTTTCTCTCCTGGATCTATTTTTCAGTTCAGATTTTTTTCTAATGAAATAATTTTCTTTTCTTCTTCTTTTTCATTCTATTACTTTTGTTTTATTTGTTTGTGGAGTCATTGTCACCCACTTGTCCAGTTTCACTTTTTAAGTGAGATTTTGCACCTCCTTTTTCATTTGAATAATTTTCCTTTTTACAAAATTATTTTCTTTAGTGAATTTTTGTTTATCTTTTTTCTTTTGGCTAGTTCTAATTTCTAAGGAATCTTTCTCATCAGTAGATTGTTATGCCTCTTGCATTTGATTTATGTTCTTTTAAATGTTATTTTCTTCATCACTTTTTTGTGTTTTTTTTAATAGCTGTTGCTCTTTTTTCCAATTATTTTCTTGCATTGCTCTCATTGTCCCTGAATTTTTCCTTTACCTCTTCTATCTGATTAAAAAAAAAAAATCTCTTCTATAGCTTGAGATCAATTCACGTTTTTCTTTGAGATTTTGGACATAACATTTTTGACTTTGCTGTTTTCTTTTTAATTTGTGTTTTCATCTTCACTGTCATAGTAACTATAGTTAAGGTTTGTTTTTTTTTTTCAATCATTTGTTCATTTACCCAACCAACTTCTTGACTTTTAACTTTATGCTAAAGTTGAGCTCTATTTCTTGGGCTGGAGGGGACACTGTCCCAAGTTTTGGGGACTTTTTCTATGCAGCTGTTTTCAGAGCTAGTTATAGGTATTTGTAAATTTTCAATTCTTACAATATGCTATTATCTAAGGAGAGTTGTATATACTACTGTTTTGGAATGTGCTCTGAGATATGAGAGACCTCAAACATTTTTTTCTGCCTGAAACTATAACCACAATCACTGCACCACTGACGCTGCAAGTTCTGGAATGCTAGTACTCCTCCTCACCCTTGGAATACCACTCAAAACTGTGATACTGCTCAGCATATGAACAGGGCAACAGAATCCTGGCTGTACTCATAGCAAAGGGACTCCTTCAATCTCTTTCTGATCAGTTGTCCCAATCTTATAGTCTGTGGACTGAGAGGCCTGGAAATTCAAATGCTTCCAAGGCCTACTGCTGGTTTCCCTTTAATTGCCTGTGGTAGACTAAACTTCATTCTCACCCTGGTGTGACAAACCTTTCCTGGTGACCTTCTAAAGTATGCTGGGGTAGAAAATTGTTGCACCCCTGTCCTTTTGTGGGTTCTGCCACTCCATAATTCATTTGGAGTTATTGTTTTAAAGCTATTTGGGAGAGTGTGTGAATCACAGTCTTTTCTCTTTGACTTTGCCTCTATAATGTAATTCTCAGCACAGGAATCTCAATATACTTGTATCCTTCTGGGAATTTATTTTATTTGATTTTTTAATCATCTTAAATAATTTGTTTTTTATTGTTTTTCGTCTTTGGGCTTAAAGAATATACAACACCTAGAAATCACTACTAAGAATATTAAGTTATCATTTAATGTCAAGGAACGTGTCAATAGCAATGATTTGTATTCAACTCAAATCTCATCTGAAACTGCTAAGTGAAAGGAGTCTACTAAAATCTAACTGGGCATCTGAGTAGTACAGTGGATGAAATATTTGACTTAGAATAAGGACAAGTAATGTTCATGAGTTCATATCACACCTGATACTCACTAGCTGTGTGACCCTTGGTAACTCACTTAACTTTATTTGCCTCAATTTCTCATCTGTAAAATGAGCTGGAGAAGGACATGGCAAATCACTCTAGCATCTCTTCCAAGAAAACCCCAAATGGTGTCAGAAAGAATAGGATACAACTGAATAACAACAACAAAATCTAAACTAAATCTGCCTTTCTTCTTAACTTTCGTACTTCTGTTGAAGGCACCTCCACTCTTTCAATCTTCTGGTTTCATAATCTCAGAATTATTCATGCTTCCTCATTTATATTCAATTCATACGGAATCAGTTGCTATATCTTGGCCTTTCTACCTCCACAACACAATTTTCATCTGACCTCTTCTCTCAGTTCCACACAAGTATCACATTATTTCAACCCTTTATTACTTCTGACCTAAACTGTTGTAAAAGCCTTCTAATTAGATTCCCTACCTTAGTCTTCTCCCCAGTACTCTTATATCCTCCAAGAACCCATCAAAATTATTTTCCTTAAGGTCACAAAAGACCATTTCACTCCCTATTCAATAAATATCCATGACTCTCTATTGTTCCTGGGATGATAAAGGAAGTTCTCATTATGTCTTTTAATGCCTTTATATTATATACTCAATTTATCTTTTCAAAACAAAACTTTCCCTCCTTTTCTCTGAAACCTAGATAAATTCTACATCATAGTGAGAACTTTATCTCCTATCTCTGTGCCTTTATATTAGCCAACATCCATAGAGTGACCAAAATATACTCTCCTTTTACTATATAGCATCCCACAAGATTAAACTCAAAGACTTAAAAACTTTTCTTTTAAAAAGAAAAAAAAAGCACTTTCTGTACCTCTCACATACTAGTATCTTTCCTTACTTAAGCTAATTTCTATCTGTAAATTATTTCTATATTAAATACTATTTATTTTTTCACTACATACATATGAGGGGTACCATGGCAGAAATAATATCTTATTCACCATCCTCTCATTAAGGCTAGTCTCAACCATTCAAGATTTGGTTAGTTTAGAGGATTTAGGGCTCAGATTATTGTCATGGTTAGCAATAATCAAGTTCTTATGAAAACATACTGGAAAACATTTTGGTGGAATTAAGTACATTTAAAAAAGGTATTATGTATAGGTACCTCCTATTCTTTATGTGATATTTGTTATATAAAAGTTCCCATTATTTACTAGACTATAGAAAATGTCATATATAAGCCCCTTCCATTCTGTGTACGGGAAATAACCTTCTACTGTTTTTTATGTTAAAGATTGTATTCTGTAGAAGTTTCTACTCTTCTTCTGGTGGAATTGTATACAAATTTTATTGTGTTGCATACTTTATTTTTAAAGAAGCGTGAAATAATTACATAGTCCTGATGGTATAAATATTTGTCATGTAAACATTTCTTCTTAGTGACCTGTTAGAGATTAGCAACATGCATATACACTGGTAGTTCACTGACTACAATAAAATTATGTCGGGAGCCAAGATGGTGGAGTGAGAGCAACACATCACCTAAGTTCTTAGACCTAAGTTCTTATCCTTCAGATACCTCTAAAAAAAGAATCTGACCAAATTTTGGAGGTGTAAAATCCAATAGGAGACAGACTGTGGAAGATTTACAGCCCAGGACAGACTGCAAGGTTCACAGGACCTCACAGGGGTGAGCCTGGAGAACACAGAGCAGTACATACAGAACAGCACATCCAGCGCAGCAGAGTGGGAGGGCCCCAGGGAAGCCTGAGACAGCAGCATGCCGAACTGGCAGAGCATTATCCCAGGGTGAGAGACAAACAGAGCCGAGCAGTTGACAGCCACTGAGCTCCAGATATCAGTCACAGCAGCTCCTGAGACTTTAAGTCCTCAGGTTAAAAGTCTATAAGTAACCTACTTGAACTTCTGGGAGGCAGGATGGCAGAATGATCAGTAAATGCTCTCTTCTCTCCCTTGATGACCTCAAAAGAACCATAAAGTATTTCCCCAGAAAAATCCTCTAAGTATATTATCCACATATTATGTTATATTATCCAAAAAGAGTGATAACTTAGTTTCTTCTTTTCCTACCCTTATTCCTTCAATTTCTTTATCTTGTCTAATTGCTACAGCTAACATTTCTAATACTATGTTGAAAAATAGTGGTGATAATGCACATCCTTGTTTCACTCCTCATCTTATTGGAAATGCATCTAGCTTATATCCATTGCATATAATGCTTGATGAAGGTTTTAGGTAGATACTGCTTATTATTTTATGGAAAGTTCCCTTTATTCCTATGTTCTCCAGTGTTTTTAATAGTTGTATTTTGTTAAAAAGCCTTTTCTACATCTATTGAGATAATCATGTGGTTTTGGTAGTTTTGTTGTTAATAAGATCGATAATGCAAATAGTTTTGCTAATATTGAAACAGCCCTGCATTCCTGGTGTGAAACCTACCTGATTATAATGTATTTTTCTCATGATAAGATGTCGTATTCATTTGTTAAAATCTTATTTAAAATTTTTGCCTCTATATTCCTTAGAGAAATTGGTCTATAAGTTTCTTTCTCTGTTATGTCTCGACCTGGTTTGGGTATCAAAACCATATTTGTATCATAGGAAGAATTTGGGAGGACTCCTTCTTCCTCAATTTTCAAAAATAGTCTATATAGTATTGGAGTTAACTGTTCTTAAAATGTTTGATAGAATTCACCTGTAAATCCATCTGGTCCTGGAGATTTTTTCCTAGGGAGCTCATTGATGACTTTTCAATTTCTTTTCCTGAGATGGGGTTGTTTATGTATTCTACTTCCTCTTCTCTTAATCTGGGCAATTTGTATTTTTTAAAATACTCATCCATCTCATTTAGATTGTTGAATTTTGTGGGCATAAAGTTGGGCAAAGTAATTTCTAATTATTGTTTTAATTTCCTCTTCACTGGAGGTGAGTTCACCTTTTTTGTTTTTGATATTCGTAATTTGATTTTCTTCTTTCTTTTTTTAATCAAATTGACCAAAGGTTTACCAATTTTATTAGCTTTTTTTCATAAAACCAACTCTTAGATTTATTTCTTAATTCAACAACTTTCTTAATTTCAATTGTATTAATTTCTCCTTTCTTTTTCAGTATTTCTAATTAGGTATTTACCTGGGGATTTTCAATTTGTTCTTTTTCTAGTTTTTTCAGCTGCATGCCCAAGTCATTGAACTCATCTTTCTCTATTTTATTTATGCAGGCATTCAAAGACATAAAACTTCCCCTAAGAACTACTTTTGCAGGATCCCATAAGATTTGGTACATTGTCTCATTGTTGTCATTCCCTTGAATGAAGCTGCTGATTGTTTCTAAGATTTGTTATTTAACCTACTTCTCCTTCAGAATTAGATTATTTAGTTTCCAATTGATTTTCGGTTTATCTTTCCATGGTCTTTTATTATATATAATTTTTATTGCATCATGATCTTAGAAGGATGCATGGATTATCTCTGCCTTTCTGCACTGGATTTTGAAACTGTTTTTGTTCTAGTACATGGTCAATTTTTGTTTATGTTCCATGTACTGCTGAGAAAAAGGTATATTCCTTTCTATTCCCATTCTATTTTCTCCAGAGATCTAACATATCTACTTTATCCAGAGTTTTACTTACCTCCTTAACCTCTTTATTGCTTATTTTGAAGTTAGATTTATCAAGTTCATAGAGGGGGAAGCTGAGGTCCCCCACTAGTATAGTTTTGCTATCAAATTCTTCCTTCAACTCCATGACCTCTCCTCTAAGAATCTGGATACTATATCACTTGAAGCATACATGTTTAGTAATGATATTGCTTCATTGTCTGTGGTGCCTGTTACCAGGATATAGTTTCCTTCCTTATCTCTTTTGATTAGATCTTTTCTGCAACAGCCTTTGACCTTTACCCTGCATATATCCTCTTGTTTCAAATATGTTTCTTGTAAGCATCATATTGTTGGATTACAGCATTTAATTCATTCTGCTATCCATCTCCGTTTTGTGGGAGAGTTCATTCCATTCACATTCACAGTCATGATTACAATCTGTGTATTTCCCTCCATCTTCTTTCCCATCATTTGTGCTTTTAGCTCTCCTGTCTCTCTTCCCCCCTCAATAGTTTTGTTCCCTTAAGGAAAATAACTTTGATAGGTTCTTGGAGGATATAAGAGTATTGGGGGGGGGGGAAGGCTAAGGTAGTCTTTAAGTCTATGTCTTCAGTCTTAAGTCTTTAAGGCTACGAAATTCATAGAAGTTGCTTATCTATATTAGCAGTGGAAGTTTCCTCTCTCTGGAATGCCTATACTAATGTCAAGTCTAATTCTGAATTTTTTACATGTTTAATATGTTCCCATCAAAGAGTAATTTCTATGAGAATGATGGTTGTTTATGCTACCATTTGTATCCAGAAGTGTCTTGTGCAATGCTTGGTTCATAGTAATTATTTAAAAACTGCTATTTAATTGATTGACTGGCTGTCCATTCTAACGGTGCCCACAGAAACCATGACGGGGAAGGAAATGTGATGGCCCATATAGTCTTGTGTTACTAGATCAGTGGAAGTATTGTTAAGACTTTTGCTCATAGGTTTCCACTACCAGAGATCACTGAGGACCTTATGTTCTTCATTCAGTGTGATTTCCTTCAACCACATGACATTACCATGTGAATATCACAGTTCATTGAACTGAACCAGAGGCATTTATTCAAACTTCACACAAAAAGTCACTGTTGCTCTGGGAAAACATGCTTAATATTTAACTGGTCAGGTGTTAGATTCAACTGCTAGGAAATCTCGCTAGCTTCTGACATATATAAAGGTTTTCCATATATAAAGAGTATTGCCTCAAAAATTTGAAGAGCATATTTATAATTTTAAATATATTTCCCTGGATCCAATGTTAAAGTTTAAACATTAATAGTAAATATAAATATTAATGTTTAAACTTTAAAACAATGTATACTTAAGACATTGGAGAGGAGAGAAATGGCGTAGAAGAAGGGAGAAGTTGATGAGTGATTATTGCTTTGTTTCTTTATTAACTTTATTTTTATTCTGAGCTTAACCAACACCAAAAGGAATGAGTACTTCTATACAAAAATAAAACTGAAATAGAGTACCTAAAACTTCAGGCAAGCCACTTTATATAGACTACTTTTGTTCTAAGTGAATGGTAAGAAAAATTTACATCTTTTAAAGCTGCCTTGTTTATTTGGCGTTCTCTCTGACCTTAGTTTTCTTCCTTTCCCTCCATTTTTTAATATAAATTTAATTATTAAACTATTTAAATTCATTTACACAAATCTTGGGTTCCAAAATTTTCTCCCCATTTGTCCCCTCCCCCATCCCAGTACACTGAGTATTCTAATTACCCCTTTGATCAATCTCCCCTCTCTTCTATAATCCCTCCCTTCTCTTGTCCCCATCTTCTCTTTTGTCCTGTAGGGCCAGATAACTTTCTACTCCCCATTACCTGTATTTCTTATTTCCTAGCAGCAAGAACAACACTCAACAGTTGTTCCTAAAACTTTGAATTCCAACTTCTCCCCATCCCTCCCACCCCACCCATTCCCTTTGGGAAGGCAGGCAACTCAATACAGACTAGATATGTGTAGTTTTGCAAGTGACTTCCATAATGGTCATGCTGTGTAAGACTAACTATATTTCCCTTCATCCTATCCTGCCCCCCATTGCATCTGTTCTCTCTTTTGATCCTGTCCCTCCCTGAGTGTTGACTTCAAATTCCTCCCTCCTCCCATTGCCCACCCTTCCATCATCCTCCCCCCACCCTGCTTATCTCCTTCTCCCCACTTTCCTGTATTGTAAGATAGGTTTTCATACCAAAATGAGTGGGCATTTTATTCCTTCCTTTAGTCGAATGTGATGAGAGTAAACTTCATGTTTTTTTTTCTCAGCTCTCTCATTTTTTCCTCCACTAAAAAGTCTCCTGCTCGCCTCTTCTATAAGAGATAATTTACCCCATTCAATTTCATCCTCTCTCCTCCCACTATATTTCTCTCTCACCGTTTACCTTGATTTCTTTTAAGATATGATCCCATTCTATTCAATTCACTCGGTGCTCTCTGTCTCTGTGTGTGCATGCATGTGTGTATGTGTATGTGTGCACGTATGTGTGTATGTGTGTGTGTAATCCCACCAATGACCCAGATACTGAAAAATTTCAGGAGTTACAAATATTGTCTTTCCATATAGGAACGTAAACAGTTCAACGTTGGTAAGTCCCTTGTGACTTCTCTTTGCTGTTTACTTTTTCATGCTTCTTCTCATGCTTGTGTTTGAAAGTCAAATTTTCTTTTCAGCTGTGGTCTTTTCATCAAGAATGCATGAAAGTCCTCGATTTCATGGAAAGACCATATTTTCCCCTGAAGTATTATACTCAGTCTTGCTGGGTAGGTGATTCTTGGTTTTAGACTTAGTTCCTTTGACTTCTGGGATATCCTATTCCACGTCCTTCGATCCTTTAATGGGGAAGCTGCTAGATCTTGTCTTATCCTGGTTGTATTTCCACAATACTGGAATTGTTACATTTTAGCTGCTTGCAATATTTTCTCCTTGACCTGGGAATTCTGGAATTTGGCCACAGTGTTCCTTTGAGTTTCTCTTTTTGGATCTCTTTCAGGGGATGATTGGTGGATTCCTTGAATACTTATTTTTCCCTCTGGTTCTAGAATATCAGGGCTGTTTTCCTTGATAATTTCATGAAGGATGATATCTAGGCTCTTTCTTTGATCCTGGCTTTCAGGTAGTCCCATAATTTTTATATTGTGTATTGTCTGCATCTATTCTCGAGGTCCATTGTGTTTCCAATGAGATATTTCACATTATCTTCCATTTTTTAATTCTTTTTGGGTTTGTTTTGTGATTTCTTGGTTTCTCAGAAAGTCATTAGCCTCCATCTGTTCCATTCTAATTTCGAGAGAATTATTTTCTTCAGTGAGCTGTTGAACTTCTTTTTCCACTTGGCTAATTCTGCTTTTGAAAGCATTCTTCTCTTCATCGGCTTTTTGAACCTCTTTGGCCAATTCGGTTAGCCTATTTTTCAAGGTGTCATTTTCTTCAGCATTTTTTTTGAGTGTCCTTTGTCAAGGAATTGATAAAAGGTTTTTTTATGAAATGAAAAGGTTTTTCATGCTTTTCTTCCATCTCTGTCATTTGTTTTCCCAGTTTTTCCTCCACCTGTCTAACTTGATTTTCAAAATACTTTTTAGCTCTTCCATGGCCTGTGCCCATTGGATATCTATTTCAGACCTTTGGGATACAGAGGCTTCGATTCCTATATCTTTATCTGCTGGCAAGCATTGGTCTTCTTTGTCAGAGAGGAAGGGTGGAATTATCTGTTTCCCAAGAAAATAACCTTCTATGGTCTTATTTTTTTTCCCTTTTCTGGGCATTTTCCCAGGCTGTTACTTGACTTCTGAGATTCCTGTCCACCCTCGGCTAGATCTGCCCAGCTAGTCCCTCCATTTTTTTTTAAAAGTTGTCCTAATGATCTGTTTCCCTGTTATTTCTTTATTCTTTTTCTCTCTTAAATGTAACTGAATTGTAAAGAATGAAATTTGTGTAACAGCATCATAAGTTAGAGATTCATTCCTAGAAAACTAATTTTAAAATACAATGAGTAAACCTTGATTTTTATGAAATTGTAAGCCTAAACAGATGCCTGAACAGTTACCCACCTGACCACTTCCAGCTGGGTATTTCAGCTTGTCTTGATTCACCACCTGTTCTCTCCCCTCCTGGAGTGATTTACTCTGCATCTCATTGATTGAATAGGTCCCTGCGCACGAACCAATTAAAGTTTATTTTGGGTCCCTCCTGGATATGAGTGAACGTAGATAGTAACTGTTTCTCGTTTGGCCAGCAACCCTGGGGGTCTTTTCCCTCCGAGTTTTATTTTATTTTTTAATTTTTTTTTAATTAAAGGGGTCATCCTTTGACTCACTTCTTATTTTTTAATTTATTTATTTAACTTTTTACATTAATTTTCACAAAATTTTGGGTTCCAAATTTTCTCCCCATTTATCCCCTCCCCCCACCTCATTACACTGAACATTCTAATTTCCCCTGTCACCAATCTGCCCTCTCTTCTATCATCCCTCC
>CM053770.1:535802242-535823622 GCA_028658325.1 Potorous gilbertii
GTGACTACATAACATCACTATAGTGAAAATATGCTCAATAGGAAAGTATATGTTGAACCTATACAGAATTATATGCTGTCATGGGGAGGGAGGTAGGTAGGGGGGGAAGATGTGGGGGGATAAAATCTTAATTTTAACTAAGTGATTGTAGAACATTTATAAATAAAAAAATTAAAAAAAAGATAATTTCATGAAGGATGGTGTCTAGGCTCTTTTTTTGATCATGGCTTTCCGGTAGTCACATAATTTTTAAATTGTCTCCCCTGGATCTATTTTCCAGGTCAGTTATTTTTCCAATGAGATATTTCACATTATCTTCCATTTTTTCATTCCCTTGGATTTTTTTTGTGATTTCTTGGTTTCTCAGAAAGTCATTAGCCTCCATCTGTTCCATTCTAATTTTGAGAGAACTATTTCCTTCAGTTAGCCTTTGAACCTCTTTTTCCACGTGGTTAATTCTCCTTTTGAAACCATTCTTCTCCTCATTGTCTTTTTGAACCTCTTTGGCCAATTCAGTTAGACTATTTTTCAAGGTGTTATTTTCTTCATCATTTTTTGGGTCTCTTTATCAAGGTATTGACCTGTTTTTCATGCTTTTCTTGCATCTCTCTCATTTCTCTTCCCAGTTTTTCCTTCACCTGTCTAACTTGATTTTCAAAATCCTTTTTGAGCTCCTACATGGCCTGAGTGCACTGGATACCTATTTCACATGTTTGGGATACAGAGACCTTGAGTCCCCTGTCTTTACCTGACGGTAATCATTGTTCTTCCTTGTCAGAGAGGAAGAGTGGAATCATCTGGTCACAAAGAAAGTAACCTTCCATGGTCTTATATTTTTTTCCCTTTTCTGGGGATTTTCCCAGCCATTTACTTGATTTCTGTGATCCCTCTCCACCTCTGGCTGCATCCACCCAGCTAGTGCTTGGGGTCTGAGATTCAAATGCTACTCCCCAGCCTCAGAGCTTTCGGCAGCAGGCCTGGCTGCTATTTAATGGAAGCTTAAGTTCTGGTTCTCAGGTGCGGGCAGGGCTGTCTCCCAGGCTCAGTTCCCTCAGGGAGTATAAGCAGAGACCCTCCGTAATGGAGCTGCTGCCGAGCTCCTGCCTACTCCGGGAATCTGACTGCCCACTGCCTCTGCCGCTGCTTCCCCAGGGTCCCTGAGTCATGGAGACACCCTGTTCCCCTCTCAGCCCATCCAGACATCTCTCTCACTGAGCTGTGCATCTGTGGATGGACGGACCTTCGTGGCCGCCAGAGATTCCATCCCTGAAGCCTGCTTGGATCTGCTTGCTCCCATCAGTGCCGTGTGGCAAGGGCAGGGCAGGGTTGGACTGTGCTCCCATCTGGTGCTCAATGGACTTTTGGGGTCAGTTTTTAAGGGCTCTCTGGAACAAAAATCTCCTTCACCCCATTACTGCGCGGCTCCACTGCTCCAGAATGTGTTGCGAGCTCTTTTTATAGATAATTATGGGCTGTTGGTTCAGAGCTAGCATATGTGAGTCTTTCTACTCTGCCATCTTGGCTCCACTCCCTGACTCACTTCTTAAAGGAACCTATTCACTGAGTGGTTGTTGTGTCACTCAAAATGAGAACCTGGAAAGACATTAGCTTATAAAGATCAAGGTCTCGCACTGCATGCTGGACCATCTACAGTCTTCCTGTTCTGTATCTGGTCACTGGCCTCACATGGCTTTGCAGTATAAAGTGGGATTGGTGACTTTGCCCAGCCCTCCCTTAATTGCAAGCTATGTCATCCTCTCCCTGATGTCATGGTCCTCTTCCAGAATGAAAAAGTATCCACACAACCCCACACCTCAAGTCAGTGAGATCAATTCAGTAGAGAGACATAAAGGCACTCTGCAAACCATAAAGTAGGTCTGTACAACCAGTAGCTACTTATGGCAGAGGGATTTCAGGTGGCCCACAAAAAGTCGACATTTTTCTCTGGCCACATGAAATCACAGAGCTAACATTATTATTCTTATCAGCCATTAAGCCTCCATTCTCGTGATGATTTTGTTGCTTAAGCTTTCTATTGCACTTTTGCTAAGCTTAAGCAATGTCTCTGGACAAATACCAAGGTGTGCTGATAAATACATAACAATTGGGCTGGCAGGGGGAGGGGAAGTATGTGCAGATACTTTTTTTTGCCTTTTTAATACTTCTTAACAATATAGATAATTAACAGAAAAATAAATCACATCCTGTTGTGTAGTGATTACTTTTGTCTGAGGTATAAATGCTCACAGTGAAAATTTAACAATGAGCTCTCTAGAGCTAGTGTGAACTGGCTCTAGCAATCTTTGCCTAAAAATCACTAGACTTGGAGTTAGAGGGCAGAGATTTCATTTCCAGCTATGATAATTGAAAACATCATTTCCTTTTTTTGCCTTGTATTTTTTCCCTTTAAAAGAAAGAGACAGGACTGCATGATTCTCAAGGCTCTCTGTAACTCTAAATGCTCTAACAGGACTAGCCCAGGTGCACTGACAGTTTAGATATGCTAACAGATTCCCACTGTTCCTTAGAACAAGGGGATGCATCATCATCTCAGGGGCTGAAAGTGGAACACTTGACATGAGGAAAAGAATCCAGCAACCTCACAAAGAGATAATGGGAAAAGGCTTTAATTCGATTTTATACGAGGAATTTTCCAACCTCTGATTTGAGTTAGCTAATGAAGGTAGTTCTCAGTTGAATTTAAATATTATTTCTCAGACAAAAAAAGCCAACAAAAAAGAAGAAAGTTTAAAAAAACAGTCTTGAGGAGAGTTGGAGAAACTGTATTCTATCAAAGGAAAAACACAAAGAAATAATTCATTGACATAAGAAAATATAAAAGGAATGGATGAGAAATTTTTTAAATGTATTCAGTCATGTAAGCAGAAAATTGAATAGAACAATAGCAACACTTTTAAAGAAAAACTACTTTAGAAAGATTAAGAATCCTGATAAATAAAATGACTGACCAATTATTCCAAAGATCTGTTGATAAAGCAAGTTGCCTATATACTAACAAAGAGGTGATAGATTCAAAACACATGAAACACATTTTTAGATAGATATAGAGATATATAGAGAGACAGAGAGATAGATATTGATGTAGGTATAGCAAATGCAGGAGTTAGTTATTCTTGAATATTTATAGTTAGTATAAGAGTTTTGTTATTCTTTTGCATTTTATTTCTCCCGGTGGGGTGATGAGTTGAAGGGAGAGAAAATAAATGCTGTTATTTGGATAGATAGATATAGATGGGTATATATGTATGTCTATATGTCCATGCATGCGTATATAGTTATGAATACATGTATGCAGACATTTATGTGCTTGTGTACATATATGTGTATGTGTATGCATACATGTATATACACATGCATATAAACATAAACACACATGTATGTCATATATTGTATATGTGTGCATACATGTGTATATATGTGTGTACATGTGTATTTATATGTACACGTATATAGATATGTATACATATCTATATATGAAAAATGCTGCAAACTTGTATAAAGAATGGACGAGAATAATTGATTAGACCAGCTCTGTGTGTGTTTAGTGGCCAACTTCCTCTGATTCCCACCCCCAAAAGATAGTTGTTTAAGATATATTTTGGTCTAGGGGTTCTAGGAATGTTGAAATACAAGGACAGAGAGCACAGGTCTTCCTTGAAAGAATTTGACCACTGACGCCTTCTTGCAATCCAAGTAGTGAGTTTATAATTACACAACTTTGGGTGGGAAGATTCCTAGTGAATCTGACCTCATTGTGATGCCAATACAAGCAGGGTAGACTCTTAAGGAATCTGTGCATTTGATGAGGTTGAAATTGGTGTTTTTATATATACAGACTGTGGGAAGATCTGAATGGGATTAGGGAGAGGCAAGTAGCCTAGGATGGCTTATGTGCAAACAGTGAGGGAAACAATGAAAGGTCAGTTAAAAAGATCACCAACCAGGATAGGCAGGTCCCTCAAGTGAACACTGGGTATCTGGGTTGAAGGTCTGGGTTCCTGAAATTCGTGTGAAAGTTGAAGACCATTTGGGTGTCTGTGATTAGTGAGCCATCAAAAGGATTTCTTCTTCTTCTTCTTCTTCCTTTTCTTCTTCTTCTTCTTCCTTTTCTTCTTCTTCTTCTTCTTCTTCTTCTTCTTCTTCTTCTTTCTTCTTCTTCTTCTTCTTCTTCTTCTTCTTCTTCTTCTTCTTCTTCTTCTTCTTCTTCTTCTTCTTCTTCTACCTCCTCCTTCTCCTCCTCCTCCTCTTTCTCCTCCTCCTCCTCCCTTGCCACATGTAGTCCTTCTGTCTTCTCTGCACTTGGCTTGTCATAGCTGTACATATGGATACATTGTCTAAGTGAATGTAACTTTTAAAAATTAATTAATTTTTAGTATTTCAACATTCACTCCAACAAGATTTTGAGTTCCAAACTTTCTCCCCATCTCTCCCCTCAGACTTCCCCACAGCATATATTTTCATTACCCGTTATCTCAATCTGCCCTGCCTTCTATCACATGTCTCCCTTCTCTCATCCCCTCCCCCCTCTATTTTCTTGTAGGGATACCCCATTGCCTGTATGTCTTCTTTCCCAGCTGCATGAAAAAACAATTATCAACATTTGCTTTTAAAACTTTGAGCTCCACCTTCTATTCCTTCCTCCCTTTCCACACACCCCCATTGAGAAGGCAAGCAATTCAGTGTAGGTCATACATGTGTAGTCATGCAAAACATTTCTATAACAGTCATGATGTGAAAGGCTAAATATATTTCCCTCCATTTTATCCTGCGACCATTTATTCTATTCTCTCTTTTGGTCTTGCCCATCTTCATAAGTGTTTACTTCTAATTAGCCCCTCCTCCCATTTTCTCTTCCTTCTATCACCCACTCTCCCCCATTTACCCACTTCCCCCCACTCTACTTTCCTGTAGTGTAATGTAGATTTTCATAGCAAATTGAATGTGCCTGTTATTTCCTTCTTAAGCCAAATCCAATAAAAGTAAGGTTCACTCTTTCCCTCTTATTTCCTTCCCTTCCTGTCCATTGAAGAAACTTTTCCTTGCTTCTTTTATGTGAGAGATAATTTATCTATGTCTCCCTTTTTCCTTACCCCAATATGTTTCTCTCTCACCCTTAATTTTTTTTAGCTATCATCCCTTCATATTCAACTCATCCTATACCCTCTGTCTATATATATATATAGACAGAGGGTATAGGATGATCATATATATATATATATATATATATATATATATATACATATATATATATACGTATATATACGTATATATATGTATATATATATATATATATATACATATATATACGTATATATACATGATCGAAACAGCTACCTTAGTACTGAGAAAAATCTTGAGCTACAAATATTATCTTTTCATGTAGGAATGTAACCAATTAATCTTTATTAAGTCCCTTATGATTTCTCTTTTCCTTTTGGGATCTCTTTCTGGTGATGATAGGTGAATTCTTTACATTTCTATTTTGTCCTCTGGTTCTAGAATATTAGGGCAGTTTTCCTTGACAATTTCTTGAAAGATGATGTCTAAACTCTTTTTTTCTTTATCATGACTTTTAGGTAGTCCAATAATTTTTAAATTGTCTCTCTTGGATCTATTTTGCAGGTTAGTAGCTCATTTCCAATGATATATGTCACATTGTAACATTTTTTTCTTTCCTTTGATTTTATTTTATAATTTCTTGATTTTTCATAAATCCATTACCTTCCATCTACTCCATTCTAATATCTAAGGGATTATTTTCTTCACTTAGCTTTTGGACTTCCTTTTCTGTCTGCTCAATTCTGCTTTTTAAAAAATTCTTCTCCTCATTGGGTTTTTGGATATCTTTTGTCATTTGGGGTTATTTCTTTTTTAAGGTTATTTCCTTGAGGATTCTTTGGATCATCTTTAGCAAGCAATTGCCTTGTTCTTCATAATTTTCTTGCATCACACTCATTTCTCTTCCAATTTTTACTCTACTTTTCATATTTTATTTTCAAACTCCTTTTTGAGCTCTTCCATGGCCGGGGACCAGTTCAATTTTTCTTGGAGTCTTTGGATATAGGAGCTTTGACTTTGTTGTCTTCTTTTTTTGGTATATTTTGATACTCCTTGTTAACAAGTAAGTTTCTACAGTCTTATTTTTTTATCCGATTTTTGCTCATGTCCCCAGCCATTTGGTTGACCTTTTAGCTCTTTGTCAATGTGGGTTCTCTGCTTCTAGTGGGGTTTGGGGATGTACTGTCAGCTGATCTATGTACCCATAATCAGTGGGCCTAGAGCTCCAGATGCAGCTGCTGCTGTCACTGCTGTGGGTTCCTCCACTCCTCTACCACCCTGAAACTGGGGACAGACTACTCTGTTCTCTCACAAAGTTCCAACAGTTTTTTTCCAATTTGTCCTTGATATTTTGGAGTAGTGAAGTCTGGATATCACCACAGAAGCCAAAGATTCGGTCCACTTGAGGCCTGTTCAGGTTCCCTCCATGTTGCTGTGGCCCATGCTAGACTGTGCTCTGCTCCCAGCATGGTGCAATAGATGCTTCCTGCTGCTTTTCCATCCTATATTGTACTGGAGATTTGCTTCACCCCATTTTTTTGTGGGTTATGGTGCTCCAGAATTTGTTTAGAGTCATTTTTATAGATATTTGACTAGGCATTGAGGAGAGAGCTGTATCAAGCCCTTCCTTTTACTCAGTCATCTTGGTTTTACCCCCCCCAGGAAAGTAACTTCTAATCATTTGAATTTGATAAGCCATACTGAGATCCAGAATCTAGACTTTTCCTTTCTTTTAATTTTCTATTTATTCAATTTGTCTTTTATTCCTAAAAAGCTGGAACAATTTGCTCTTTGTCTTGTGAAGCTTTCATTCATTTATGATTTCTTGAAGTATAGCTCCGAAAAAACAAAACAGGCTTGAAAAAAATCCATTGTGATTAAAATGGAGCTACTTGAGTATACACTTAAACTCAAATTACTTATTGCATGGTCAATAATAGGCTTCAACCCAAGCTTTTGCTGCTCGTTGTTTGGGTTTTGCTGGCTCAAAGTGAGTGCAAATAGCAGTTGATTTTGTTCTGACCAGATACTCTGAAAGTTTTGTTCTCTCATATTGATACTGTAGTGATGACAAACTGGGCTATCTTTTGTCTCAATTCTCACCTGCCCATTGATCATTGAATGTGCATTGTTTCCAAAAAACTGAGACCTGGGAAAGACCCTCATTTAAAAAGGACAGGTATACCCATTGTATCTTGGACTATCCACAGTCATCTTAATCCTTGCCACTCAGCTCCAGGGAGGGGAGGAGAGAGTGAGGCTGATAACTTTGTAGAGCTCTGCCTCATTTAAATCTAATTCATTTCCAAGTCAAGTAGTAGACCTTGGTCATCTTCAAAAATGAAGCATATTTGTCGAGGTTTGAGGGAAGACTAGAGGTAGGAAGTAGTATAAACCACTTGGAACCTTTCATTGTTAACTGATGATGCATGTTAACTTGGTACCAAATTTGGTTGTTTCTATTTTCTCAAGAAATATAAATGATTTCATTGCCTTCTAAATTTCCCCACCCTAAAGAGAAGATTTAGTCATTCTTCTCTGGTCATGACTATAGCTTTATTTTTTTTCAGCATTTTTTTGGGTCTCCTTTATCAAGGTATTGACCTGTTTTTCATGTTTTTCTTGCATCTCTCTCATTTCTTTTTCCAGTTTTTCTTCCACCTGTCTAACTTGATTTTCAAAATTCTTTTTGAGCACTTCCATGGCCTGAGCCCACTGAATATCTATTTCAGATGTTTGGTATACAGAGGCCATGACTCTTATGTCTTTACCTGATGGTAAGCAGTTTTCTTCCTTGTCAGAGAGGAAGGTTGGAATCATTTGTTCACCAAGAAAATAACCTTCTATGGTCTTATTTTTTTTCCCTTTTCTGGGAATTTTCCCAGCCAGTTACTTGACTTCTGAGAGTCCTCTCCATCCCTGCCTAGACCCGCCCAGCTAGTGCTTGGAGTCTGAGATTCAAATGTTGCTCCCCAGCCTCAGGGCTTTTGGCTGCAGGCCTGGCTGCTATTCAGGGTAAGATTAAATTGGGTTCTCAGGTGGGGGCAGTGCTGCCTCCCAGGCTCAGTTCCCTCAGGGGTTTTATGCAGAGACCTTCTGTAATAGAGCTGCTGCTGAGCTCCTGCCTGCTCCAGGAGCCTCTGACTGCCACTGCCTCTGCTGCTGCTTCCTGAGGGGGCCCAAGTCATGGAGACACCCCGTTCCCCTCTCTTCCCATCCCGACTTCTCTCTCCGTGACCTGTGCGTCTGTGGGTGGAGGGAACTTCGTGGCCACTGGAGATTCCATCCCTGAAGCCTGCTTGGATCTGCTGACTCCTGCCAGTGCCACGTGGCCAGGGCAGGGCAGGGCTGGGCTCCGCTCCCGTCTGGTGCTCAATGGACTTTTGGGGTTGGTTTTTCAGGGCTCTCTGGAATGGAAATCTCCTTCACCCCGTTGCTGCATGGCTCCACTCTTCCAGAATTTGTTGGGAGTTCTTTTTATAGATAATTATGGGCTGTGGGTTCGGAGCTAACATATGTGAATCTTTATACTCCACCATCTTGGCTCTGCCCACCCAATAGCTTTATTTTTCTAAAACCAACTAGAATTTTTTCTTGTTCTCCTTTCAGAGTTCCAGAAGAGGTAAGATTTCAGAAAGAGAAGTTCACTTTATCCCTCTTATCTGCGAATGGGTTGCTACTGATTAGTATTAGAAGGCTGTAATTTTAAGGGAATTGTTTGTCTAAAGTGTTTAACATGACTTTGATATATAACTACCTAAGTCAAGAAGAAACATTCAGACTGGGCAGCCAGCCTGAGCAACTATAGTTCTTAGGGTCTGGCTGAAGAATTTAAAACTAAAGATTCGGTTGTAGTTTGGAAGTGGTTATTAACATATTAACAATAAGATTTCTAAACGGCATTTATTCAAAAAACGTTTTACATAGGATGTACTTGTATCTTCAACAGTGAGAAGAAAGCAGCTATGATTCCACCATTTCCCAGCCCTCCTTAAACATTGTTTTCTTCAAAAGCTTGTAAAAAGCGTATATTCTTATGATAGTTTGTAGGTACTTGATAATTTCATGATTGATACAGCAAAGGAATATCATTCTTACATGCCATTTTCTTTGTGCTCTCATATGGCAACCTCCTACAGTGATAATGACACCCTTTAACATGTTATTGATAGCAGCAGGCATCAATAATGCTGCCATTAAATTTAGCAGTTTCTTAACATTAGAAGGCAAGCTTTGGTCTTGAATAACAATTGTATTTCTGAAAATGGAGAATTTGTTAAAGTGACTTACTCCTATGGGCTCTACCATCATCAATTAATATACTCATTGAGACTCAAAATACTTCTCTCCTTTAGCAGTGCCTTATAGAGAAACAAGATAGAGAAATATAAACCATTATCATTTGCTATCTCAGTTTCCCTCTTCTTTTCTCTAGATGAAACTTTGAAAAGATTTGACACTCAAGTTCAACATGAATGGACTCCATTCTCCTTTTCATTTTGTCAAGAATGGTTTCTTAGATGATGGCAGGATTTACAAGAAAGTAAAGGAAAGGAAAGTAATGTATTATCTGTGGCCTGAGGGGACATCCTTGGGATAGAACATTTCATTAGAAAAGGAAGGCACCATATCAAAAGGGAAAGGAAAAAAAGTATTTTAGAGATGAATCTATTTTTACTGCTTTTATTAATCCTGAATGTGATAAGTGGAGCAACATGGCATGCTTGAAAGGGTATGACATTTAGTCAGAACTGATTCCAACTCCAGGCTCTAGCTTTTATAAGATATGTGTGTGTGTGTGTTTGTGTGTGTATATATATCTGTGTGTGTGTGTACACGTAATTTAACTGGGACACCATCTTTCCGTTCTGTATAACAGGGACAACTAATCATCCTTCAATTCCTTACATTACCAGTTTTTTTGTAAGGAAAGTGCTTTGTGAATCTGAAAATATTCCATAAATATGAGTTATTATTTATGTCTTAAAACCTACCTCAAATTTTTTGACCCAAATGAAGAATCTTATGCAACTTCTTTTTTCACTCATTAGGAATTTTTAAATGGATTTTTAAACAACAATTGTAATGAGAGAAAGATCATACTGTTATCATATTTCAATACTTTTATAGAGTTGAGCTTAATTAATGTATATACTACAGTCATTAGCATATGTACCAAGTCAATGACACCTTCTCAGAATGTGAATTATTGCTGTCAAGTCTAGGCACCACATTGTAAAGCAAACATAAGTTTTGCATATAAAAAATCCTTTGCATTTTTGTTGAAATGTATATCTAGTTTCCATTTTTATCCAATGTATCATGCTACTGCTAGAGCTACAATTACAGAATTTTGAACATAGCTCTTTCTCTATAAGCCTTTGTTGTTGTTAGTTTTGGTGATACAAATTAGGCAGCAAAAAGTTAGTACTCTAAACATGAAAGCAAAATTAACCAACTGATTGATTATATTTATTTTTACTAATCTCTTCACCAAGTTACTGGTTTCCAGAACAGATTCTCTCTTCTTTAAGACATTTGATTGAATTGTCTTTATTTCCAGTTATATTCGAATTTTACATTTCTTGCATTTTTATTCAAGAAGGAAAGATTAGATAGTACTCATATTTACTGAGACATCCAACAATTATCTTGGAGAACACAAATGTAAACAAATCCATAATTCATGCATTTGCTAATTGGCTTTCTTTGCTGAATATTTCAACTGTCCATTTCTCTTTTAAGTTGTAACAATTGCATATTTGCTATTTTTCCAAGAAATTTTCATGACATTGCCTATATATATATATATTCCATGCTTTTTTAAAATTTTGATCGGAATTTCCACTAATTTCAGTGGAAATTTTATGCATGAAACCAACATTTGATATGGTTCCACCAAGCAGAAGATTTTTTTATATCCTTTCTTGTTTTATAAATTAATATATAGTAATTGGAAAGCATAGGTGATATGATGCTACTGAATGTCGAAGGAAAATTTTAGCTCTCTTTCAGAAATTATGTTTATATCAAATAAATTTTCTACTTGTCTAGTTATCCCCATTTGAATAATGGATGTACTCGCTGCTCTTCAAATTTTATATTATGCTCTTGCAAAATATATCAGAGATTTCTTGGCTTTACATTCATTTGATGGTACTAATTTCTTCTTAATTAAGCATTTTGACTATATACTTTTCCTACTGATATTTTGCCACATGCACAGAACATTAACTAAGAGGGGATAAACAAGACTTTTTACTATATTAAATTTATGGAACATTGAATAGATTGACAGGACTCCAGTGGATCACATAGACTATCCTTGATTTCACTTTGTGTCCAGAATATACTAGTTTCTATTCACACATTTCTTTGATGATATTATTTATTCTAGCTCTAGTTCATAATGGCTTGTCTTCTAAGTAATTTTCACTTTCAGTTATTTAGAAACTATCTAATTGTATGTACAATTGTCATACAATGACCCTTGAACAACAGAATTCAACATCATCCTCATTATCATCATCATCATTATAGTTACCATACCTCTATTTGTAGGAGAAGTCTAGGGTCACTAAAATAACTTTTCAAACTTACAAGGTCAATCCAACATAATTTCTTGTTTCTATTGCAAACTAAAGCATGAACCCTTCAGAACTGAAGCCCCTCTTTCCACACGGGAGGAAAACCAGAGGGATACCATGCCTGTAAAAGTCAAGAGTGATCTTTACTAGGCAGGCTTGGGTATGATCATGTAGAGCAGACAACCTAATGCTGCAAGAGCTCAGTTTGGGCAAAGTAAACAAACAAAAAGAGACTGGAAATGGGAAAGGGAGATGGGAAATGGGCTGATCCAGGTGGACAAGGGGGCTTCATGTTATAGATGAACAGTTCCATATATGAGGAGTGAAGAATTCCAGGAATAGGGGCACTGACTTCTTAGTACATTGAACAGTAAACAAGATAAACATGATGGTGCAGAAAGACAGCAAAATAAAGAGGATGCCTTCAAGAATCGGAGTCTACTTAATAGCTCAGGAGTCATCCAAGGCTTGTTTGAATTAAGCTAGTATAAGGGTTAATGATTTTGCACTTCCAACTGGGCTTACTCTTGGTAACTCCAAGGAATTGCTAGTTTGTCTACCCATTCTGTATTTTGATCGGTCAAGTTAGTTCCATACCACTATCTTTGGCTACCCAGATAATTGGGATGCTCAAAAAAATCAAGGTAGTCAGTACATTGATTTTCACACTATCTTTGACACTGTTCAGCACTTGAACACTTTGAATATGTGATATTAATGTTGGCTTCCTGAAGTTGAGTTCAGAAATAAAATTTCTTACTAAATTAGTTATGCAGCAAGGGAGATTAAGTGGATGAATACAGTATCTGAATTGTCCACAAGGTGGTGATGTGTTTGAATCACTCTATGAGGTCCTGTCAATATCTAATGGCACTTATAGAGCATATCACTTTTCTAGGTGGTTGCAGTATTCCCAATATTCACCAGAGGGTTATTAACCTATGAGTGTCTAGGGTCATCTCCCACTACCAAGAAAAGAGATTAGTAGTGCTAAAGCAGTTTTGTTTAATTCTTCCCTTGATGACTAGGTTTCAGTTTAAAATAGGAAATGAAATTCAGTGCTGTTTAAAATATTATAATATATCACCTATCTTCACTTAACTTAGTACCCATATGCAATAGCGACAGCTCTCTTCACTTACTTTCCAATGCATACAAAACATCATATTCTTAAGTTTTAAAAACATAAGAAAAATTTATAAAAGTAATCTATTTCACACACATATATACATATACAGGTATATATAAATACCTATACATATCACACACACACACACACACACACACACGCATATATATATATATATATATATATATATATATGTATATACATACACACATGTAATACATAAGATGAATCCAAATCTTAAGGGCAAGTGAAAAAAACACGGCAAAGTAAAAGGAGGAATGGAAATATATATTGTGTCTCATACTACTGCATGGCTTCTTGCTTCTAAGCATACTCAGGGTAAAGTAGCTTCACCTTCTACCCTAGATAGAAGTCTCATTTCTAGAGTTTATGACACAAATTTTACTCAAGAATTTTCCCTCTCTGCAAAGATGAAAAATGTAGTTCAGAGTCATGGGTCTGCATGTCTAATATGCACACATATACATATACATATACAGTTACATATTAATGTATATGTATATATGGAAATATATATGTATGTGTATACTAAACACACATACATATAATACACATATATACATATATATATATAATACACACAAATATATACGTAAGAGTATGTTGGTAAAGCTTTATAAAGTGCTTCATGCACATTTTCTTATTTTAAAGTATTATCATCACCATTTTACACATGAATGAAGTCTCAGGTCAAACGATTTGTCCATGATCACACAGCTATCAAGTGTCAAGTATAGATTTTGAAATCAAGTCTTTTTGACTGTCTCTATATCTTATTGTTCTCAATTATATCTAGTTGGAAATGTGAGTCTGAAGCTCAAAACAGAGATATTTTTGGGGCTGAAGAAATCCTTCTTCAGCCATCTATAAACTATAACTGTGGCCATTATCAGAAGATGAATATACTGAAGTTTGATAGTGTAAAAATGAGAAGATGGCCAAGGAGAGATCTTTGGACCACCTATTTGATATTCTTAATAGTGGTAGTCTGACCACACTTGTGCATCTATCATATACCACACCATTCAGGAGTCACAAAACACAAACCTGTTCTTTAGATGTCTTTGAGGCCTTTGAATGCTGGTGTTCCCAATTTTCCCTCATGTCCATGGTTATATTCAACGCTGGTGCACTCTGAGATTGAATGAAGATATACTATCATCTTTTTGCTTTTTCTATTCATTAGTACTCAAATTAGTATTCTAAGTACTCTTTTCTTCATTGCTTCTACTCAGATGTTGGATATTTACTAAACATCTCCAACCCCAAGTCCATGGATTAAACAAGCAAGGTCCCTGTCCAACCTCCACTCAATAGCTGGTTTGGACCCTCCTGACTTGGAGTAAAAGTTAATAGTAACAGGTCTCTTCAAAACAACAACCTTGAGACTCCTGCCCCTCCCAGCATGATTTATTAATTTATTTATTTTTCTTTTCTATTAAAGGGGCCATACTCTGACTACTTTTTAAAGACACCTATTCACTGAATGGACGTTACCTTACTTTAACTGAGTACTTGAAAAGGTCTAAGCCTGAAAGACCAAGGTCTCCCATTGCATCCTGGGCCATCTCCAGTCATCCCGATGAATATCTGGTCACTGGATCCAGATGGCTCTGGAGGAAAAAATGTGGCTGGTGAACTTACAGAGCCCACCCTCACTCACAAAGTGAAGAGCAAATAATGCCATCATTTCTCTGATGTCATGGTCCTCTTTGAAAATAAAGGATGAAACACACACACACACATATACATATACATATATATATATATGTATATGTGTGTGTGTATTAAATAAATATGTATAAACACAGACACACACACATGTATAATACACTTACATACATACATGCATACATAAGTATAAATAGGGCGTATGTTGGTAAAGGTTTAACACCTGACTCTGGAAAAAATGCACATGATGTCTTTTAACGTTTAATCTGCATTCTAAACATTTTTTCTACCACTTAAGTCTAGAATATCAACATAACAATAAATCAAAACTTGATTTATATACTGTTGATTCCCAAGCTATAAATGCTCATGCTGAAAATTTGATAATCAGACAGTAAAATCTGATTCCAAAATGACCCTTCATGTAGACATATTAATATGTATATGGACATTTATATCCCTACGAGACCTACATAACTAATACCTACATTATTAAATGTATTATATCTAAAACATATAAAATAAGTTATAAACGTAGTATGATCTTGAATTTTCAAAACACATTAAACCATATCTTAGACCAGGGCAGAATACCTGTAAATGTAAGTTTTCCAATCTGAGTAGAATGAATTAAA
Organism: Potorous gilbertii; assembly: GCA_028658325.1. Taxonomy (NCBI): domain Eukaryota; kingdom Metazoa; phylum Chordata; class Mammalia; order Diprotodontia; family Potoroidae; genus Potorous; species Potorous gilbertii. Next base: position 535,817,365 of record CM053770.1, read on the forward strand.
GAAAGAATTAAAGCACTCTAAAGAATAAATTAAATTAAAATTAAAAATGTACATCAAATATACACAAAGAGTGAAAATATACAGGTATAGATCTTTCAATTCCAACACACAAGGATGCACACAGGACCATAACCACCATAGACAGTTCTCTAATAAATAGCTCATCCAATCTAAATTTCATACGTAAATCTAAGATTTACTCCATTTCCCACCCCCACCCTCTAATATAACAAAACCAAAGAAACCTAGCCTTCGTGCATTTGACCTATCCCCTTTGTCGTCTTCATGGCCACTTTAAATAATTAATTAATATAGTTCCCAAGCCCCACATAGAATGAACAAGGCCCAAGATAGTTAACACTTGGGATCAGGTAGAAAAGGATAAGGAGACGTTGGTGAATCAGAGAGGGATGTATTTTGGACAGATGACTGTCTGGACTAACTGCTGAATCACTGAACCATCTATTTTGTTTGTACAATATCACAGGATTGTCAAACTATAGAATATCAGAGCTAGCAGGGATTTTAGAGTTCATCTAGTCTAACTGACTCATTCTACCAAAGCAGTAACTGAAGGTAAGACAGATGAAATGAACTGCTGTGATTGTCACAGCTTTTAAAGCTACTGCTTCTTACACACATGTCCTGACTCCATTTCCAGGGATAATTTCCAACACAGTTGCCTCTACATCTAATGGATAGTCCAGGAGACTAGATTTGAACTTCAAACTCTCCTGCTGATTTCTAGGAAATCACAATAGTAGCTCTGAAATTCTGTTTCTAAAACAGAGGGTTAACTTATATTATCTCTCTCTTTTCTTTTTTTCTCTCCTTCCTTCCTTTCCTCCTCCCTCCCTTCTCACTTTGTTTACCCCTCTGTTTCCTTCCCTCCTTCCTTTTAGTTTTTCTATAGTTTTTACTGTAATGAATATGGTGAAATAATTTAAAATGGAAGAAAAGGTAGCAGAAGAAAAGTGACAAGTTAACCCATTAACTTCATTCTTTTAACATGGAAGCTGCTAAATCTTGTGTGATGCTGACTATTGCTCCATAATATATGAATTATCTATTTCTGACTGCTTAAAACTGGAGATTTGGAATTTAGCCACAATGTTCTTAGGAATTTTCATGTTCAGATCTCTTTCAGAAGGTTATTAGTGGTTTTTTTCAAGCTTTTGAATCTAGGATAATGGGAAAATTTTGCTTTGTAATTTTTCCAACTTTGATGTCTGAGCTCTTTTGTGCATCATGATTTTCAGATAATTAAATTATTTTTGATTGATCTCCCCTCTTTCTATTTTCCAGGTTAATTGTTTTTCCTTTTCTGATGAGACAGATATTTGATATTTGTTTCAAGTTTTTCATTCTTTGGACTTTGTTTTATTGTTTCTTGATATCCTGTGGAATCCTTAACTTCCACTTGTAAAATTCCAATTTTTAAATAATTATTTTCTTCTGTGATTTCTTGTGCTTCTTTTACCATTAGGTCAATTCTGTATTTTCTTTGGGGGGGTGGTGTTTGTGTGTGCCCCTCTTTTAGAAACTATAATTTCTTATTTCATAATTTTCTTGCCTCACTCATTTCTTTTTTCTATTTTTTTTCCTCTAGTAATCTTTTTTGGGGGGCTTTGCTTACAGTTGTTTTCACATTGTTGTCTTCTGAGTTTATATCTTGGTCTTCTCTCCCATTGTAGTAGCTTTTTTATGTTCAAGTTTTGTTGTTTGCTAATTTTCCAGCTATTTCTTGGCTTGGAACTTTATGTTAAATTTGGGCTCTGCTCACCTGGGAATGGGAAGGCATTATGCCAAACTTTAGGTTTTTTCGTGGTCCTGTTTTCAGAGCTAGTTCTGGAGGTCTGCAGGTTTTTGGTGCTTCTAAGTGGATTTGATTCACAAAATAATGTGATCACTGCTCTGCTGGTCTGTGATCTGGTCTCTATCCAAGAAGGGCCCTATTTCCCTGGTGCCATGAGCACTAGGGGCTCCTTTGGGCCTGGAACTGTGACCAGTTCCTCAGCTCTCCTATGGTCACAAATGCTAGTATGCCTCTTGGCCTGGAATTGTGATTGAATCCCCTGCTCCCCTGAAGCTGCATATGCAAGCTCTTCTCTCCCTCTTGGAATTGCAACTAAGGCCCCTTGTGACTGACCACAAGCACTCTTTTCTGACCTGTAACTGCAACCCAGTACTGTGTATAGGTAATACAGTTGCCAATCATTTCCAGTTGCACCCAGTGACAGTGAAGGATTCTCTGTAAGCTATTTCTAATCCGTTGTCCAACATTCTTACCAACTCTAGGCTTAGAGCTCACATAACTGACCCTATCATAGCTGCCTCCAACATTACTTCATGTGCTTCAGTCAGGCCCTGACCCTGGTATCACAGATCTCTCTCAATGACCCCCTATGTTTTTTTAAGCTAGAAAAATGTATCCCTTGTTCTTTTGTTAGCTCTGTCACTCCAAAATTTGATTTGAGGAATTATTTGAAATTTTCTTGGAGAAGAATGCTGGGAGAGTTCAGTTGGATTGCTGCCTGTACACTGCCATGTTCGCTCCTCCATTATAACCCACTTATTTTAAAAAGAGCCACACTGACTAGCCAAAGTAGTAGTACAAGAATTTGAATGCCAATTTGGTTTTTTGATTCAAAATATTGAGCCATTTTTGTTCCATGCTTCATGAATCATCAGGTCTGGAGATGAGTATAGAAGACAGCCAAAGGGCCTCTGAAAATCACTGGGGAAATATTTACTAAAGTAAAATATATGCTATCATACACTCAAGTTTCCTAATCACCTGCCAGTAATTCACTCATGTTTTAAATCGTGCCTAGCTCTTCATACTTCATTTCAGGTTTTCCTCGCTAAGATACTAGAGTGATTTTCCATTTCCTTCTCCAGCTCATTTTACAGATGAGGAAGTTGAGGCAAACAGACTTAAAGTGACTTGCCCAGGAACTCATAGCTATTAAGTGTCTAGGACTGAATTTGAATTCAAGAAGCTGAGACTTTGTCACTCAGGGCCTGGAACTCTATCCATATCTAGCTGTCCTTGTTAGCAATTAAGCCTTGGAATAGAGAGTCTGGGTTGAGAAGGATCTTACCTAAGGTGTAACTGCTAGTGAAAGGAAATATTCCATCACTGTTTTCTAATTTTAACTAATTCACTCTTTGCTTATGTCTGCTTTCTTAGAAGGAGTACAAATGTTGGTAATGTCTTTAAAATTGTGTGCACTCTGAAACTCTGAAGGTAGGACTAGTTTCATACATGATCCTAGCTGAAAATACCTTGGAAACAATCTGTTCTGGAACAACACCTTGAATAGGCAAAAGGAAATACCATCTCAGAGCACACAATTTAAAGAACCCTGCAACATTTGTACTCCTTCTGAGAAAGAGGACATAATCAAAGAGCGAATTAGTTGAAATAGCAAAGTACCAAATGGCATGCTTCCTTTCACTTCTTAGTCACTTCTTAGGAGAGCTTTTACCCCATCCAGTCTCTCCCTATCTCATTATAGCTCTCTTAACAGCGTCATGTTGGGCTGATGATCTCTGTCCATTGGAGTCAATGGGCTGAGATCTTTCTCCTATCTACACTCCAAAAAGTGAGGTTCTAGAATGTCTCTTCTCCCTCCTATCCCACTCTTATGTGGAGATCTTAATTTATTGTAGTGTCACCCCAAACTCTCAGTATTTGCAATGAATTTAGATTTTTTTTGCCTGTTTAAAGGTATGTTGTGTAGTACTTTTTCAAGGCATTAGTATAGGTGGTTAGAGTTTTGATCTTGTTCAGCCCTTTCACATGTTTTAAACCAGGAAGGAAATGATCTTTTAAATGTGAACTGACATGTCCAAGATGAGACAGCTACTGCATTTATCATCTTCTGATAAGACTCAGGTATAAAAATTCTAGATTATTCCAGGTGATTGTGCTCCTATTGTTAATTTCTAATTTTGTCTCACTAAAGAGAGAAGGAGGTAGAGAGACAGAGAGACAGATGGAGATATAGATAGAGAGACAGAGAGAGAGATAGAGAGAGAGAGAGAAGTAGGGAAGGAGGGAGGGAGGGAGGGAAGAAGAGAGGTGAAGGAGGAAAGTTCTCACAAAACCACAGACCTGTAACAAATTATGCTGGAATTATGAATGAGGTAACCTTCAAGTCATCCTCCTTCTGAATAATAGTAAAGTATCAATCAGGAAGGTTTTATTATGTTAAAAACAGTATACATAATGACCAGGGAATGAGACCTGAGGGAGTGATTGGAAAAGGATGGGTTTGCAAGTGAAGGTTTCTTATAGGAGTTGAAACCTGGAATAGAAATTATCTTCTTGTCCTATTCTAAATTAAGCACAATCTATGCCCAACATCAGAAACATGCAATGGAAAGAGGAAATAGAGCTGGATTTAGAATCAGAGGACCTGAGTTCAAATACCAGTTCTACCACTTACTAACTGTATGACTTTGAATGAATCACCTAATATCCTTAAGACACTGGCCCCGACTCCTACCTTAATGAAAAATACTTTGAACAATACTTTTGCCTAATGATTATCAATATGTACTTGACTAGTTACCCAAAATGGAAAGCTTACTGCATGCTGAGGCAGTCAATTTTACTTTGGAAACAGCATGGTACAGTCAAAAAGTTAATGCTACCAACATAATTAAGGTAAAAATGTACTTAAAAAATGTATGTGTAGAATCTACACAAAATTGCACACCATTCTGGGGAGGGAATGGGAAGGAAAGGAGGAAGGAGGGGGATGGAGGGAAATAATCTAAGATATATGGAAGTGATTGTAGAAAACTGAAAACAAATAATTTTTAAGAAGTATTGCTACCTCAGTTAACTTCTTCCCTGGTGTAATTCCTAACTGTGTGATTATGGGTAAATCATTTAATTTCTTCAGTCCTCCGTTTTCTCATCTGAAAAATAAGGGGCTTGAATTAGATGACCTTCAAATTTTAAATCTATGATCCAACAATTCTAAGACCAAAACATATATCCAAATCATTTCAGCATCTTGGTTCTTAAGGTTTTATCTCTATCTCCTCAGGTCCTATAATATCATAGAATGACCGTCACATTTGTAGTCACCGGTCTTGGGTTTAAGTTCCCAGTCTCCACTTAGTACCTGTGTGATGTTAGGTAAGTTAGTTGCCTGCTATATAGACTTGGTTTTTCTGTCTATAAAATGACTGAGTTAAACTGGATAAAGTACCTTCAGCTCAAAAGAAGATCTTAAAATTAAATTTACTTGTTTCTGTGTTTATTGTGTAATGTTAGCCCCTGGGAGGTAGAAGCTATTTTTCATTTATGTGTCTTTGTATCATCATTGTGTACTATGGTGCCTTACACATAGTAGGTACTCAATAAATATTTGCTGAGGTGAATTAAATAGAGAGTTTCCTGGGACAGAAATATTTGCTTATGTGTTCAGGGTTACTCTGACATTATATAAAGGAATTGGTCTATGTAGCAAGTGACATTCCTCCCAGCTTTCAAATTATGTGTTGTTAGAGGCAGAATTTGAATCTAGATTTTCTTTACTTCAAGATCACTTCTCTAACACCATATCTGTGCTTTCTTTCTGATGACAACGAACATGTGCATACCACTTTGAAGTTCAAGGTGCTTTGCATTCAGCATCATATGTGATTAAAACATTCCTGTGAGATAAGAAGTATGTCAGTAATGGAGTTTTATAGTCTAAGAAATAGTACATGAAGAAGTTAAATGACTTGTCCATGACCTCTCAGTTAATGAGTATCAGACACAGGATCTGAATCCATAAATTTTCTTTTTTGCTTTTTCAAAAATCATTTATTTATCAATTCTACCTGCCGAGTAGATTGCCATGGGCCAAAATGAGTGTGCATTTTATTGCTGCCTTTAGTCGAATGTGATGACAGTAAACTTCATGTTTTTGTTTCTCAGCTCTCCTCTTTTTCCCTCCACTAAAAAGCCTCCTGCTTGCCTCTTCTATGAGAGATAATTTACCCATTCTATTGCACCCTCTCTCTTTCCACTACATTTCTCTCTCACTGTTTAACTTGATTTCTTTTAAGATATTATCCCTTCCTATTGAATTCACTCTCCATTCTCTGTTTCTGTGTGGGCGTGCATGTGTGTATGTGTGTGTGTGTGTGTGTGGGTGTGTGTGTGTGTGTGTGTGTGTGTGTGTGTGTGTGTGTGTAATACCACCAACTACCCAGACACTGAAAAATTTCAGGAGTTACAAATATTGTCTT
>CM053770.1:535824122-535847898 GCA_028658325.1 Potorous gilbertii
TTTTCCTTCTTTTTGTTTTGTTTTGTGATTTCTTGGTTTCTCAGAAAGTCATTAGACTCCATCTGTTCCATTCTAATTTTGAGTGAACTATTTTCTTCAGTGAGCTTTTGAACCTCTTTTTCCACTTGGCTAATTCTGCTTTTGAAAGCATTCTTCTCTTCATTGGCTTTTAGAACCTCTTTTGCCAATTGAGTTAGCCTATTTTTCAAAGCGTTATTTTCTTTAGTATTTTTTGGGTCTCCTTTATTAAAGTATTGACCCGTTTTTCGTGCTTTTCTTGTATCTCTCTCATTTCTTTTCCCAGTTTTTCCTCCACCTGTCTAACTTGATTTTCAAACTCCTTTTTGAGCTCTTCCATGGCCTGAGCTCATTGGATACCTATTTCAGATGTATGGGATACAGAGGCCTTGACTCCTATGTCTTTACCTGATGGTAAGCAGTTTTCTTCTTCTTCCTCTTCAGAGATGAATGTTGGAATCATTATTTCAAGAAAATAACCTTCTATGGTATTAGTTTTCTTCCCTTTTCTGGGCATTTTCCCAGCCATTTACTTGACTTCTGAGTGTCCTCTCCACTCCTGACCTAGGTCTGCCCAGATAGTGCTTGGGGTCTGAGATTGATATGCTGCTCCCCAGCCTCAGGGCTTTCGGCGGCTGTCCTGGCTGCTATTCAGGGTAAGATTAAATCACGTTCTCAGGTTGGGGCAGGGCCACCTCCCAGGCTCAGTTCCCTCAGGGTTTTTATGCAGAGACCCTTTGTAATGGAGCTGCTGCTGAGCTCCTGCCTGCTCTGGGAGCCTGTGGCTGACTGCTCTGGTTGCCTCTGCCACTGCTGCTGCCACCGCCGCCACCTCCTGAGGGCGTCTGAGTCCCAGAGACACCCCACTCCCCTCTCAGCCCGTCTCTCTTACTGACCTGTAAGTCTGTAGGTGGAGGGACCTTCACGGCCGCGGGAGATTCCGTCCCCTGAAGCCTGCTCGGATCTGCTCCTCTCGTTGCTGCGTGGCCAGGGCAGGGGCAGGCTCCACTCCTGTGCGGGGCACGATGTACCTTTGAGATCAGTTTTTCAGGGCTCTCTGGAACGGAAATCTCCTTCACTGTGTTGCTGCACGGCTTCCACTGTTCCAGAATTTGTTGGGAGTTCTTTTTAGAGGAAATCCATTGGCTGTGGATTCGGACCTAGCATAGGTGAGCCTTTCTACTCTGCCATCTTGGCTCCTTAGAGATTGTTTTAATGACATTATTTAGAGGTCGTCAGAGGAGTTTTAGGAAAGAAAGCTCAGTTGAGTCACTGTCTTTTCTCCACCATCTTGGATCCACTTCCGTAAGAATTGCTTTAATTTGGATTTCTCTGTTCGGTGGAAATTTAGTGTTATTATATGAATTTGACTAAATGTAATTCATTTCTTCATCTGAAAACTTTTCATATCTTTTGAGCAGTTATTGATTGGGAAATGCACATTCTTATAAATTTGACTTAATTCTCTATACATTAGAGAAATGAGTTCATTTAATGAAAAAAAACTATATTGGAAGCTTTCCAGTTTCTTACTTTCTCTTTGATTTTGATTACATTGATTTTATTAGTGCATTTTTATTTATTATTAATTATTTATTATTAATCATTTATTTTAATAGAACCAAAGCAATCCATTTTCCATCCTAAACAATTGGTTCAATGGATAGAGTGCCTGGTATGGAGTCAGGAAAACTCTTCTTTATGAGTTCAAATATGACCTCAGACATTAGCTGTATAACTGAAAGCAATTCACGTAACCCTGTTTACCTCAGTTTCCTCACCTGTCAAATGAACTGAAGAAGGAGATGAAAATCACTCTAGTATGTCTGCCAAAAAATAAACAAGGAAAGAAAATGAGATCATCAAGAGTAGAAATAATTAAAAATACCTGGACAACAACATCAAAAACAAACGTTACGTCACAAATATTTGTCTTATCCATAGATCAATCTTTATGTCTAAATCTTGTGCTCATTTTGGTGATATCTTTTTTTTTTTTTTACAGGAAAGCATCATTTTTAGATCTGAAGTATTCAACAAGAGGGAGATTAAGAAAAAGCAGGGCCAGGGACTGAGACAGATGTCCAGAGGATAAAACAATGGGGCAGCAGTAGATTCTGTTTCTGAGGAAGGAGCGGGTGAACCAAGAGCTGCGGGCATTTGGTATGTAGGAAAGTGGGAAGAAAATATGAAAAAATAGGGGAATTTTGTTCCCTCCATGGTACCCTAGTACTGCCAGGTAGGAGGGAAGGTAGAGTGGGCATGTCACTCACCCTCAATCGTACAGAACAGAGGGTGACTCTTTGTTTCACAAGCCCCCATGATAAGGAAGGTTTGTCTAAGTTCCCTCTTTCTGCTGAGGGCCACAGTTGGTCCCCTGAGGAGACCTTGGAGGTTGGGATCTTCCATTTCTCTCTCCCACTTGCCCCTCAGGGTTCCCGAGGGCATTTTTCCAGGTTCAGTTTCTGGAAAAAATTTTTGCTAAATTCATAGGTGCTGATCATGATGGCACAGGAGGGGGCTGCTTTGATGATCCGTGGGAGGAAGCCTGAAAAGAGTCCACTGGCCACAGACTCAGCTTGAATTTGTCGGAGCAGCAGCCAGGTAGAAGGGGAATGTGGGGATGTCACTCTCAAGCCTCCCACACTTCCCAGCTCCATCTGACGCTGAGTTTTCACCACATCAAAAGGCAGTGTGAGCACAGTGGCCACTGTTCCTGAGAAAGCTCCAGCCACAAAGCTGATACTGACTGAAGTCTGGTCCTTGGATGCCATCTTACATAGCCACGACTTTGCTAACTCATAGTTAAACCAGTACAGGGCTGAAAAAGGCACATCCCTCAATGCAGTGGCACCCCAGTCAAGCCACAGAGAGCGCCAGCCACCTTGCGATACTGCTGCCCTGACACAGGCCCCAAGTTCACGGTAGGACAGATGCTGGGCCTGAAGTTTTGTTCTTACCAGCTCCAGGGGGCTGATCACAGTCACAGTGCCCAATCGGGCCATAGCTCCTGTAACCATGGGTGCATAAAGATCTAAAGTAACAGCTCGGCTGCAAAAAAACCCTTAAGCTGGTCATAGGTGGTAAAGTAAATGGTGGTGGCAGGCACTATCATCACTAGAGTTGCATCAAGGCCACTCCACAGGGTCCTGGCATCTTCATTTCGAATAATCTTCACAAAGGCATCCATGGTGCCTGTGAAGTAGGCGGGATGTTGGTACCAGACAGCCCATCGAGACCCATTCTGACACAGGTAGAGGGGCTCTAGAATGCCATTGCTGTAATTTCCATCCAGTATAGGGGATGCTCCAGGATCCCTGGGACTGTGCCAGCCCACTGGTGGGAGAAGGACTCTGGGACTGTAGTTGGACCTTTACCACATCCAGCATGGTCATAAAAATGGAGGTAACAAAGGCCCCCATGCCTGATGCCACCATCTCCTGCAGGTGGCTAATGCCCCCAGGTGCCTTCTCTGCCATTACATTGTCTCTTGCTTCACGTGTGGGTGGGTGGTGGTGAAGCGCCAGATCTCGAGGGCGGCAAGGGTCTTCCAGAGGCCATGGTCCAGAGGTCTTCCTCAGGGCCATCGCCTGGCGCCCTCCGCTTTAGAAAGAGCTATTTTGATGATATCTTAGTATATGGTGCAGATGTTGGTTTATACCTAATTTCTTCCTACTAGCTTTCTAATTTTCTCAGATGTTTTTGTCAAGTAGTGGGTTCCTGTACCAAGAGATTGAATTTTGGTGTTTATCAAACACCAGAGTAGTGTGGTCATTTATTACTGTACATTGTATACCTAATTTATTCTATTGATTCGTCACTATATTTCTTTGTCATAACTAGATTGTTCTGATAATCGCTGCTTTGTAGTACAGTTTGAAATCTGCTATAGCTAGTCTATTTTTCTTTGCATTGTTTTCATTAATTTCCTTGATAATTCTTGACCTTTCTTCTTTCAGATAAGTATTGCTATTATTTTTTACCTCTATAAGATATTTGGTAGTTTGATTGGTATGCAATGGAATAAGTAAATTCATTTTAGCTAGAATTTTCATTTTTATCATACTGGCTTGTCCTGCATAGGAACATTTATTTTTTTTGTGTGGTTGTTTAAATTTGACTTTGCTTACAGAAAATTCTTTATAATTATGTTCATATCGTGCCTGGATTTGTCTTGGCAAGTTCTTCATATTGCATACAATTATTTTCAATTGAATTTCTTTATTCCTTGCTGCTGGACTTTGTTGGTAATATGTAGAAATGTCAATGATTTAGGCAGGTTCATATTATATCTTGCAATTTGACTAAAATTTTAATTATCTCAAGTAGTTTTTTAGTTGATTCTCTAAGCATACCATCATATCATGAGCAAGGAGGGATAGTTTTGTTCCCTCATATCCTATTCCAGCCCCTTTAATTTCCCTTATTTTTTCTTACTACTGTAGTACTTCTGGTATGATATTAAATAATAATGATGATAATGGGCATCCTTGCTTTACTGGGAAGGCTTTTAACTTATTCCTGCTAAAGATAATGTCTGGTGATGGTTTTACGTAGATACCACTTATCATTTTAAAGAGAACTCTATTTATTCCAATGCTCTCCAATGTTTTTAATAGGAATCAGTGCTTTATTTTGTCAAAATCTTTGTTTCAATATCCATTAACATAATCATGTGATTTTTTAAATTAATATAATAAATTATGATGATAGATTTCTTGCTATTGGAAAAAAAATTCTGCCTGGAATGAATGTAGGAAAGCCTTCCACCTTAACATAACCCTTAGTAGGCATCAGAGAACTGACATTGGATATAAACTTGCTGTAGTGAGAATAAATATACTGCCTTGACAAAACTGATTTACTTTTGGATTAGGCCACCATTTGATGATGAAGTGTTTAGATGTTTGTTTTTGAATATTGAGATAGACACATATATTACAGCCAGTTTTGACTTAATTTAATTGGACTGTTCCTCAGAACTTCCCTTTACCTCCTGGGGCTCCTCTGGGAGCCCTCTCCCACTATGTGTATCTGAAGACCCCACTATCCAAGAGTAGGGAAACTTGATGTGTGGTTATGCTGCCAACTGCTACTACCTAACTGGGAGCTGAATTTGTATAATGTGAATTTATGTAAAGCAGGAATTATGTGCATAGTTTGGTGAACAGCATGTGTATGTTCATAAACAACAGTTAAACATACAGAATCCTCCTGTAGGACACACTACCAATGGGATAGTTTGTTAAACAACATGGTTATTATCTTGTGTCACTGCCTACGAATACACACTCACTTCTAGACCTAGAAAAACCCCATAAAGGCTGCAGCATTTGGCCTGCTCCTGGTTTTGACTAGGGACTGTCTCCTGCATTTCCTCTGTCCTTCTTCCCACCTTGATAATTGAAGAATCACTCAAGCTGTTTAATGAATACTTGCCAGATGACCATCTCAGAATGAGATACATGACCTTGGGCTGAGCAGAGAGTGCCTAACATACTGAGGCACTATTTATGCTTAACCTAGGAAATTCCTAGGAAATAGATCAAAGGTTTGTTCCTAGAAGAGATGACATTCATATTGTTTGAAGTGTGATTAATAAAGGCCTGATTGTTAACACTGGGAAAAAAAGAATTTGAATGCTCTGCCATTTGGTGCCTATGTATTCAGAAGTGATATAAATTCATTTTCTGTGGTACCATTTATCAAAATGTAGTTTCTCTGATTATTGCTTTTAACTAAGTCTACTTTTTCTTTTGCTTTGTATGAGGCAGTTGCATCTGGCTTTTTATTTCACCTGAAGCAAAACAGATTCTGCTTCTACCTTTCATTTTAAATCCATATGCATCTTTCTATTTCAATTTATTTCTTTTTTTATTTTTTACTTTTATAAAATTATTTAACTTTTTATATTCATTTTCACAAAATTGTTGGTAACAAATTTTATCCCGATTTTTCCCCTCCCACCACCTCAATACACTTAGTATTCTAATTTTTCCCTATCACCAATCTGCCCTCTCTTCTATCATCCCTCTCTTCCATTGTCCCCATCTTCTCTAATGACCTGGAGGGTCATATAACTTTCTATTTCTCGCTACCTGTATTTCTTATTTCCTAGTAACAAGAACAATACTCAACAGTTGTTCCTAAAACTTTGAGTCTATGGATTTGTTTTTCTTTATGCTATTTTGAGACATTACTGGAAGATCTTTTAAAGTCAGTGTCATCTGGGTTTGCTTCTTGAGCATTCCTGTCTGCTTAACAGCTTTTTATGGTCACATTATTTTATATCTGTTTGCTCATTTTTCCATCCTACTTATTTTGTACACGAAGATTTTATATTTTTGGGTTCATGTTGCCTCTGGGGGGATGTATGGGCTGAGCTTCTATCTTTTATGTCCTTCACTTTTCACAACTTAGTCTGGGTGCCTATAGGTTTTAGATGTTTCCAAATTTATGTGATCCTAGAAAAGTCCATTTATTGCCCTCACAAACTGAAAATTCATGGTCTAGTTAGATCTGTTGACATGTGGGTGATTGGATTTTTTAGACTACTGCTAGACTACTACACAGTTCACAGTTATTGAAATACTGGCTACCCCTTTGTTTTGATTTTCTCTTCTGTTTTTCTTTTCTTTTTCCCCCATAGCAGGCTTATGTGTGGAACTGAAAGATTACAACTGAGTCTCCACTCTGCTCTTGGTGCAGACCTTTCTGTCTACCCTCCAAAGTTTCCCTGGGCTGAAAGAAATGACTAAATGTGACTTTTCATTTTTTGGCTGTCATGATCGGTATTCAATTAGCCACATTTTTTATACAGTCATGAAAAACGTGGGGGCAGAGTAAAGATGGCGGAGTGAGAGCAACGACTCACCTAAGCTCTCAGACAAACTCCTTCGGATACCTCTGAAAGGAGAATCTGACCAAATTTTGGAGGTGCGGAATCCAGTGGGAGAAAGATGGTGACGGATTCGGAGTTCAGGTTGGACTGGAAGATCCACGGGAAGGAGTTGTTCCGCGAGGGAGAGCCCACAGCCCACAGCCCAGCGTGGCCAGTGCAGTGGGGCAGAAAGGACCTGAGAAACCTGAGCAGTGGGTGGAACCAGAGGAGCAGCACCAAGGGAGGGTGACAAGCCGAACCGAGTCAGTGAGAGCCTCCGAGCGCCGGATATCAGCACAGCAGTTCTGGAGACTTTCAACCTGATGATCAAACTTCAGTAAGTCACCTACTTAAACTTCGGGAAGCCAGGATGGCGGAATGATCAGTAAATGCTCTCTCCTCCTCACTGGATGACCATGAAGGAACCATAAAATATTTCCCCAGAAAAATCCCAGATCAGCAGAAACAGCACAAGGAGGCCAATAGTCTCATAACACCTGAGACGAGTAAAAGAGTTAAGAGGGATTCCTTCTATGGTGGCAGAGGCAAACCGGAAGGGCAGAGGACCCAGGGTAGGGAAAACTTGCACTAGGACCCAGGCAAGCCTCAGCGCCAGGAGAGGATCCCCAGGAAGGGTGGGAACACGCATTAGCACCTAGGCGTGCCTCAGCTGTCCTGGGGAATCAGAAAAACAATAGGGCAGCTGGGATTATCAGCCTCTGAGCTTGCCTTTGCCTCAGGTCAGCTGAGCAGATCTCCTGTGACCAGACCATTCCTCCCCCACATTTAACAAGCTAAACCCAGGGCTGATTGGGGAAACACCAAACAAAAATATGCTTTTAACTTTTTTACACATCAGCTCAGCAAAATGTTCTCCAGCTTTGGACTGAAAGAACCAGAAGCCACAACATGCAATCAGCACCATAAAAAAGAAAAAGCAGAGGTCTGAAAGAACCATAGAATCTTTCTATGGGGATAAGGACCAAAACACAAACACCAAAGGGGTCAGATCTGAGACTGTACTTCCATCTGAATATTCAGAAGGGACTATGAACTGCTCATAAGCACAAGCAGCTCTCTTGGAACAGCTGAAGAAGGAAATAAATGATAAACTGGCCAAGGATCTTAAAATTATTAAGAAAGAATTCACTGATGAGAACATTTCTTTGAAAAGGAAAATTGAACAAATGGAAAAGGAAGTTCAAAAATTAACTGCAGAAAATAACTTACTAAAAGGGCAAATGGAAAAGGAAGTACAAAAATTAGCTGGAGAAAACAGCTTCTTAAAAGGAAAAATTGGGCAGATGGAAAAGGAGATTCAAAAGTTAACGGAAGAAAACAATTTGATAAAGATTAGAATTGAGTAATTAGAAACTAATGACTCAATGAGACAGCAAGAATCAGTAACCAAAATCTAAAGAACGAAAAGAGAAGAAAATGTAAAATATTTAATTGGAAAAACAACCGACCTGGAAAATAGATCCAGAAGAGAAAACTTAAGAATTATTGGCCTGCCAGAAACCCATGATGGAGAAAAGAGTCTGGAAAATATCTTCCAGGAAATCATCAAGGCCAACTGCCCAGAAGTACTAGATTCAGAGGGCAAAATAGTCATCGAAAAAATGCACTGTTCCCCTTCTGAAAGGGATACCAAACTCAAAACCCCAAGAAATATAGTTGCCAAGTTCCAGAGCTATCAAGTGAAGGAGAAAATATTACAAGCAGCCAGAAAGAAACAATTTAAATATCAAGGAGATAGAGTCAGGATTACATAGGACCTTGCAGCTTCTACATGAAAAGTTAGAAAGAATTGGAACCCAATATGTCATAAGGTAAAGGAGTTGGGCCTACAAACAAGGATCAACTACCCAGCAAAGTTCAGCATAACATTTCAGGCAATGAGAAAGTCATTCAATGAAGTAAGGGATTTCCAAAGCTTCCTGACCAAAACGCCAGAACTTAATAGATAATTCGATTGTCAAATGTACGTCTCAAGAGAATTATAAAAAGGTAAACAGGAGGGGGGGGGAAACAACTTGTAACTCAATTAGGACAAACTGTTTACCTCCCTATAAGGGAAGATGATACGTGTTAATCTTGAGAATTGTGAGGCTATTGTGAAATATAAAAGGGATATGCATGGGGGAACAGGTGTAAAGTAAATGATATCATGATAAAAATATGATTTAAGTGTGAGAAGGGATAGTAATAGGAGGTGTGAAAAGGAGGAAGCAGAAAATGGCAAATTACATCACAAGAAGTACAAAATCATAGTAGAGGGAAAGAGGGGAGGGAGATGAGCATTGTGTGAGAGGTACTCTCATTGGATTTGTTTAAGGGATGGAACAATAAACGTAAGTAGATAATCCTAACTACCTCTATACGCAGTAGGAGAGGAAGAGGGAAGAAAGGGGAGGAAGGCTAAAAGGGAGGGAAGAAGCAATGAGTAAAGGGGAGTAAAAGGGAGGGGGGCTAAAAGAAGGAGGGGAAGGCAGCAGGAGGAGGTGGTGAAAAGTGAATACTATTGAGGAGGGGAAGGGAGACAGGAGACCTAAAGGCACAAATGATGGGAAAGAAAATGGAGGGAAACACACAGATTGTAATCCCAACTGTGAATGTGAATGGAATGAATTCTCCCATAAAACCGAGATGGATAGCAGAATGGATGAAAAGCCATAATCCAACAATATGCTGCTTACAAGAAACCCATTTGAAACGGGGGTTACATATAGGATGAAGGTCAAAGGATGGAGCAGAATATGTTGTGCTTCAGCTGATGCAAGAAAGGCAGGAGTAGCAAATCTAATCTCAGACAAAGCAAAAGCAGAAATAGATTTAATCAAAAGGGGTAGTGATGGAAACTATATCCTGCTAAAAGGCACCATAGACAATGAAGCAACATCATTTCTACACATGTATGCTCCAAGTGGCATTGCATCCTAATTCTTAGAGGAGAGGTTGAGGGAGTTGAAGGAAGAAATTGACAGCAAAACTATACTAGTGTGGAACTTCAACCCCCGCTTCTCTCTGAACTTGATAAATCTAACCTCAAAATAAACAAGAAAGAGGTTAAGGAGGTAAATCAAACTCTAGAACAGGTAGATATGATAGATCTTTGGAGAAAATTGAATGGGAATAGAAAGGAATATACTTTTTTCTCAGCGGCACATGGAACATTTACAAAAATTGACCATGTATTAGGACATAAAAATCTTACAATCCAGTGAAGAAAGGCAGAGATAATCAATGCATCCTTCTCAGATCATAATGCAATAAAAATTATATGCAACGAAAGGCCATGGAAAGATAAAGCAAAAATCAATTGGATACTAAATAATCTAATCCTAAAGAAGGAACGGATTAAAGAAGTCATAGAAACAATCAACAACTTCATTCAAGAGAATGATGATAATGAGAAACCCTATCAAATCTTTCAGGATACTGCAAAAGCAGTTCTTAGGGGAAGTTTAATATCTTTGAGGGCCTAATTAATAAAATAGAGAAAGAGGAGATCAATGACTTGGGCATGCAGCTGGAAACGCTAGAAATAGAACAAACTGAAAATCCCCAAGAAAATACCAAATTAGAAATACTGAAAACCAAAGGAGAAATTAAGAAAATTGAAATTAAGAAAACTAGTGAGTTAATAAATAAAACCAATAGTTGTTTTTATGAAAAAATGAATAAAATTGAAAAAACTTTGTCCAATTTGATTAAAAAAAGAAAGAAGAAAATCAAATTACTAGTATTAAAAATGAAAGGTGTGAACTCACCTCCAATGAGGAGAAAATTAAAACAATAATTACAAATTACTTTGCCCAACTTTATGCCCACAAATTCGATAATCTAAATTAGATGGATGAATATTTTAAAAACTAGAAATTGCCCAGATTAACAGAAGAGGAAGTTGAATACTTAAAGAACGCCATCTCAGAAAAAGAAATCGAATGAGTCATCAATGACCATCCTAGGAAAAAATCTCCAGGACCAGATGGATTCACAAGTGAATTCTATCAAACATTTAAAGAACAGTTAATTCCAATACTATATAGAATATTTTTGAAAATTGAAGAAGAAGGTTTCCTCCAAAATATTTTCCATTATACAAATATAATTCTGATACCCAAACCAGGAAGAGACAAAACAGAGAAAGAAATTATAGATCAATTTCTCTAATGAATGTAGATGCAAAAATTTTAAACAAAATTTTAGCAAAACGAATACAGCATCTTATCAAGAGAATAATACATTATGATCAGTTTGTTTTCATACCAGGAATGCAGGGCTGATTCAATATTAGGAAAACTATTAGCATTATTGTTCATATCAACAACAAAACTAACAAAAACCACATGATTATCTCAATAGATGCAGAAAAAGCTTTTGACAAAATACAACACCAACTCCTATTAAAAACACTGGAGAACATAGGAATAAAGGGAACTTTTTGTAAAATAATAAGTAGTATATACATAAAACCTTCAGCAAGCATTATATGCAATGGGGATAAGCTAGATGCATTTCCAATAAGGTCAGGGGTTAAACAAGGATGCACACTATCACCACTATTATTCAATACGGTACTAGAAATGTTAGCGATAGCAATTAGACAATATAAAGAAATTGAAGGAATAAAAATAGCCAAAGAAGAAACTAATTTATCACTCTTTGCAGATCGTATGATGATATACTTAGAGAATCCCAGAGATTCAAGTAAAAACCTACATGACATAATAAACAACTCTGGCAAAGTTGCAGGTTACAAAAAAAACCCACACAAATCTTCTGCATTCCTATGTTTTAGCCACAAAGTCCAACAGCAAGAGATAGAAAGAGAAATCCCATTTAAAGCTAGAGTAGATACTATAAAATACTTAGAAGTTTACCTGCCAAAACAAACCCAGGGCTTATATGAACATAATTACAAGACACTTTTTCTACAAATAAAGTCCGATTTAAGTAAGTGGAAAAACATCAGTTGTTCATGGGTAGGCCGAGCTAATGTAATAAAAATGACAATTCTACCTAAATTAATTTACTTATTTAGTGCCATACCAATTAAACTATTAGATAATTATTTTCTATAGCCTGATAAAATAATATCAAAATTCATTTGGAGAAACAAAATGTCCAGAATATCAAAGGGACTAATGAAAAGAAATGTTTGGGAAGGTGGGCTAGCGCTACCAGACCTCAAATTGTATTATAAAGCAGTAATTCTCAAAACCACTTACCTAAGAATAAGAGGGGTAGGCAAATGGAATACACTTGGCACCCAAGAAGCAGTAGGCAAGGAATATAGCAACCTCCTGTTTGATAAACCTAAAGACCCCAGCTTCTGGGATAAGAACTCACTGTTCAGCAACAATTGCTGGGAAAACTGGTTAACAGTATGGCAGAAATTAGGTATAGACCCATGCCTGACACCGTACACAAGAATAAAGTCCAAATGGGTACATGATTTAGGTATAAAAATTGATACCAAGAATAAACTGGAGAAGCAAGGAATAGTGTATTTATCAGATTTATGGAGAGGGGAAGAATTTTTTTCTAAATAAAAGATAGAAAGCATTATGAAACGCAAGATGGATAATTTTGATTACTTTAAACTAAAAAGATTTTGCACAACCAAGCTCAATGCATCCAAAATTCGGAGGGATGTAGTAAATTGGGAAAAAAATTTTTATGGCTAAGCTTGGGGATAAAGGTCTCATTTCTAGAATATATAGAGAACTGACTCAAATATATAACGATACAAGTCATTCTCCAATTGATAAATGGTCAAAGGATATGGAACAGGCAATTTTCAGGGGAAGAAATTAAAGATATCTATATGAAAAAGCACTCCAAATCACTATTGATTAGATAGATGCAAATCAAAACAACTCTTAGGTACCATATCACACCTATAAGATTGGCAAACATGTCAGAACAAGAAAATGATAAATGCTGGAGAGGATGTGGGAGAGTTGGAACACTAATTCATTGTTGGTGGAGCTGTGAGATCATCCAACCATTCTGGAGAACTGTGTGGAACTATGCCCAAAGGGCTACAAAAATGTGCATACCCTTTGACCCAGCAATATTGCTACTAGGACTGTACCCCCAAGAGATTATAAAAATGGGAAAAGGTCCCACATGTACAAAAATGTTTATAGCAATACTCTTTGTGGTAGCCAAGAACTGGAAATCAAGGGGATGCCCATCAATTGGGAAATGGCTTAATAAATTATGGTATACGAATGTAATGGAGTACTATTGCGCCATAAGAAATGATGAACAAGAAGACTTCAGGGAGACCTGGAAGGACTTATATGATCTGATGCTGAGCGAAAGGAGCAGAACCAGGAGAACTTTGTGCACAGCAAAGACCACAACGTGTGACAGATTTTTCCGGTAGACTTGGAAATTTGTAATAAGACAAGAACTTACTGAAAAAGAAAATCCCAATGATGATTTTCTAAGGGAAAATGTGTTCCACACTCAGAGAAAGAAATATGGAAGTCATTCGCAGAATGTAGCAGATCATGTTTGTGGGTGTGTGGGTTTTAGTGTATTATGTTTTGATTTGTTATGTGATTTCCTCCATTTATTTTAGTGCGACTACATAGCATGACTATACTGAAAATGTGCTCAATAGGAAAGTATATGTAGAAGCTATACAGAACTGTATGCTGTCATGGGGAAGAAGGGGGATAGTAGGGGGAAGGTGTGGGGGGGATAAAATCTTAATTTTAAGGAAGTGAATGTAAAACATTTAAAAACAAATAAATAAATTTAAACAAAAAAATCAATGGTGAAAACTAAAAATAAATAAAGAATTAAAAATTGAAAAAAAATAAAGTGAGCTAGGAGAGTTGGGTTTTACTCCATCATCTTGACTTTGCTCCTAGTGCACCACCTTTCTACGGAAAAGAGAAAAATAGTTTAATCTGAAGCTTAATCTGAAGCTTAATCTTTGGACTAATCTCAGTTTTGATGTGTATTAGCACTCACCCTTACTTATTGATTTGCACAGTATCCTGTAATCAGCTTCCTCTCAATTCTGAGTACATTTTGGTTCCAGAATTCTCAGTTCCTTCAGGTTGCAATCATCCAATTAAAGGATTTAGCACTCAATTCTGGGGCCTAGTAGTTATGCACAAAATCTAACCTTTTTGAAAAGAAGTAAATCAACATTATTTTGAAGGTGTTTTGCTAATATTTTCATAAAAGACCACTTCTCTACTCCTCATTTCCCATTGTTATCTAAATGATAAATAGCTTGCCAAAAACAGATGAAGAGTTGATTGGGGGGAAGGGGATGTGGGGAGAAAAATCACTTACATCCCTTGTTAGGGTATCATTCTCTAAATCCTTATCACAATGAAATAGAAACTTAGAATAAGTCACAAAGCCATTTAAAACATCTTTTAGTTTCTTAAGAGAGATTTGCGCATGAGGTCTTTATTATTCTGAAATCAATTCTTCATATCAATAGATATGAATGCCTGTCTATTGTTGAAATTCAAAATTAGTGCAACATGAAGATTTGTATGTATTTCTTAATTTGTCAATCAACATGGCATGTGTCACATAAACTCTCACTCCATAAATGCCTCACTAGTATTTTCTTTCAAATTAGAATATGTTGTGATTATTCAGGTGGAACAAGGTTATAGACAGACAACATCCAGGTACAATTTGTCCCTTGGCAAAGGAACTGAGGTCTTATGAATTGTTGATCATGAAATTTATGTGAGGAATATACATGTGTTTCAATCCCTAGAGTCAAAATTTCCATTGACCAAAAATGTAATGGGGAGATAACATGGTCCCCTAAGTAGGTGGCCGGATATTACCAGCTATTGCTGATGTGAAAGGAATGCCCTAGGGGATATGATCAAGGAAACATATGTATAGAAAAAAAGCTATGCTAGAGTCTGGGAGAGCTGAAGGACAGTCAAAGTTGTTCATTGCTAACCATGGAAAATTAGAAAAGGACTTCCAGTTTATTAGACAGAACAGTGTTGGAGGAGTTATGGGAGGATATAGACAAGAAACAATGCCATGCTGTTTCATACATGATGAGTCCAGTATGACAGGAAGATAGAATTGAATTCAAGTCTTGCTTCTAACACAATGCTAGCTGTATCACCAGGAAAAATAAGAGTTAACCTCTCAGTGCCCTCAGGTAAACCTGAGACTCTAATATTAATGAGGGGTTGATTTGCATTGGTAAGAATTTTCCATCAGGAATTCTCCATACCTATCAAAGTCTAGGTAATGATCAATCCATAAAAACAATGTAAGAATAGAATAGGATAAGATAGGATAGGATAGGATAAAATAGGATGAACTAGATTAAAGATAGGTGAATATACCATCACCTGGATCACTGGAGGAAAAACTCAATCCAGGGGATTGTGTATGCTCTGAATTATTGATCAATCATTAGGCTACAATTGGGCCTACTCTGGGCCAGGTACTGTGTTAGATGCTAGGAATTCAAGTCAAAACTAAAACAGTACATGATCTCAAGGATCTTATAGATAACACAACCTTATATTCTAATCATAATTTTGGGTACATGTGTGATGTAATTAAAGATGGAACTCAAAAAGATGTCCATAGCAAGGAAAGAAATTTACCTAATCTACAAATTATATTTTGATTTAATAGTTGCTAGGAGTTATACAGTATTTTATGGCTTGCAAAGCGTTTTACAAATATTATTTCATTTTGTTGTAACAACCTTGTGAGATTGTAGCTATTATTATTCCCATTTAAGTGAAAGATTCTACCTTGACTTGACCCCTTAGTAAATGGAAGTGTATTTATATTTATACATATACGATGCAATTTCAAAAACCTTAAAGATGAAATTATTATTTGCTATTCACTTGAAACACAAACTATTAAGAGAATCTGTAATTTTCACCTTAACATAGAGAGGAAATTTATTTAGAAGAGACTGTCTTGTCAGATGAAATAGATGGTATTAGACCTAAAGTATCCATAAATGATTCTCCAAGTAATAAGAACTGAACTTAGCAATAAGCTACAAAATGCAGCTTTGTGTTTCATAGAGAAACAAGATAAGTAAAATTGCTATGACCATGTTAGAATTCCATGAAACTTGAAACAAAGATATAATTACTCCTGTAATATTTAAGGGAGGTAAAAGTACACAACTTAGAAAAAGTAAAAATGAAGGGAAATACAAATCTCTCAAATATGCCCTGAAAATTAATTTTGAAATAAACCAATCCTCTTTCCCTGGTGCAGTGGTATATTGGCAACCGTAAAAGTAATTAATTTGTAAGTGATTCCCTCAAAAACGTCATAGACTTAGAAATGGAAAGGACTATAGACATGGTTACACAATACCATCATTTTGTAAATGAGGTAATTGAGACCCAGGATCGTGCGTAATTAATCCAAGGTCATAAATATACTCAAACCCAAGACTCCTTTCTACAAATGCAAAATTCTTTCCTCTGCACCATTCCATTTCCCTAACACATATATGAATCAAGACATTTATTATTTATCACTCAAGAAGGTGTGCTGTGAGATAGTCAAGAGATTTTTCCTATTAGGAAAGCATATACTCCAGGACGTCTTAATTAAGAGGGGATTGGGACCACTTTTTTTTCAAAGGATATAGACCTGAAGGTCACAGAACAGGGAGAGGAATATGACTGGATATCACTTGGAATAAAGAAATAGAGATGGAGAGAGACATGAAAGAAGGAGAATGTTTCAAATGCAAAAATGGGAGCTAAGGATAGGAAGGTTAGTTTCTTTACTGTCTAATTGGATGTTGAAGTGGTGATGATAAAGAGGTAATTGAGTCATTACTCTGTTGGAAAATAACGAGTGCCTGCTCTACGGTAGACTTTTAGCAAGTGGGCTTGTATTCAAAACCCTTGTTTGATAGAAAATTTGTTATTGTGAACCAGCTCAGGTCAGAAATGATGAGAGTGCCTACCTATTAAGTGATCATACATAGTGTTTCATATTTTAAGTACTTGTTAATACACATCTGTATTTTAGGAATTTCATTTGTGTTAGAGAAATAAATAGATGCCCATTACATAATATCTACTTATTTTGTACAGTTTGTAACTTTTATAGAAGGGGTGCTATTGATCCCATTAAGGAATGACATGCTTAAGATTTGTTGATGGGATGTCCCCCCCCCAAAAAAGAACCTCAGGTAGAGGCATAATGAGCTACAGAGTATGATACATGTTTTATCTTGTCTCTTTTTAGTAAGGCTCCTGCAGGACTAATCATCATTTACATAGTCCTTAAAATAAGCAGAAGGGGCATTGTCTGGGCCATAGGTGTTACATGTGTGGCAATGAGCCTCTTTGAACCTGTTTCTTTGTCTGCAAAATGGGATAAATTGTGCCTGTAGTATCTAGTTCAATGAGTGATTGGGAGTTAAATGATATAATGTATGCATATGAGGTTGCTGCTGTTTGTCTTTCATTGTTGAAGAGGACCATGAGATCATGGAGATCACCAGTAAGTAAGTGTGTGATACCCTATGTGGATTGAGAAGAAAGAAAGAAGGCAAGACAGAAGGAAGAAATGAAGGAAGGAAGGAAGGAAAGAAGGGAAAGAAAGCTGTGTTGCCTGCATAAAAGTTTGGTCTCAAGGCTGTTATTGATCAAGAAAGTTCTAATCATTTGATAAGATTATACAACGAAAAGTGAAAACAATCAGGAAAGTTAAGGTTTTTAATCTTTTAACACTATGGAGTAGTCATATTTGCAACTTAAAAGGTTGTAATGTTAATGGAATATAAGATCTTCCCCATTCATTAACAGGACTCACATGGAGCCCATTAAGGGAAGCTTATTTAGGAAAAGTTTGCTTTTAGGAAGGCTTTCACACTTTTTGCTAATTTCTAATTAGGTACTTAGTCATGAGCGTTGTGATGCCTTCTGGCCTGAGAATTGTACATATACTCTGAGGTGATGTATTTTACTTTCAGGGCTCACCTATGAGAAGGACCTTGTGATTCACTGGTTGAGACTCTGAATAGTCATGTATTCAGAACTTCTGGACTGTTCAGATGTAAAGGTTGTCTCAATTCAAGTATGCATATAAAGTGTGTAACAATATTGTTTAATTCAGGCAGTAGGGACATGTCTGCTCGTCTTTATTTCTCTGCTTACATTTTCTCTGAAGTTCATGGTGCTGATTTTTCCATGGAATTATTGAATGTAATTTTAAAAAGATTGTTGGCCCCTTAAATACCCACCTATCCTCATAAAGCAGATCTAAGAATCTCTGCTAGCAGCCATACTGAGTATGCCAGTGTGGTTGCCTTTACAAGGTTGTGTTATTTTTCACCTTAAATGATTTATTTGTATATTTTGAAACTTACAATACTGATTACAGCTCATTCAGGGTTTGTAAAGAAGTGGAAAGATGTCTTTGCAATTTATTTCTCTTTTAGATAGCATGAAGTTATTAAGCCATACTTGGTATATTAATTTGATAATTGGCATATTAACCACGCTCCTGGGGACTTACAAAAGTGAAATAGTGATTTCTGCAGTCATTTAAGAGAGGAGGAGCTCTGTCAGTCCAGGAAGTCATATCTGGCAATCAAAAAGTGAGACAAATATGAGGAAAAATCCACTTCTTGAGAGTTATTAGTCTTTTTTCTTTAATTTGTAACTCTCTATTCCAAGTTTGTAGATTTCCTTTGCTCTCTCTTTCCATTCCCCAATTAACAGTGAATTTTTTTAGCAATTAATTTTCTGCCAGAACGAGAAATCTTTGTCAATACATAGGAAGTAGACAAACTTTCAGCTCTGATCGGCACAACTGACACTTAAAGAAGAGCAAGGTTATAAAAACTAGCTTAGAGACCTTCCTAGCAGAGATATTATGCGTATTTGAAAGGCTTGGACTTCTTTCAGTGTCTAATGTAACACTGTCAATCCCATAAAACAGCCGTTGGATCACAGTTCTATAGTGCAAGATTAAACATTACAAATAAATCACTTTTTGTAAACTGTATGGCTAGATATTTCAAGTTAGACAAGGGGTTTGTACTTGGACAAGAGTGCACACAAGCTGTTCTTCATATTTTATTAGGAAAGAATCTGTGACATGTCCTTTTTGAAATTTATAGCCTGTAAACTGCTCATGACAATGATTTTTAGGCAGATATGCTTCTACATAGCAACCAAATCTGTAATTTTTCCCATCAAATTTAGTCTGTTAGTAATACTTTTCCAGGAATCTACCTATTTCCACAATTGCACGTATGCCTTAAGGCTGATGCTTTCCAATCTTGCACACAGAAATAGTGACACACAAATACAAACCATACTAAGTCAACAGGAAAATTAGTAAATTCTCTTCCTCCATTTTTGTGAAAAATTACAATAATATCATGGTAGCAGTGCAAAAGTAGCTATTTTTAAACAATAAAATTAAAATAAATGTAAGAATGGAATAATTTACTAATTTTCCTGTTTGATACCTTTCAATAACTTTGGAAGCAACTTATTTAAATTTTTAGCTTTTTGTTTCATTAAATCTCCAATGACCAAAACTCATCTTGAGATTGAAGAAGAAATTTTGTTTTCTGTGATCTTAAAAAATATAATTTAAAAAAGTTGGAAGACCAGATACAAGTAGTTAGTTGAGTATTTGCTTTAGTGTCTAGCACTATCATTATAATATCAAGTAAAATTTCTTAGAACTCAATTATCTTTGGGTAAATGGCGATGAATCTCAGAATGACTGTTTTTGCTTCTTTGAAAGGTATCTTTCCCAATTTTTGTGATTCAACTTAAAAAAGTCATCTAATTTGGGGACTTCCTTGAGTGCCAGAAAAATAAGTTGTCCCGACCATGTTTGCTCCCTACAAATATGTTTCTCTATTGGTGTATGCTATGTACATATCTACTCTTTCAATTCATTCTATGTACATTCCAGGTTTATGGGAAAAAAAAGTTTTGTTTTTCATGTTCACAATAATCAGGTTTTTTACATGACTTTGCTTTAATATAATTGTGTCAAATTCCAAGCAATTAAAGATGATGAAATTTGCAAGCTGTTGTTTCAGGAGTGCACTTCCACAGAGAATCTTGAACCTGGAGCATTTTGTGCAATGATACTACTACTGTTACTACTACTAGTAGTATAACAATGATAGTGATGATAATGCTACTTTTATATGGTGCTTACTATGGACCAGGGACAGTACCAAGATCCTTACATTTATTATCTCATGAGAATCTCACAACAACCTTAACAGAAAGGTGCTATTAATTTCTCAATTGTATAAATGAGGAAAAGGAGGTGAATTAACTTGCCCAGCGTCACATGGTAAGTGTCTGATAACATTTTGATCTCAAGTCTTCCTGAACTCAGAACTGGTGCTCTCTCCATCTATTATGCCTCTTAGCTTCCTCTAAAAGTACAGAATTTCCGACTCTGGCTGGGCAACTGCTGACAAGCACTTTCAATTTTTATAACTAATATTACTTGCTTTGAATGAACTTTGAGCATAAACTACTCAAAGCACCAACATAATTCTAAAATGTAATCATATTGGTGTTTACAGCAATAAGGGTATAGCTCTCTGAAATCTATCTAATCGAAGAACTGAGTTTTAATGCCCTATTTTTCTGTTTGTAAATTATTTATTATTGTTCCTTCTAATATGCATTTGATTATACTTAAAGTTTTAAGTTGCATTACTTTAATTGCCACCATGACTGTACTTTCTTCTATCTGATTTACTCTTTTCTAATGACCAAACTATTTATTTAAAAAAGAGTTTATTAGTAATATTGGGACAAAAGTCAAAACAAAGCTCTGGACAGAAGATTGTCTGCTAACAGGTGGTGGGCAGAGTATTCCACAGCAGATTTAGCGTATGCAAAGCTCTACATAAATCCAACTTACAAAGGCTGGGCACACAGCCCAACTTCCCTCCAAAATACTTCTCCCATATAAACAGAAATTATCCATATGTACATTAATAACTATTTAATATCATTTTTGGACTTTAATAAGGGCTGGTATGTGAATTAATCGACCAGAAGAAGAGCCTGGAACCATTAGCTTCTTTGTTCTCTGAAGTAAACTCAGAGAATATCTCTTCCCATGTCAACAAACCATATAAGCTTGACTTAAGAACATTTTTGCTGTTTATAGCCATTGAGAATGAGACATGTAACCTGAGACACTATCTTGAATAATGGGACTTTTTTTGTCTTAATAGTTTATGTACACATAATATGCTATGGCATGTTCATGGCAAAGAAAATACAGGTATCCTGGGTCATAATTTCAACTGACACTTTTTCAGCTCTTTTATCTTATCTTATCTTATGAATTAAGAAAATTCCTTTCTCATAGCATGGTTAAATATATTTGGAGATCAGGGGCGGAAACAAGATGGCAGAGTAGAAAGATGCATATACTCTAGCACTTCCCCTACAGGCCACAAAGTACCTGTAAAAAATTACTCTCAACAAGTTTGTAGAGCAGCAGAAGTCACAGAACAACAGAGTGAGAGTGGTTTCCGGTCAAAGATAACTTGGAAGGATGACAGTAAAGGTCTATCTCATAGGACACGGAGCAAAGTGGAACCCAGCCCTGCCCTCACAGCACTGTGAGGAACAGGACTTGAGCAGACGTCCGGGGTAGAATTCCAAGCAGAGAGGGTCCCAGATACCTCAAACCACAAGAGACAAAAAAAGCCACAAAGGTCAGTGTGGGAGCTTTCCCACCTTGGTAAGAGGGTAACAGGGTTCCCACAGCACTGACCCAAGGTGGGTGCAGCACCAGCAGCATGTGGAGGGCAGCTACGCAGAAGCAACCTGGGTCCATTGTCCAGGCAGCTCAGCTTAAACCCTCTGGCAGAATTGAGCAGCTGATCTGATCCTCAGCCCTCGGTGGTAGCCTTGCCCGCACCTAAAGCCCCTGGGACAGTCAAGCAGCTGATCTAAATCTCAGCCTTGAGCACGGTATTGGGGAGAGGAGGAGCACTAGGACCTTCCTCTTGACAAAGAATTCAGAAGTCAAGTAACTGACTGGGAAAATGCCCCACAAAGGGAAAAAACATAAGACTATAGAAGGTTCTTTTCTTGATGAAGAAGTATCTCCTTACACCCTTTCAAATGAGAAAGAACAAGGCATACTGTCAGAGGAAGTCAAGGCCTCTGCCTCTAGTACATCCAAAATGAATATGGACTGGGATCAGGCCATAGAAGAGCTTGAAACGTGTATCAGCAGCCTGCTAAAGAGAACCAAAAATGCTAAGGAAAATAACACCTTTAAAAAGAGGCTAACTCAGTTGGAAAAAAAGGTCCAGAAAGCCAATAAGGAGAAGGGGACTTTAAAAAAAGAATTAGCCAAATGGAAAAGAAGGTTCAATAGCTCACTGACCAAAATAGTTCTTTAAAAGACAGAATCGAGTTGAGGGAAGCTAATGACTGAGATAAACCTACAAGTTAGAAAAGAAAACCAAAAGATTGAAAAAATAGAAAATAAAGTGAAACATCTCATGGGAAAAACAACAGATATGGAAAATAGATTCAGGAGAGATAATTTTAAAATTATGGGACTACATTAAAATCATGATAAAAAAAAAAGATCCTAGCCATTATCTTCCCTGAAATTATCAAGGAATACTGCCCTAATAGTCTAGAAACAGAGGGCAAAATAAATATTGAAAGAATTCACCAATCACCTCTTGAAAGAAACCTGAAAAGAGAAACTCCTAGGAATATTGTGACCTTCTCAGTGGGGAGGGAGGGAGGGAGGGAAAGAAGTTGGAATTCAAGGTATTAGAAACAAATGTTCAGAAGTATTATTGCATATAACTTGGAAATAAGAAATACAGGTAATGGAGTGTAGAAATTTATCTTGCCCTAAAAGAAAAGAGAAGATGGGGAGAGGGGAGGGGTGGGGTGTGATAGAAGGGAGGGTACATTGAGGGAAGGGGTAATCAAAATGCAAGGTATTATGGGGTCAGGGGAGGGGAGAGATGGGGAGAAAAATTGGAGTTCAAAATTTTGTGGAAATGAATGTCGATATCTAAAAATAATAAATACCAAAAAAAACCCAAGTGTATATGGAGATCATAAATTTGAGACATAGAGACCCTGAGATGGAATTGTTCTAAAACATATTTAAGACTGCTCAACTTTGTATAAAACAAGCAGAGCTTAATCTTTGGAGTGCACCCAGCATGTATCTGGTAACTTTAAGAGAATAAACAATGTGAATTTATAATCACCTAGACTGTTTGCCTCTTTTAACCAAACCTTCAGGTTAACAATATATGTGTGTGTGTGCATAAATAGATAGATAAATAGATGTAATTAAATATAGGTATGTATAGATATGTATATATGTGTGTCTGTGTATATATGTACGCATATGTACATATGTGTAGTGTGTATGTGTATATATTGATAGATATAGATAGACAAATATACACATATGTGTATGTATGTAGAGGTATAAACAGGGATCAGGGAAAGTTTCATGGAGAATGAGGCATTTAAGATATAATATGCTTTGCAAACCTTACAATGCTCTATAAATCTTGGCCATTATAATTACACTCAAATGAAATGAAATGGATAATATGTAAAAATATATGGATAATTCGGGTACTAGATCCTTCAATCAACAAAAAGTTATCAGACATGTTCAATATTCCAGGTATTCTTATGAACCCTAGGAGTAAAACGACAACAATGAAACAAGTATCTACCCTCAAGGATCTTACCTTCTATTAAATGAATAGGTACATTATAACCAAATAGAAACAATTATATATATATATATATATATATATATATATATATATATATATATATATATATATATATATATATATAT
>CM053770.1:535854960-535868218 GCA_028658325.1 Potorous gilbertii
AGGAGTTTCTCTTTTTGGATCTCTTTGAGGCGGTGATCGATAGATTCCTTGAATACTTATTTTGCCTTCTGGTTCTCGAATATCAGGGCAGTTTTCCTTGATAATTTCATGAAAGATGATATCTAGAGTCTTTTTTTGATCATAGCTTTCAGTTAGTTGAATAATTTTTAAATTGTCTCTCCTGGATCTATTTTTCAGGTCAGTTGTTTTTCCAATGAGATATTTCACATTCTCTTCCATTTTGTTATTCTTTTGGTTTTGTTTTGTGATTTCTTGGTTTCTCAGAAAGTCATTAGCCTCCATCTGTTCCACTCTAATTTTGAGAGAACTATTTTCTTCAGTGAGCTTTTGCACCTCTTTTCCCACTTGGCTAGTTCTGCTTTTGAAAGCATTCTTCTCTTCATTGTCTTTTTGAACCTCTTTTTCCAATTCAGTTAGCCTATTTTTCAAGGTGTTATTTTCTTCAGCATTTTCCTTGGTCTCCTTTTACAAGGTATTGAACCGTTTTTCATGCTTTTCTTGCATTTCTCCCATTTGTCTTCCCAGTTTTTCCTCCACCTTTCTAAGTTGATTTTTAAAATCCTTTTTGAGCTCTTCCATGTCCTGAGCCCATTGGATATCTGTTTTACATTTTTGGGATACAGAAGCCTTGACTTCTATGTCTTTGCATGGTGGTAAGCATTGTTCTTCCTCATCAGAAGCGAAATGAGGAAAAAACCAAGAATGTAACCTTCTGTAGTCTTATTTTTCTCCCTTTTCTAGGTATTTTCACAGCCAGTTACTTGACTTCTGAGATTCCTCTCCACCCCTGCCCAGATCTACCCAGCTAGTGCTTGGGGTCTTAGTTTCAAATATGTCTCCGCAGCCTCAGGGCTTTTGGTGGCAGGCCTGGCTGCTATTTAATGTGAGCTGAAATTCTGGTTCTCAGGTGAGGGCAGGGCTGCTTCCCAGGCTCAGTTCCCTCAGGGTGTTTATGTGGAGATCTTCAATAATTGTACTCCTGCTGAGCTCCTGCCTCCTCTGTGAGCTCCTGGCCACCCACTGCCTCTGTTGCTGCCTCCTAAGTGGGCCTGAGTTATGGAGACACCCTGTTGCCCTCTCGCCCAGCCCAGAAGTCTCTCTCACTGACCTGTACGTCTGTGGGGAGAGGGACCTTCGCGGCCACTGGAGATTCTATCCCTGAAACCTGCCCTGATCTGCTCCTCTCTTTCCCCCGCGGCCCAGGGAAGGGCTGGGCTCTGCTCTCATCCAGTATGAGACAGACCTTTGGGATCAGTTTTTCAAGGCTCTCTGGAACAGAAATCTCCTTCACTCTGTTGCTACACGACTTCCATTCCGCCACAATTTGTTGGGAGTTCTTTTTACAGGAGATCCGTGGGCTGTGGTTTCGGAGCTAACATATGTGAATCTTTCTACTCCGCCATCTTGGTTCCTCTCCCCGTGGTAATTTTCTTAACCCTCAATTTCCCAGATTCAGTGTCAAATTATTTTCCATTAGGTCTTAACTATTATTAGAGAGGGAGAAAGGGCTAGTCAGTTTTGGAGGCAGAAACATCTGGAGTCGTCTTCTCCCTGATACATAGTGACAGTGTGTGAAAATTTGCTAGTCACTTAACATCTAGATTAAGACAAATCTTAGTGGCTATGCAAAAGTGATGATCCTCCCTGATAAGGAAATTTCCCCAAAGAAGTTACCCATGACAGTGAAATGCAAGGACAAAGGAAAAAAAGAGAGAGGAGCAATGCTATCCAGAGAGCATTAAATCATAGGATTATAAAGGAGATACTGATCTCAGAGTCCATCTAATCTCTTATTTTAAATATTAGGAATTTGAGAAAAAGGAAGTTCATTGACTTGCTTAGGATCACACAGTTAATAAGCATCACAATTGGTAAATAAATCAAACCTGTATTTGTTGATTCCATACAAAGAGTAGTAATTACAGATGATATAAATATAATTGCATTACCCCCCTTTAAAGCAGATAGATCTCCTTGGCCGGGTAAATATGACCATAGCAAGAAATCCCCACCCCTTTCTACAATCAGTCTGTGGCAATTGGTTTTAACAATGCAGAGTGCCCAGATACTATCTATATCCTTGGATAGTCAAAAGATAAAATTTGCCTCTGTTTCTGTTTGCCTCAACGCAATCTCTAAAATGAATGAAGCCAAAATTAACAAGGTTTAACTGTCTTTATGTGTTTTCAAAGTTTATAACAACACTAAACGAGAAAAAAAAAGAAGCCTATTTGATTTTTACCATGAATGTGAACATGATGTTCCTTTCTTGTAAAAACTGTAAAAGACTGGAGGCAAGGATGAAATTTCTCCTGAAGTGCAACACCATTGCCTGTATAGATAAGAGCAATAAAGCCTAGTCATTGTTCCATAAGCCTGTGGCTGTTAGTTTAAAAAAAAATCAGCAACATCAGAAGTCATGTATTTTACCTTGCTGATGACTTGTTCATCTGTTCCTGGATTAGCTCACACGTGTCCCTACTCACTTGATGGACTTTACCTTAAGGACAAAATAAAAAACAGAGTGGATCTTTGACCTGAATGGTTGTTTTCCCATTTAAATATTGAAGCTTCCCTCCCCCAAATTTAAATTAAACTGCCCTGTCATTGTCAATGTATCACTTAATTTTATTAAAAAGAATACTATGGTGGTATCACTTAGCTTATTTGCAAAGAGGAGACTAAGTACCAAATAATTTTTCACCAGGGCATTTATCTATACCTCTCTTGTAGAAGAAAATTAGTTTTCTGAAAATACAGGCCAAATATGTTATTCATAATTTTACAGTAAAAAGAAATAAAATTGATATGAGAATTTTTGGCATGGATCACAAAATCCCATTAGCAGCAAACATCTGTGACAGTCTAGAAGTGGAACATACCACAGGAATGTATTACATACCGGATAATTCCCTTGAGTTACTTCTGGGGCACTAGAAAGAGAAAGACTGTTGTTTTAAGTAGGGAATTTCACTTCTTTCCACGTTAAACAAGATGAGTTTATATGGTATCACAGTTCCTTGGTCAAGTGAAACAGCCGTGAGGTTAATACTCAGAATGGGTAATAGGGAGTTATAAATGCATGATACGAGAATGGTAACCAGCAGAGGCTGGCTCATGCTTGCCCAATATGGTAGGTGCAAACTTCCCTTCAATGCACAGGCACTCTCCCTGTGACTTGTAGGCAGAAAGTTGGGGGCCAAGTAGGAAGGACACCTGGTTTTATTCAGTGAGCCACCATAACTTTAGGATTCCATCATGTTCATGACCCTTTCTAGGTCCACTTTCCCTTACTACTAGTAGTACACCTGATCAAGGTGAAATGTTCATGTATTGTCAGGCTTAAAGACCCGTGTGTGTGTGTGTGTGTGTGTGTGTGTGTGTGTGTGTGTGTGTTTGTGTGTGTGTGTGTGTGTGTATTTTATTTATTTTTCAGGTCTCAACAATCACTTCCACAACAATTTAAATTCAAACTTTTCTCCCCATCTCTCTCCCACCCCAGCCCAGGGCAGCATGCTCCACATTCACCCTTTCCTCCAGTCTGTCCTCCCTTCTATTACCCACCTTTTTTTCATCCCCCTTCCCCTCTATTTTCTTGTAGGGCAAAATCAATTTCTATGCTCCACTGCCCTGCCTGTATAGCTTAATTTCCATTTGCATGGTAAAAAAAATTTTGACATTCATTCTTCAAGCTTTGAGTTCTATATTCTCTTCGTTCCTCCTCACACAAACTCACTGAAAAAATAACCAATTCAATATAGGTCATACATGTGTAACAATGCAAAGTGCTTTCATAATAGTTATGTTGTAAAAGGTTAACCATATTTCCCTCTGTCGTACCCAGCCCTGCATTTATTCCATTCTCTTCCTTGATCTGTCCTCCCTCCATAATGTTTGCTTCTGACTATCCCTTCCCCCAGTTTCCTATACTTTCTATTATCTTCCCTCTTCTATTGCCTTCCTCTTGGGTTCCTCCATGGTAAAACAGATTTTCATACCCAATTGAGTGTGTTTTATTGCTCTTTAATCCAAATTCTATGAGAGTGAGGCTCAATTATGTCTTTATATCTCCCCTCTTTTCTCCTCCACTCTAAAAGCTCTTTATTCGCTCTTTTGTGTGAGATGATTTGTTACATTCTACCTCCCTCTTTCTCTTACTCCTAGGATATTTCATTCAATAAAGAGTTTTATTTTTTTAGGTATTCTCCCTTGATATTCAGCTCAAACTGTGCTTTCTCTTTCTCTCTCTCTCTCTCTCTCTCTCTCTCTATATATATATATATATATATATATATATATGTACACACACGTGTGTGAAATACATATACACATATGTACACACAAATAAGCACATATGTACATGCACATATATATGTAAACACACACCTATAATACATACAGACATATATACCCATACCCCCCTACGTATATGTATGTATATAAATATATACACATGCATACGTATATACAAATAGACACACACACACATATATATATATATACATACATATATACATGCATGCATGCATAAATACATAGTCTCTCTCAATACCCTATTACTGAAAAAGGTCTCATAAGTTACAAATAACATCTTTCCATGTAAGAATTTAAACAGTTCAACATTAATAAGTTCCTTAAAGCTTCTCTTTCCTATTCACCTTTTTATGCTTCTCTTTTAATTCTTGTATTTGAAAATAAAATTTGCTATTCAGCTCTCGTCTTTTCAACACAAATTATTGGAAATACTCTATTTCGTTGAAATTGCATTTCATCCTCTGAAATATTGTACTCAATTTTTCTGGGTAGGTGATTATTGATTTTAATCCTATCTCCTCTCAGCTCTGTAATATCATATTCCAGGTCCTTTGATCCCTTAATGTAGAAAATGTTACAACCTGTGTTATCCTGATAGGATTTCCACAATACTTGAATAGTCTATTTCTTGCTGCTTGTAATAGTTTATCCTTACTCTGGGAAACTGTGGAATTTGGCTACAATATTACTAGGAGTTTTTCTTTTGGGATCTCTTTCAGGACGTAGTCAATGAATACTTTGCATTTTCTTTTGCCCTCTGGCTCTAAAATGTCATGGAAATTTCCTTTGATAATTTCTTGGAAAATGATGTCAAGGTTCCTTTGTTGCTTAAGGTTTTCAGGTTGAACAATAATTTTTTTATTATCTCTCCTGTATTTATTTTCCAAGTCAGTTGTATTTCCAGTGAGATGTTTCACATTGCCTCCAATTTTTTTTCATTCTTTTGGGTTCGTTTTATAATTTCCTGGTTTCTCATAAAGTCATTAGCTTCCATCTGCTTCATTCTACTTTTTGAAAGAACCATTTTCTTCAGTGAGCCTTGGAATATCCTTTACCATTTGGCCCATATTCTTCTCCTCATTGGCTTTTTGGATCTCTTTTTTATTTGGGTTAGTCTGTTTTTTTTTTCTTTTTTATTATTATTATTTTTAATGTTCTACAATCACTTCCCTAAAATTAAGATTTTATTCCCCCCACACCTTCTGGCCACTACCCCCCTCCCTCCCCATGACAGCAATCAATTCTGTATGGGTTCTACATATACTTTCCTACTGAGCACATTTTTACTGTAGTCATGCTATGTAGTGGCACTAAAATAAATGGAAGAAATCATATAACAAATCAAAACATAATACACTAATACATGATCTGCTACATTCTGCGAATGACTTCTATATTTCCTTCTCTTAGTGTGGAAGGCATTTTGCCTTAGAAAACCGTCATTGGGATTTTTTTTCACTAAGTTCTTGTGTTATTACAGAGTTCCAAGTCTACCAGGAAAAACTCTCGCATGCTGTGGTCAGCGATAGTCTATTTTTAAAGGTGTTATTTTCTTCAGCATTTCTTTGGGACTCCTTTAGCAAACTATTGACTCATTTTTCATGTTTTTTGCATACTCTAAATTCTCTTCCTAATTTTTCCTCTAATTCTCTTATTTGATTTTCAAAATCTTCTTTCAGCTCTTCCATGGCCTGAGACCATTGCATACTTTTTTGGAGGTTTTGCATGCAGAGCCTTGACTTTGATGTCTTCCTCTGATGGTATGCTATGCTCTTCCTAATCCAAAAGAATGGAAGAAAGTACGTTTTCACCAAGAAAGTAATGTTATATAGTCTTTTTCCCCTTTTGGGGCAATTTTACAGGCAGTTGCTTGTCTTTTGAGTCCTTTGTCAAGTGGAGGGTGTAGTACCCTAGGCTTCAGAGGTTTTCTGCAGCTGTTCTCTGAGATACCTCTAGGGACCTGTAAGTTCTCAGTTCCTCCACAGTGGCATAATCAAGGGAGAGGAGTTTACTTTTCTCCTGGTCTGAGATCTTGTCTGTGAGAAATTACAAGCACTGTTTTTTGGCCTGGTACAGTGAGTAGAGTTTCCTCTCTACAGTCAACACCAGCTCCACCACTCCACCTCACTCCAGGACTGCGACTCAGGACTGAGACCTAGAACACTTGATTCCACCAGGATATGTAGCCCAAGATCACCAGAAATGGAAGCTGCTAAAGCAGTGCCTGCTGTTTCTCTGGGCCCAGGACTGGGGCCAGATGTACTTCTCCCCTCTCACCTGGGTGAAAGAGCTTTCTTACTGACCTTTGAAGTTATCTTTGGCATTTTGGAGTGAAGAAATCTGGTAACCACAAATGCTACCCATAATTCTGTGCTGAAAGCTTGCTCCAGTCCTGTCTGTGCTTCATGGTCCATGCTGGGTTTCATTAAACTCCAAGTTTGATGAGATTGACCCTCCCTGTTGGCCTTCCAGGCTGTCTTGGGATGGAAATCTCTTTCATTCTGTCATTTTGTGGCTTCTGCTATTTTATAATTTGTTTCGAGTCATGGGGGCAGAGCTAAAGCAGATCCATCCTTCTATTCCACCATGTCGGTTCTGTAAAAACACCATTTAAATGAAGTCCATGCAGGCAACATCTTTTGATCCTTGGGGAATGTAGTAAACTCACATGTCTAAACTTTACTGAGAGTCAAGGTACAAAATTTGTACTGAAACAATCCCTTTACATGTAGCTTTTTATGCAAAAGAAGTAACAATAACAACAGACACTTTCTTTGAACTATTTCATTAATACAAAGCAAAATTGAGAAAAAAACATAAATGAGGTATAGGGTATGTAAGTGTAATAAGGCACAAATCCCGTGGCAGGCAGAGCCAAGACAGCAGAGTAGAAGGATGCACCTCTAGAAGTTCTACTCTCAGAACCCATAAAATACCAGTACAAATGATACTAAAACAATTCTAGAGCAGCAGAAGTCACAAAACGATACAGTGAATGAGATTTCCATCCCAAGACAGCTTAGAAGGTCAATAGGAATGGTCTATGACACTAGGCATGGAGTGGAGTGCAGCCCAGGCTTGGTCACCCAGCAGTAGGGATAGGATTGGAGCAGGCTTCAAGGCACCACTGGCAGCAGCTGGGGGTCTCAGATTCCTCAACTCACAAACACCAAAGACAGCTTCAAAGGTCAATGAGAAAGCTCTTCGATCTGGGTGAGAAGGAAATGCAGCAATGTAGCCCCAGTCTCAAGTGGAAGCAGTTTCCATTATTGGAGCCCTAGCCTAAAGACCCTGGGGGAATTGAGCAGCTAATCTGAATCTCAGCCCTGAATAATATGCACACTCAATTTGGTATGAAACTCTATCTTACACTACAGGAAAGTGAGGAAAAGGGATTAAGTGGAGCTGGGGGGGGAATGATAGAAAGAAGGGCAAGTGAGAGAAGGGGTAATTAGAAGCAAACACTTTTAGGGAGAGATGAGGTCAAAAGAGAGAATAGAACAAATGGGGGACAGGATAGGATGGAATGAAACATAGTTCGCCTTTCACAACATGACTATTATGGAAGTCTTTTGAAAAACTACACACACACACACACACACACACACACATACATACACACACACACACACACACATATATATATATAT
Organism: Potorous gilbertii; assembly: GCA_028658325.1. Taxonomy (NCBI): domain Eukaryota; kingdom Metazoa; phylum Chordata; class Mammalia; order Diprotodontia; family Potoroidae; genus Potorous; species Potorous gilbertii. Next base: position 535,862,946 of record CM053770.1, read on the forward strand.
ATATATATATATATATATATATATATATATATATATATATATGTATATCCTATATTGAATTGCTTGCCTTCTCAGTGGGGATAGATGAGGAGGGAGGAAGGGAGAGAAGTTGGAACTCAAAGTTTTAGGAACCAGTGTTGAGAACTGTTTTTAGCATGTAACTGGGAAATAAGAAGTACAGGTGATGGGGTATAGAAATCTGACTTGCCCTACAAGAAAAAAAACAGACCATGGGATAAGGGAATGGAGGTGTGATTTAAAGGGGGGTAGATTTGAGGAAGAGGCAATCGGAATGCATGTTTTTTTGAAGTAGTTGGAAGGAGAGACGAAGAGAAAATTTGAAACTCAACATCTTGTGGAAATGAATGTTGAAAACTAAAAACAATTCAATAAATTTTAAAAAGATACATGTCTTGTGACAGCGAACATTATGTCACTCTATTCTTGACTCAGGAATTTTGACATAACCTAGTTCAGATGGCTGCTTCTCCAGTAAGTCTTCCCTTATCCCTCAAATCTTTCCTCTGTCCCCTAGTAGAGACCTCTGTCTTTTCAATTTCCATGGTAGCCTGATTAATCTACTCCTATCCACTTACCATCTTTGAAATTGTGTAATTTTCTTTCCTCTCTTTGTTTCATTACCAGATAATAACTTCTTGAAAATGAGATCTGTGTTATGTAATCTTTATCAATCAATACACTTTTATTAAGCATGTTTTATGTGACAGGCGTTTTACGAAGTCCTGGAGATAGAAGAAGAGGCAAAAGACAGTCTCTGTCCTTACAGACCTTAGAGTATTTTGTGTTCCAATTCTTGCAGAATTCATTTCATATATAAAGAAACAGAGGCTTATAAACATAAAGTAATTTCACTAAGGTCACATAGGTTGTAAATAACACAGAACGGTTCAAATCAATGTCCTCTGTGTCTATACCCAATTTACTACGTCCTGTATCATGTCATACAGTTTGACACACTTAATATATGTTTACTAAATTGAATTTTCTAATTGAAATGGGGTACTCCCTTATTCATTCATTCAAGAAGAAGTCATGAAGCTCTTACTGCATTCCAAGCGCCATGTTAAGAACCTGGTATACAAAGACAAAACTAAAACCAGGCTTATCTTCAAAGGATTCTCACTCTCTTGGAGGAAACAAGAACCTTGATAGACAAATACGAAATATTTGTAGAGTAAATACTAAGTAATTGGGAGACAATGAAAGGAACTATAAAAAGGTGGGAGGTAGCACTAGAAATCTAAAAAGGACCCACCTCTCAGTTAATTAGAATATCCCATTTCCTAGTGTTCTATTTAACCAAGTTATTAATGGTAATATACAATTGCATTTTATGTGTCACCAGGGTATAAGTGGCAGAGTCATGCTCTTACTTTGTAATTCAACTCACGAAAATCTTTGTTTCTGCATTAAGCTTCCTTTGGAAATCATTTATGAATTATTCTCTAGATTATATTCTACATAGTAACAGGAGCTTATTTTCCTGGTATTTAGAAGAATATGTTCCAAATGAATCTGGCAGTCTCAGGCTTTGTGTTTTTCATGCTGTTACTTTTAGAGCTAATTCTGGGGGTTTTGTGCTTCCATAGTGGTATGATTCAAGGAGAGGTTTGGTCACTGCTCTCCCGTCCTGCATTTTGGTCTTTACCTAAGAAGGTTCTTTGCTTGTCTGCAGTCACAAGCACCAGCATTTCTCTTAGCCCTGGATCTGTGACTAGGTCCTCTGCTCTCCTGTACCCACAAGCACTAGTGCTCCTTTTATCCTTGTGAGAGCACAAAAACTCTTCTTCATCTTGGAAACTGTGACCAGAACCCATACTCCTCTGCAGCTTCAAGTACTAGTGTTCCTCTTCGCCTTGAAACTGTGACCCAGAATTGTGTATAGGGGGTACAACAGGGTACCAACCCAGTGAAAATGAAGGGGCCCCTGTAATTTCTTTCTGATCAGCTGTTCAACCTATTTGTCCTCTCTGGGCTGAGAGATTCTGAAGTTGCTCCTACCTGTTGTGGCCATCTCCAAATCTTGCTGCTGGTTCAGTCACAGTAGCTCTGGGGACCTACAAGTTTTCAGAGATTCCAAGGTAGTGCTATCCTGGTAGAGGTGTCATTGCTCAACTGTGACCAAATCCTTTGCTTTTCTGCTGTCACAAGGGCTAATGACTCCATACTGGAACTGCTATCTCAATTAAATATAGGCAATGTAGTTGCCAAAAATCACCCTAGCCTACATCCTGTGTCACCTCCAGTTCCTCTGTAATTTCTTTTTGACTAATTGACCAATTTCCTTGGAGTTTCTGGGCTGAGAGCTCCCAAAGCTGCCACTCTTGTCTCAGCTACTTCCAAGGCCCAAGGTGCTTCAAACAGCTCCCTTTCTGGTGTTACAGATCTCTTTTGATGAGCTAAGTTTTCTCGAGATGGAAAAACATTTCATGCTAACTTTTTTATTGGCTATGCTCCTTCAGAATTTAATTTGACTTGTTATTTTAGAGGAGTTTCACTGGGTTGCTGCTTCTATTCCACCATCATGGCTCCATGAGATTTTATTTTCTGTGGTGAACTTAGAACATATATTCAACCATGAGATTAAATTTCTCCCAGCTTTCCTTTTTAAATCAAGGTTTTCTTCACAGTCCCTACAGTATTTGGCTTATATCAGTTATATACGCATATTCTTATTTTACATATTAATCTTTCCCTCTTCATTATGGTTGAAGATTCATGAAACTTCTTTAAGCTTAGCATGTGGCTCCTCAAATCATGAGGAATCCTAAGTCAGGTTAAGTAAACCCCTCGTTTTCTAAGTGTATTCATTCCTTGTTAGTCTTTCTCTTCTAGAGACATTTTCCTTTCCTGTGTGGTACGGTTGCCTTTTTCATTTTCTGAAAGCCCCCATAACTGGTATTTTCCATACTTTTCTACTTTCTAGCTCAATGTTGCCTATCATATCAGATCTGAGAAGCTAATATGATGCATCTGAATAATCTATAAAATAATTCAATTTTTCCTCTTATTGTTTACATGGCTTAAAAATTGCTTAACTTTCCTGACCCTCAATTTCTTCATGTGTAAAATGAACGAGTTGCACTACATTTACTCTGAGCCCCTTGATAACCCTGGGCCCTTGAACCCATAAATTTGTCTTCTCTTGCATTGATGCTCTGTTGTTCAAAACAACTTAGAAGTCCCAAATTGTTTATTCAGGTGACTGAAAGACTGGACGGATATTTGTGCTATATGCGTGTGCCTGGCACGTCCAGTGGTCTTCGTCCCTTAACCATATCAGAAGTATCAAATTTAAATTTATGTAGTATGTTCTCTCCAAACACCTAGTCTAGTTTTGTTTTTCATGTCAAGGCAAACCCAACATATTCCTGTCTTTGCTTACATTGTTCCCTTTCTAAATCTCCATACTTAAACTACTTCTTTTACATGAAACAAAATATGTCAGCAACATAAATGACTATTGCTTTTTAGCATTACTGTAAATTTTGTTTTCCTGTGGAAATCTCAAAGCATGCTCAACCTCATTCACAAAGGAAACTGTAACAGATTGGATAACAACCAGTAGCAAAAGTTGCTATTGACACTGGCCTGAATTGTTAAAGATATCTGAAGAAGGCAGAAAGCAGCCACAGTGTTAACCTCTAGACACTGCTACTCTGAAATTATGAACAATTTTTAAGGACTATTTTGGACACGTTTGTCTATTTTTCTTGAATAAGACTGTAGCATTAATTCTTAGAATCATACTCATAATTTGGGTTAAAAAAATTCATCTAAGAATCTCCAGGGCTAGTCTTGAATTGACTGAATTCAAGATTTTTTGATAACCCCATATAATGTAAGTTGGATCAGCCAGATAGTACAGTGGATAAAGAGACAAGCCTGGAATCAGGAAAACCTGGGTTCTGATACGGTCTCATACACTTACTAGGGAAAGAGAGTGCTTGCTGTGTAAGTGTGTGGCCCTAAACACGTCACATAGTCCTTTATGCCTCAGTTTCCTCATCTTTAAAATAAGCTTCAGAAGGAAATGGCAAACCACTACACTACCTTTGCCAAGAATACTCCATGGACAGTATAGACATGTCATGGTCTATAGGGGTCACACGAGTCTGATATGACTGAATAACTGAAAAACATGTAATTTTGGCAATTCGTAGAGCCATGGATCAATTTTTTGAGTCTCCTCCCCTATTCCTAAACAAATTGACATGATTTCCGGACATAAATTAAAAACTAAATTCACTTAACAAGCACTTATTTTATCCTACCCATGGAAAAGTAAAAAAAAAAAAAAAAAAAAAAAAGAGTGGGAAGAGATAAACTTTAAAACCAATATGTATAGCTAAACGCAACATATATCCATAATGACCATGTCTGAAAATATATGTCTCATTTAATAGTCTGAGTCCATCATCCCTGATTCGAGAAGTGAGGAGCACGCTTCATTATTGATGATGGAAACAAGGTTGACGTCGTCCTATGGAGGGATATATGATCCTTTTCCCTTTTTGAAGATCACACAGAGAATTCCTAGTTGGTTCCTAATGACTTAGGTTGTTTTCCAAGATGATGGGTAACTAAGTGTGTTTGTGTATGGGGTAAAAGTGGGGGGAAAGAAATATGAAATCTTTTTTTTATGATTTTGTATTTTATTTTGGCTTTGCTCTTTAGTTTAGATATGGTTTCACAGAAGTCTACATACTGATCATTTCTTATGGCTCAGAAAGAGTCTATTGCAGTATCATGTTAAATATTTCTCAGATGTTCTGAATCATCAGATATACTATGTTTTACAGATTTTTTTTGTTGTCTCAAATAATACTGGTATTAACATTTTTATGTGTGCATTTGTGTATATGCATGCACATATATATGGGCTTTTTTCTTTTATTTTCTTCTTTTTAATTTTTATTTTATTTATTTATAAATGTTCTACAATCACTTCCTTAAAATTAAGATTTTATACCCCCACACCTTCCCCCCCTACCCCCCTCCCACCCCATGACAGCATACAGTTCTGTATAGGTTCGACATATACTTTCCTATTGAGCATATTTTCACTATAGTGATGTTATGTAGTCACACTGACATAAGTGGAAGAAATCATATAACAAATCAAAACATAATACACTAAAACCCACACACACACACAACATGATCTGCTACATTCTGCAAATGACTTCCATATTTCTTTCTCTGAGTGTGGAAGGCGTTTTGCCTTAGAAAATCGACATTGGGATTTTTTT
>CM053770.1:535868318-535891082 GCA_028658325.1 Potorous gilbertii
TATAAGAGCAAGCTATGCAATATGCCTAATCTCCTATCCATCCTCTGACATTTTTCATTCTTTATGGCTTCTCTCCTTTCTGTTTCCAGACTGGAATTCATCAAGCTATGCTTGTACGCCGTGTTGATAGTGGTGATGAAGAAGGTTTTTCTCCTTCTTCTCAGAGCAGAAAATGGGCTTGTAGGGTGGGTAGAAAGGAAGGTAAAAAGGTGGAAAAAATAAAGAAAAACCTATTTATCACAATTGAACATGACTATTGAATATGCCACCATCACCTTGCTTTAGGTTAAAATAAAAGATGGTAATATCCTCTATGATATTCATAGTGTAAATGACTCTAGTGACATCAGAGAGAAAGTCTGATGAGATACAGGGAATAAAGGACTTGAATTCAAGAGACTTGCATTCAAATCACAGAGCTGTGGATGGTTATATTGAAGTATACGCAGTGAAGCATTGTAGGGAGTCATCCCAAAATATATGTGGAAGTAATCAAAGTTCTTCTAGGCACTTCCAGTGTCTTTAGTCCTTCAGCTCGATGATAGAGAGATTTTACTTTAGAATGATACAATAATGCCTTATTGGTCACAGAGGACTTACATTTTGGAATGGTAAAGCAAACTTTTCCTTACAATGATGGTGGGATCTTCATGAAAGAGAAGAAAAATATCAATAAAAATTAAAAGGAAAGAAAATGTCTGCTATTTCTGTTTCTTCCCGTCTTATGAATGATATGGGGATTTTAGAGTGTCCACTCAAACTTCTACAGAAGGAGAACGAGAAGAAGATAATTTTATAGCAATTATGGCTGCTCAAACATAGTATGGAATACATATCCTTGTCTTAGTGGACTTGATAGTGCATATCAAGGCCCTAATGCCCTTTTCTGCTGTGTTCTTTTCCTGAGTAAAAAAATGACATAACAACCGTCCCAAGGTCTATATTTCCAGTCTTATTGGAAAAAATTATGAGTTTGAGAGATTGAGAGCTAATGCTTCTTGATTAGTATTATTCAGCAGGAGATGACTTCTGAAATAACTTCTCAGGAAAGATCACCACTATGAAGAAGATAAACCCAAGGCATTTCCTTTCTTTCCACAAGATAAGGATCTTGAGTAAATTGTTCAGAGAGTGCAGAGCCAAGGGGAAGATGAAATACCTTCAAGTAACCCCAGTAAGGTATTCTTTTTCACGCTTGAATTTTTTGATTATCAACTTTGGGAGGGACTATAATAGAATTGATGTATTATTACATGATTTTATTTATCAATGCACACTTTGGAGGTTTTTTTAAACATTGTAGCTATTCTTTTTATTGTGAAGATAATAAATAGCTATTTTACCCCTCATCATTATGTACAATGAATGATTTTCTAGAATAGAACCTATTAGTTCCATTTTATAAGACCCTAGACACGAAGGCCTAAGATTTGAAATGTTTTCCCTTGAGACTCTATGTTGGGGAGCATAATGAATCAAGGTGTAAGAAGAATTTGATTCAGTTCTGTGGCCCTATGTTCCCCTAAGATTCAAACAAGCCATACAGTAACTAAGTGTAAAATGCATTGATCAAGATGATGCAAAGTACTTTCTTACAAAGAAGCACCTGTTCTGCATTAATGGGTTTTATATCAGCATTTCCTAACTGTGTGACTGAATAAGTCACTTAACCTCTCTGATCCTCAGTTTCCTCATCTATAAAAGTTGGAAGATAATACTTTCCCTACCAAATACTTTCATAATTCAACTTAATGACTGATAATCATAATTATCAAATCTGTTGATCTTTTCTCAATTTTTGTATTGGTGAACGTTTATATTTGTTGGCCACCCTTGACACTGTGAGTTATCCTCTTCCGCATGCTATTTTCTTCTTTCTAGGTTTTCGTGCCCCTATTCTCTCCTGGTTCTCTTCCTACCTGTATAACTGCCCCTTCTCAGTATCATTTGCTGGATCTTCGTCTAATCCACATCCAATAACCATGAACCTCCCTGAAGTCTGTCCTGAGTTGCTTTCTCTTTTCTCTATTACTCTATTTAACTTGGTGATGTTATATTCTATCATGGAACCAATTATCATTTCTATATAGATGATTCTTAGCTTCTTTCAGGCTAAAGTCTTTCATGACCTATATTTTCACATCATCAACTGCCTTTGGATTTCTTGGACTGGATGTCTCATAGACATCTTAAACTCATAACATTTAGAGCAGAATATTATCTTTTACCCAAGCATTCCCTTCTTCCTAGGTACCTAACTTTTGAAAGTACTATAATTTTTCCAGTCATCTATATTTACAACCTAGGCATAGACCTGATCCCTCACTTACATTCACTTCACATATTCAACATGTTGCTAGTTCCTATCCATTCTACTTTTATAACATTAAATATGTAGTATACACTCATTTATCTGCTTAGTCCAAGCCCTCATCACTTCATATATACTTCTAGTTGATCTACTTGCTTCAGGTCTATCCCCACTCTAGCCCAATTATACCATCAGTATTTAAAGTCATATTACCAAAGCACAGATTTGACGATGATTCTTTTTTTTCCTACATCCAGTAAACTAGTGATTCCCTTTTGCTTCTATGATTGACATAAAATCCTTTGTCTTTTGAAACCTTTAACAACCTGGCCCTTTCCTATTTTTACAGAATCCTTCCACCTTCCACCCATCTATGTACTGCAGCATCCATTTACAGTAGTCCTCCTGCATGGTATAATCTATCTCCCAACTCTGTGCCTTTTCACTTACTGTCTGCCATGCCTAGAATTCTTTCCATCGTCGTCTTTCTCTCCATGTTTTCCTGAATTCCTTGATTCTCCTCTAAAATCCGACCTTCCAAGAAATCTATAGTCTTATTTAAAAAGGATCTAAATCACTGTTGTTTAGATAAATACAAATAAAAACACCTCTGATGTACCACATCACACCACAAAACAGGAAAATTATGAATGCTAGAGAAGATGTGGTGAAATTGGAACAGTCATTCATTGTTGATGGAGTTTTGAACTGATCCAACCATTCTGGAGAGAATTTGGAACTATACCCAAAGGGCTACAAAAGTGTGCATACCCTTTGATTCAGCAATTTCACTTCTACGGTTGTATCACAAAGAGATCATAAAATGCAAAAAGGATCCACATATAAAAAATATTTATAGCAACTCTTGGTGGTGCCCAAGAACTGGAAATCAAGGGGATGTCCATCAAATTGGGGAATGCCTAAACAAGTTGTAGTATATGAATGTAATGAAATGCTATTCTGCTCTAATAAATGATAAGTAAGTGGACTTTAGAAAATCCTGAAAACACTTATATGAACTGATTCTGAGTGAGAACCAAGACAGCATTATACACAGTAACAATCACATGCTGTGGTGACTGGTTTTGATAGATTAGCTCTTATCAGCAGTGCAAGGACCTAAAACAACTCCAAAAACTCATGATGGAAAATGCCATCCACATCCAATGAAAGAAATAGGCAGCCTAAGTGAAGATTGAAGCATAGTATTTGCACTTTTTTGTTTGTTTTTTTCTTTCTCATGGTTCCTTCCATCGATTCTAATTCTTCTGTACAACATAAATAATGTGAAAATATGTTCAATAAAAATCTACATGTGCTGCCTATATCACACTGCACACTTTCTTGGGGAGTTGGGAGTGGAGAGAGATGGCAAAAATTTAAAACTTATGAAAGTCAATATTGAAAACTAAAAACAAATTAATTAAAAAAATAAAATGCAACCTTCTGCAAGAATTTTTTCCTAGTCCTCCTTGATGCTACTGTCTTCCATTTTCTGGGCCATTTCCAATAATCCTAATGGATGTCTGACTACTGGACCCAGATAGCTCTGAAGTAGAAAGTGAGGCTGGTGACTTTACTCAGATCTTCCTCACTCAAATCAAATTCAACTACAAGTTATGCATCACCTCCCTAATATCATCCCTTTTTGATAATGAAGGACAAACCATACACAACAACACGAGACTTTTCTCTTAGATTATCTCCAATCTACTTTGAAACCATCTAGTTTGTACATAGATGTGTGTATGTTGTCTCCCTATTAGACTATGATCCACTTGAGAAAATGAACTGTTTTTTTTCTTTCTTCTTTTGCCCCTAGCACTTTACACAATGCCTAGCACCTAGGAAAAAAACTTAATAAATGCTTCCTGACTTGATGCATATTACAAAGTTCTTGTGAGGAAAACACTTAAAAACCTTAAAGTGGCATCTATATATAACAGTCAATGTCTTGAAAACTTGATTCTCAAAGATATGAAATATAAAACAAGAGTTGAATGACACTCAAATTGGCATCAACTGGGCACTGAGCTGCTGTGAGCCATTACACTTAGAAAGATGTATTAGTGAAACAACCCAAAGGGGCCCTCTCAGAAACTGAGACATTTCCTTGAAAAAAAATGAAGGAAACAAAAACAAAGCAACTCTTTTCTGCCAGAAAAGTCCAAATAGCATAAAAACATAGGTTATCATTAAAACAACATATAGCAATCAACAATAAAACTTGTAAGTTAAAAGTTAGATCTCTTCTTTTCTCAACAAAAATTGCCTCCTTGCAAGGCAAACAGGAAGAAAAGTGGTCTTATAGGAATTTCCCAAACCAATACTCCAGGAAATTTGGGTTGATAGAGAAAAAAACTGTGAGGTGAATTTCACTTTCATCAACCACATTGAGTATTGGTTCCTCTCAGTTCTCTCTCCTCTTCTCTAGTTTGACTCAATGCTCTCTCTCTCTCTCTCTCTCTCTCTCTCTCTCTCTCTCTCTCGCTCTCTCTCTCTCTCTCACACACACACACACACATTATATTATAGATAGATAGATCTGTGTGTGTGTGTGTCTCTGTGTGTGTGCACTCATAACCCTTTTCTTGATATTGTCATGTTCTCATTTTCTTCTGATTTGGTCATCACTTTGCTTCCACTCAAGTCCTACTTTGCTGCCCTCTGCCTTCAACCTCAGGACATGTAAGCATGTCCATCTCTCTCCCTCCCTCTCTCTCTCTTTCTCTCTCTGTCTATCTCTCTCTCTTTCTCTCTCTCTGTTTTACAGAATGAACCAAATCAATGATCAGACTGCTGAGTGATTATTAATTGCTGTCTCCCTCTTCTTGTTGACCTTGACTAGCCCAAAGAATATCTCCCTGGGCAAAACCCTGGAACAGTGGGAACAGCAGAATGGGTAAACAGTCTCTTAGCCTGTGAAGTAAGGAAACCTGCTAAGGAGGTTCCCTCTTTCTGTGGCTGAAGAGGACCAATGTAGTACCATACCCGTTCAAGGCAGTCCCACCTCAGAAAATCAGGAGAAGATCCAGAGTCCCACGGAGGCGAAGCCCACAACCACCAACAACAAGACACTGGGCATGCCTCAGCACCCCAAGGGAATTTGGGAAGACAATAGAGCAGACAGAATTACCAACTGTTGAGCTTGCCTATGCTCTAGCTCAGTAGAGGAGACCTACTCTAACCACTCCTCCTCCACATTTAATGAACTAACTCCAGGGTAATTAAGGGAAAACCCAAAAGACCTCACCTGGCCTCTGCTTTCCAACACCAGCCAGTTCAGCATCAGGTAAGCTACAGCAGTTTAGGTTGTTTTTAATTAATTACAAACAAAATTAATTTGTTTTTAGTTTTCAACATTTTAGTTTCTAACTAAAAGAACCAAGGGCCACAACACACAAAGCCAAAGTTTTAGGCACAAGAACTGTGTAACAGACCCCTCTCTTTCTCAGGTCAGAGATCCACTTTAAAAGCCAGAAAAAGGGAGATTATCATCGATAAGAAGCAAAGCAGAAAAGAAAAGACCATAGAATCTTTCTACAGGGACAAGGATCAAAGCCCAAATACCAAAGGTGTCATCATTGAGACTGTACTCCCATCTGAAACTTCAGAAGGGAATATGAATTGGTCAGCAGCACAAGGAGCCTTCTTGGAAGAGCTCTGGAAGGATTTTAAACTCAAATTAGAGAAAAAGAAAAAAACTGGCCAATAATTTTAAAACTATGAAAAAGGAAATCACAGAAGAATTTGAAAGGACAATTGGGCAAATGGAAAATGAAGTACAGAACCTAACTGGAGAAAATATCTCCTTAAAAGGAACAACTGGACAGATAGAAAGGGAGATGCAGAAGTTAATGGAAGAAAACAATTTGATAAAAAGTAGGATCTGGCAAGTAGAAGCTAATGAATCTGAGATATCAAGAATCAGTCGAACAGAATTTAAGAAATAAAAGACAGAAGAAAATGTAAAATATCTCATTGGAAAAATAGCTGACCTGGAAAATAGCTCCAGGAGAAAAAACTAAGAATCTTTGGGTACCAGAAAGTCATGATGAAGAAAAGAACCTGGATAATATCATCCAAGAAAAAATCAAGGAAAATTGCCCAGAAGTCCTAGATCCAAAGGACAAAATAGTCATTGAATGAGTCCACTGCTCACCGCCTTATACAGACCCCCAAAATAAAAACACCAAAGAATATCGTTGCCAAATTCTAGAACTATCAAGTGAAGGAGATAATACTGCAGGCAGCCAGAAAGAAACAATTCAAATATTGAGGAGTTACAGTGAGGATCATACAGGACTTGAGCTTCTACATTAAAAGGTCAAAGGAATTGGAATATGAAATTACAGAAAACAAAGGAGCCTGGACTACAACCAAAAAATAATTACCCAGTAAAGTTGAGTATAATATTTCAGGCGAGAACATGGGCATTCCACGAAATAAAGGATTTCAAGATCTTCCCGAGTAAAAGTCCAGAACTCAATATAAAATTCGAACTTCCCACATAGGTCTCAAGAGAGGCAGAGAAAGGTAAACAGGGGGAAAAATTATAATTCAATATGGACAAACAATCTACATTCCTATAAGTGAAGATATTACTTGTTAATCTTGAGAACTGTGTAGTTATTACGATATATAAAAGGGATGTGCACAAATAGAGGGAGTGGCTATAAATTAAATGACGTGATGATAACAAATGTGACTTAAGGTTGCCAAAGGATTGTAATGAAAGATGTGAAAAGGAGGCAGAAAAATAATAAAATATATTACAGAAAGAGGCACAAAATTATTTTACAGTAGAGGGAAAGAGAGGAGGGAGATGGGCATTGTTTGAAAGGTACTTTCATCTTACTAGTTTTAAGCAGGGTACAACATACTCAGTTAAGTATAGAATTACAACTAACTCTGTAAACAATAGGAGGGAAAGGGGGAAAGAAAAGGGAGGGGAGGTTAAAAGGGAGGGCAGAAGTAGTAAAGGGAAAGAGAATTAAAAGGGAGGGGAACTGAAAGAAGGGAGGGAAGGATGATGAAGGAGGTGGTCAAAAATTAAAACTGTGTTGTGGAGAAGAAGGAAGAGAAAAAAGCATAAACAGAGGGACACAGGATGGAGGAAAAGACACAGATAGTAATCAAAACCATGAAAGTGAATGAGAAGAACTCTCCCATAAATAGGAAATGGATAGCAGAATGGATTAAAAAGTATAATCCAATAATATGTACATTTGAACACTAGCATACACACAGGGCAAAGCTAAATAGTTGGAGCAGAATATATTGTGTTTCATCTAGTGTAAACAAAAAAAGCAGGGGCAGCTATCCTAATATCAGATAAAGCAAAAGCAGAAATAGATCTAATCAAAGGAGATAAGAAAGGAAACATATCCTGCCAAAAGGCACCATAGACAATGAAGCTATTTCATTACTAAACAAGTGATATAGCCTCCAAATTCTTACTGGAGAAAGTAAAGGAGTTACAGGAAGAAATAGAAAGAAAAACTGTACTGTTAAGGGACCTCAAACTTCCCGTCTCTGAACTTGATAAATCTAATATCAAAATAAGCAAGAAAGAAGTCAAGAAGATGAACAAAACTCTGGGTAAGGTAGATATGATAGATGTCTGGAGAAAATTCAATGAAATTTCAAAGGAATATACCCTTTTCTCAGCAGTACATGGCACATATATAAAAAACTTACGATGTACTAGGTCATAAAAACCTCACAGTCCAGGCAGAAAGGCACAGTCAACGCATCCTTCTCAGATCATAATGCAATAAAAATTGTATTCAATAATAGGCCATAGAGATATAAACAAAGATATATTGAAAATGAAACAATCTAATCTTACGAATGAGTGGGTTAAACAACATATCATAGAAACAATCAACTACTTCATTCAAGAGAATGACAATAATGAGACAATGCACCAAATCTTATGGGATATTGCAAAAGCTGTTCTTAGGGGAAATTTTATATCTTTGGATACCTACATGAATAAAATAGAGAAAGAGGAGATAAATGAATTGGGCATGCAGCTAAGAAAGGTAGGAAAAGAACAAATTGAAAATCCTCAAGTAAACACCAAATTAGAAATACTAAAAACCAAAAGACAGATTAATAACATTGAAATTAAGAAAACCATTGAACTAATAAACAATACTAAGAATTAGTTTTATAAAAAAACAATAAAACTGATAAAACTCTGTTCATTTGATTTAAAAGAAAGAAGAAAGCAAAATTACCAATATCAGAAGTGAAAATGGTGAACTAACCTCCAATAAGGAGGAAACTAAAACAATAAATAGAAATTATGTTGACCAACTGTATGCCTATAAATTCAACAATCCAAAAGAAATGGATGATTATTTTAAAAAATATAAATTTTCCAGATTAATGGGAATACTTAAACCCATCTTAGAAAAAGAAATTGAACAAGCCATCAATGAATTCCCTAGGAAAAAAAAAATCTCCAGGGCCAGATGGATTTACAAGTCAATTCCATCAAACATTTAAAGAATAGTTCATTCCAATACTACAGAGACTATTTGGGAAAATTGGGGAAGGAGTAATACCAAATTCTTTTTATAATACAAATATGATTCTTATGTTTAAATCAGGAAAAGCCAAAACAGAGAAAGAAAAATGATAGACCAATTTCTCTAGTGAATAGAGATGCAAACAGTTTAAATAAGATATTAGCAACAAGAATACAGCAAATTATCAGGAGAATAACATATTATGACCAAATAGGATTTACACATGGAATGCAGGATTGGTTCAGTATTAACAAAATTAGTAGCATTATTGATCGTATCAACAACAATAGTAACAGAAACCACCCTTATCTCACTAGATAAGTCTTTGACAATGTACAACACACATTCCTACTGAAAACATTGGAAAGCATAGGAATAAATGGAGCTTCCCATAAAATAATAAGCAGCGTCTATCTAAGATCATATACAAACATTACATGCAATGGGGACAAGTTAAATGCGTTTCCAATAAGATCAGGGTGAAACAACGTTGTCCATTATCACTATGGTTATTAAATATGATATTAGAAACGCTAGCTGTAGCAATAAGAGAAAAAGAAGAAATTGAAGAAAGAATAGGCAATGAAAAAGTAAGTTATCACTCTTTGCAGATGATATGTAGAATCATGTAAAAAAACTACTTGAAATAATAAGCAACTTTAGCAAAGTTGTAAGTCACAAAATAAACCCACCCAAAGCACCCGCATTTCTGTATATTACTAATAAAATCCAGCAAGAGATAGAAAACAAATCCCATTTAAAGCTACGGTAGACCCCATAAAATATTTGTGAATGTGCCTTCCAAAACAAAAACAGGGATTATATGAATACAATTCGAAAATACTTTTCTCACAAATAATTTCCGATCTAAATAAGTGGGAAAACAATAATTGCTTGTGGATAGACTGAGCTAATATAATAAACATGATAACTGCATGGAAGTTAACACACTTATTCAGTGCCATATCAATCAAATTACCAGACAATTATTTTCTAGATCTAGAAAAAATATCAAAATTCATCCGGAAAAACAAAAGGCCAAGGATATCAGAGGAACTAATGAATATAAATGCTAATGAAGGTGGCCTAGGCCTACCAGATTTCAAATTGTATTATAAAGCAAAAATGAACATCACCATTTCATACTGGCAGAGATACAGAAGGGTAGACCAGTGGAATATATTAGGTGCTCAAGACATAGTAGTCAATGAATATTGCAATCTACTGTTTGATAAACCCAGCTTCTGGCATAAGAATTCACTGTTCAGCAAAAATTGTTGGGAAAACTGAATAAGAGGGTGGTGGAAATCAGGCAAACATCAAACCCTGACACAATACACAAGAATAAACTTCAAATGGTTACATGATCTAGGTATAAAGATTGATACCATAAACATATTAGGGGAGAAAGGAATAGTTTATTTGTCAGATTTATGGAGAATGTAGAAATTTATGACCAGAGACAGAGAATATTTTGAAGAGCAAAATGAATCACTTTGATTATATTAAATTGAAAAGTTTTTTGCACAACAGAAACGAAAACAACCAAGATTAGGAGGAAAGCAGAAAACTGGGAAAGAATTTTGGCAAATAGTGTCTGTGATAAATGCCTCATTTCTAAAATATATAGAGAACTGAGTCAAATCAACAAAAATACAAGTCATTTCCCAATTGATAAATGATTGAAGGATATGAACAGAGAGTTTTCAGGGGAAGAAATTAAAGCTGTCTGTAATCATATGAAAAAAATGCTCTAACTAACTATTAATTAGAGAGATGCAAATCAAAATAACTCTGAGGTACCATGTCACACCTATCAGCTTGGCTAACATCACAAAACAGGAAAGTAATATATGTTGGAGAAGATGTAGGATAGTTGGAACACTAATTCATTGTTTGTGGAGCTGTGAGCTGATCCAACTATTCTGGAGAGCAATTTGGAACTATTCCCAAAGGGCTACAAAAATGTGCATACCCTTCCACACAGCAATATCACTTCTGTAACTCTATCCCAAAGAGATCACAGGAATGGGAAAGGGTCCCACATGTACAAAAATATTTATTAGCAGTTCTCTTTGTGGTGGTCAAACACTGGAAATTAAGGGGGTGCCCATCAATTGGGGAATGGCTGAACAAGATGTGGTACATGAAAATAACAGAACACTATTGTGCTATGAGAAACGATGAACAGGAAGACTTCAGCGAAGCCTGGAAAGACTTATATGAAATGATGTTGAGTGAAAGAAGCAGAACCAGGAGAACTTTGTACACAGCAACAAGCAGTGTGAGGAATTTTTCTGGTAGACTTAGTACTTCGTTGAGATGCATGTACCTAAAAGAATTTATAATGGTCTTTTGAGGCAAAATGTCTTCTATATGCAGAGAAAGAACTATGTAGGATCACAGATAGAAATACACAATTTTCTTTTGTATTGTTTTGCTTTGTTTCGTTTCATGGTTTCTCACATTCTTTTTAATTCTTCTATGCAACACGTATTTAATGGGAAAGTATATGTAGAACCTGTATAAGCTTGTACACTCTCTCAGGGAGGAATTGAGCAAGGAGGGGTGAATGTGAGGGGGAAGGATAAAAGTATCTATGATATATGGAAGTGATTGTCACACACTGAAAACAAATAAAACATTATTTTTTTTAAAGCATTAACCAAATATCTTCAGGGACCAAGTTGATAGAGAAAAGTGTGGCCTAGTCCAAGACATTTTTACTTCTTCATATATTTCCTCAATAGAAATAGATCTGTTAATGCTGACTGATTTAAATGGACCTACTCATATTGAGGAGATGTTGACAGGTAAAGGTAATGGTGGGAACTCAGTAGAACTGATAATACTGAGGAGTTATTAATCAGCCCTTCTTACATGATTTTATGATAAAACTGTTTGATATGGGGATGTAATGGTAATTCGAGTTAAAGTTCTTTCCTGGCCATTAATAGTCCTCGTATATGTTTTGTTACTTTTATATATGTGTGTATATATATATATATATATACATACATACATACATATACACACACATATATATACACACACATACATACATGCATATACATACACATACATACATACCTACATATACATATGTGTGTGTGTGTGTGTGTGTGTATATATATATGACTCTAGTATCAAGGAGTGGCTTTGAAAACCCAGATGTTGGTGCTTCTCTCTCTGGTAACTATGTATGTATGTAATAGTTAGACAACTGGATCTATCTGTTGATCTGTGATGTATGTATTGATTATGGTCAGACACTTGGAAGCCCTGTCTTTTGGTCTCTATTTCTCTGCCTATAGTTTCTCTGTTGTTGAATGTAATTAAAGAAAATTGTTCACTCCTCAAAAGTTGTTTTCCTTTTAGAAAAGCAGATATGAGAACCTATGCAGCAGACCTTCCTCTGTATCCTGGGGTGCTTGTTGCTATAGGAGGGCATAAGCAATCAGAACATCAAAAGTAGAGTAACCCTTCTCCCTTAGGGTAGTAGAGTGACAGATACATGTAGAGACATTCTGGAGACTCAGTTTGTTTGTCCTAATAGAGACTGGGAGCATGAGTTCCAGGGACACTTCCTTAATATTCGTACTGTGATATGAATCAATAGCAACTCCCACTTTCTGGTACTCCAGGGCCTCAATGCTCTTTCTTTCTTTGCAGAGTAGAGTGCTCATGAAGCCCCTCCCTTAAATCCACTCTTTCCTATGGTGCCTGCACTGAGTAGTTCATTGCAATGTATTCTTTATACAATTGGAAAAACGATTTTCCTTTAATGCAGATTTGAATATGTCCTTCCCCTACTTAATAAAATTCCAGTTGCTCCCTATTGACTCAAAGATAAAACATAAACTCTTCTCTTCGAGTTTTAAAAATACTCATAACCTGCCTCCAGTTTGTCCTTGCAGTCTCAAAATACATTAGTCTCATTCTGGAATTGAACAGTCCAATCAAACTGACCTTGTCTCTGTTCTTCACAAAATAACATTCTACTCACAGCCTCTGTGACATTGTACCAGCTGTGCCATAATATTGGAATGTAATTCTCCCTTACTTGTACCTTATGGAGTCTGTCTCTTCTCAAAAGACATAATACAAGTAGTATTGTGCATAAAACCTTTCCTTATTCCCTCAATTTCTAGTGCCTTCTTTCTCAAAACATTTTGTATTCAGATCACTTCGTATTTATTGTCTTTATATTTAAACTGCCTATACTCATACATACTTATTTTCTCCATCAGTAGAATACACTTCCCTGTTGGTAGTCTTTGTTTCAGTGTTGTATTTGTATCTTCACTGCTTAACATAGTGTTTAGTACAAAGTAGGAGTTTATTAATCCTGGTTGATCTTTTTTATTGAAAGAAAGACACTATAGATAGAATCAGACTGACTTTAAATCCTAGGCCAGTCACTACCTCCTATATGACCTTATGAGAATTATTACCCACCTTCAGATCACAGATTCCTCATCTATAAAGTAAAATGTTTGTACTAGGTGTCAATATCCTTTGCATCCCCAATTCTTATATTTGCACACTTTCTTGGGGAGGGGATACAATTTTGTGTGATTCTTGTTAAGTGGTGGCATTAAGTAAACAAATTGAACTTGTTTTCAAGGCCCTGGGGTCAAGTTCAGGACCTACCTCTTACTAATTGTATGATTTTAGACAAATTTCTATGTCTCTCTGAATCTCAAATCTCTCTTCTATATAATAGAGATAATAGGACTTATAATCATATTCAAATATCTGTCTATAGCTCTGATCTCTCATCTGAGGTTCAAATCTGCATATCAACATGTGTTGGGATATTTCCACCTTGGATATCTCACCGCTATTGAACGGAATTGAATTTATTTTCTTTCCCCTATACCTTCAATCCTTTGTGACAAACTATTTCTGTCAAAAATGCCACCATTTCCCCTATCTCCAAACTGGAAATGTTGGTATTATTTCTGGCTTTTCTGTATACCTCATCATTCATCTATGATCAGGTAAAAAGATGTGTTTGTCTTTCTACTGTAGTGTATCTGTCACACATGCTATCTTCTTTATTTCCCCTGCTACTACCCTAGAATACATACTAATAGCCATTTTCTTGAACTATTAATCACAATACTTTTCATCCACTTTCTTCAATAATCATCATTTGTTTCTATAGTTTTTCTTCATTTACTCTCTTTATTTTTCAATCCATCTTTCCAATCCTCAGTAAAGGCTATATCTTATTTAAATTTTGTTCTTTCCCCAAGAGATTTGTGCAATGCTTTAGAAAAGTAACTTGATTTATCCATCACATAGGTTAATATTAGTATTTAATGATATGACATGAAAGTGAACTGCATAATCATGTATTATTTGTTATAAAGAAAATTCAAGATAAATGCCAACTCAATAAATATGAGATAGCCTACAAGATATGTTCTAAGAGGCTTTAAATGTGGGGAAATTTTTTTCAACAAGTTTCTCTGATAAAGCCCTCATTTTTTCCAATGCAAAGGACCAAATTTAGAAAAATGAGCCACTCTCCAACTGATAGTTTAATTGCATAAAAAGAGAGTTTTCAAAAGAAGAAATCAAAGCTATCAAAAATCACATTAAATGCTCTGAATCATGATTCATTACAGAAATGCATATTAAAATAACTCTGAGATACCAGCTCAAACCTATCAGATTGCTTAACATGAAGGAAAAGGAAAATGACAAATGTTGGGAGGCCTGTTGGAAATGAGACACTGTTGGGAGAACTGTGAACTGATCTTACCATTCTGCAGAACAATTTGGAAAAATGTCCAAAGGGCTAAAAACCTGTGCCTACCTTTTGACCCAGAAATACCACTTCTAGGTCTGAATCCTAGAGATGAAAGGAAAGGGAAAAGGGCCTATTTGTACAAAAAATATGTGTAGCAGTTGTTTTTGTGTTGGAAAAGAAAAGGAAAGGGAGGGGATGCTCATCTGTTGGGGAATGACTGAGTAAGTTGTGGTGTATGATGGTAATCAAATACTATTAATACAGTATAAGAAATGACGCGGAGGTTGATTTCAGAAAAACGTGGGAAGATTTATATGAAATGCTGCAGAGTGAAGTGAACAAAACCAGAGACTCACGATACACAGTAACAGCACTTTTGTAAGGATGAACAACTGTGAAAGTCTTACCTATTCTGAACAAGATGATAATTCAAGACGATTCTGAAATACTCATAATGAAAAATATTATCAGTCTTTAAAGACAAAATTGATTAGCACTGAGTGTATTCTGAAGCATACTTTTTAAACTTTATGCTTTCGTTTCCCTCTATGTGTGTGGTTGTGTTCATGTTTGCTTTTGCCTCCAGTATGGGAATATATTTTACGTGATTCCACGTGTTTAATCAATATATTACTTGCTTTCTCAAGGGATACGAAGGGCAGAAAGGGAGAGCAAGAATCTGGGACTCCAAATTTTAAAAAAATGAATGTTTAAATTTTTTTTCATGTAATTGGCAAATATTTGATGAAATAAATAAAATGCGTTTTTAAAAAGAAGCTTTTAAGTACTCTGAAACTTTCTCTCAAAAAAATCTTACCTGAAGGTCAAAAGAGAGAATAAAGCAACAGGGGCCAGGATAGGTTGGAAGGAAATATAGTTAGTGTTACACGACATGACTATTACGGAAGTTGTTTGCAAAACTACACATATATGGTCTATATTGAATTGTTTGCCTTCCCAACGGTGATGGGTGGGGAGGGAGGGAGGAAGAGAAGTTGGAACTCAAAATTTTAGGAGCAGCTGTTGAGTATTGTTCTTGTATATAATTGGGAAATAAGAAATACAGATAATGGGGTATAGAAATTTATCTTGCCCTACAGGACAAAACAGAAGACGGGGATAAGAGAAGGGAGGGCATAATGGCGATAGAGATAGTTAGAATGCTTGGCATTTTGGGATAGGGGAAGAGAGAAGGGGAGAACTCAAAATTTTGTGGAAATGAAGGTTGAAAATTTACAATAAATAAATTTTAAAAAAATCTTACCTGTCCCAAAAATCTAATTATTATATTATCTCTTTGGATAAAGTATTGTGAAAAGAATTTTTTTTTAGTGCTATTAAAAGAACATAGGACTTGGAATAAAATAAAATATGGATTCCACTTAGTATTTGCTTTATGATCTTAGGGAAATTACTCAACCATCCCTAAATCTAGTTTTTGTTTCTGTATTTGAACTATGTACCTTCATAGTTATAGTGAGAAGCCAATGTGATAAAATTGAGTCAGGCTTAATATGTGTGTGTGTGTGTGTGTGTGTGTGTGTGTGTGTGTGTGTATACATATATTTGAACTTTGGAGGAAGGGCAGTCAATTAGGTAGAAGAGAGTCTGGGATAGTAAAGAAACTGAATGCTGAACATTTTCCTTTTCTTCCTGCTCTGACATCTCTGGCAAGCCACCCTCCTGAGGGTGAGAGATTGTGCAGTTTCAACCTGGAATCATGTCTGAAGCACACACTGGCAGAAATCAATACCATTCAGTCAATCATATTTGAAGTTATTGGATAGTACATGTTCTTTCTGTAGTCAAGTGGGTTACTTTCTTTGGATTGGGATGGAATGGCAGCCTGGGGAGGAGATAAGAAATCCTAATGCAATGCTCCATTTAAACAAATCAATGGACCAGTCTACTTTGTAAACCACCAAACAAACAACTGATACACAGCAGTCTGATCACTTAGGGTAACCATAATCACACATATTGGTTTTCATTTTTTGAAGACTCCTGGAAAATCATTAGCACCAGGGAAGCATTAAGACGAAAAGCAGGATGAATTGACATTTGTATTGGTAGTATTGAAGCCGACTAATTTGCTTTTGGAAGGTCTGAGATTATTTCCCTTCTGGTCATGGAGTTGCCTTTGTCAAATGTCCTATGGTGACCTGCTTGGTCTCTGTTTTTTGTTGTGTTTTTTTTTTCTTTTTCTAGAAGAACTTCCTTTTTCCCTGAAAAGACATGAGAGTCACAAGCTTTCCATGCCTAGTACAATTCCTGGTTTTTCCAAAGTATTTGTTTCTCCCTAGTCTGAAAAATGAGATAATTGATAAAAATAAACATTAAAAATGTAGACCACAGAGTTAACAGACAAACAAGCATACCAACGCCTTCTTTGCTATAGATTTCTCAGAAAGTCATTAGCCTCCATCTGTTCAATTCTAATTTTGAGAGAACTATTTTCTTCAGTGAGCTTTTGCACCTCTTTTTCCACTTGGCTAATTCTGCTTTTGAAAGCATTCTTCTCCTCATTGGCTTTTTGAACCTCTTTTGCCAATTGTGTTAGCCTATTTTTCAAGGTGTTATTTTCTTCAGCACTTTTTTGGGTCTCCTTTATCAAGGTATTGATCCATTTTTCATGATTTTCTTGCATCTCTCTCATTTCTCTTCCCAGTTTTTCCTCCACCTGTCTAACTTGATTTTCAAAATCCTTTTTGAGCTCTTCCATGGCCTGAGCCCATTGCATATCTATTTCAGATGTTTGGGATACAGAGGCCTTGACTCCTATATCTTTACCTGAGGGTAGCAGTTTTCTTCGTCAGAGAGGAATGGCACAGTCATCTGATCAAGAAAATAACCTTCTATGGTCTTATTTTTTTTCCCTTTTCTGGGCATTTTCCCAGCCAGTTACTTGACTTCTGAGAGTCCTCTCCACCCCTGGCCTAGGTCCGCCGAGCTAGTGTTTGGGGACTGAGATTCAAATGCTGCTCCCCAGTCTCAGAGTTTTCGGTGGCAGGCCTGGCTGCTATTTAGGGTAAGATTAAATCAGGTTCTCAGGTGGGGGCAGGGCCGCCTCTCAGGCTCAGTTCCCTCAGGGGGTTTATGCAGAGACCTTCTCTAATGGAGCTGCTGCTGAGATCCTGCCTGCTCTGGGAGCCTCTGGCCGCCGCCTGCCTCTGCCCCTGCCTCTGCCACTGCCTCCCGAGGGGGCCTGAGTCCCGGAAACACCCTGCACCCCTCTCAGCCTGTCTCTCTCCCTGACCTGTGCGTCTGTGGGTGGAGGGACCTTCGCGGCTGCTGGATATTCTGTCCCTGAAGCTGCTCGGATCTGCTCATCTCAGTCCTGTGCGGCCAGGGCAGGGGAGGGCTCTGCTCCCGTCTGGTGCGCGATAGACCTTTGGGATTGATTTTTCAGGGCTCTCTGGAACAGACATCTCCTTCACTGTGTTGCTGTGTGGCTTCCACTGTTCCAGAATTTGTTGGAAGTTCTTTATAGAGGATATCCATAGGCTGTGGGTTCGGAGCTAGCATATGTGAGTCTTTCTACTCCGCCATCTTGGCTCCGCCCCTTCTTTGCTATATATTAAGAAATGCCTTTTTCTTCTTCTCAGAAAGATAAATGTTTTAGACAAATATTCTAGCAATGTTTTCTTTCAGACCATTTTATCACGTTGGCAAATTTTTCAGGAGATGTCAGAGTAAATTTATTAGCAAAGAAATTTTAATTCTCATGATTTTCTAAAGGGGAATGTCTTGGTGATCAGCTTTCTTCTAGTCTTTTGGAAACCAAATGTCTAGCATAATTAAAATGCAAAAAAAACCCAAAACAGAATTAGTGACAAGAAATCTCCAACTGCCTTCAATTATGTGATAATAATAGAGAGAAGTTGTCTTAAAATGAATATTTGAAATATTATTTTAGCCTTTTGTGCACAAGAGGGAAATAAAGGGAGTACGTAATGGAATCACTAGTTTTAGAGGTACATACACGTACAAGAGGAAAAAAATACAAAGTGCACTCAGTTGACATAATACAAAGCAATTTTCAGACTTCTATCATACCAGATAAATTGAGTAGGAGTGAGCAACAAAATATGCTGGAAGGGAAAGACACACTGGAAAGAAGAAATCCTAATTGCTTTCAAAGAAAATATCAAGATCTGCTTAGAAAAGAGTACTTGATAAGAATTTTAGAGTTACCTCACCTAACTGCCTCATTTACAGAGAAGGAAACTGATGCAAAGATTGTACTGATATGCCTGTGGCAAAAAGGGGACAGAGACCACTTATTAACTCAAGTTCTCTGTCTTCAACACTGGTGTCCTTCTACTGAGTCAATCTCTTCACTATTAGGGTAAACAAAATGTAATTCTCTAGTCAGGATAGTGGAGAGTTCACTGAACACTCAGATATTGTTAATTTAATGAAATATTAAACTTGTCCATAATCTTTTTATTTATTTATTTTTAGTTTTCAGCATTCACTTCCACAAAATTTTGAGTACCAAATTTTCTCCTCATCTCTCCCCTACTCCCTCCCCATAATGTCTTATGTTCTGATTACCCTTTCCATCAATCACATCTTTCCTTTTCTTATCCACATCTCTCCTTTCTTATAGGACAAGATACCCGATTACTTGCATTTCTTATTTGCCAGTTGTATGCAAAAACAATTCTCAAAATTCGTTTCTTAACCTTTGAGTTCCAACTTCTATCCCTTCCTCGCTCCACACCCATCCCCACTGAGAAGGCAAGCAATTCAATATAGGCTATATATGTGTAGCTTCGCAAAAGGCTTCCATGCTAGTAATGTTGTGTAAGAATAATTATATTTCCTTCCATACTATCCTTCCCCTCATTAATTCTAGTCTCTTTTGATCTTGTCTCTCCCCAAAAGTGTTTACTTCTAATTACTCCCTCCTTCCATTTGTGTTCCCTTCTATGATCCCTCTGAAATCACTTCTCCCCTTCTCCCCTACTTTTCTGTAGTGTAAGGCTGATTTTCATAATAAATTGAGTGATCATGTTAATCTTTTCTTAAGCCAAATGTGAAGTGACTAAACTTCACTTTATTCCTCTCATCTCCTCCCTTTTCTCCTCCATTGAAAAAGCTTTTTCTTGAATCCTTTATTAGAGATAATTTGCCTCATTTCATTTGGCCCTTTCTCCTCCCAACGTATTCTTCTCTCACACCTTATTTCGATTTTTTTGGATATCATCACTTCTTATTCACCTCACCTCTCTCTCTCTCTCTCTCTCTCTCTCTCTCTCTCTCTAGCTCTCTCTCTCTCTCTCTCTCTCTCTCTCTCTTTCTCTCTCTCTCACACACACACAAGCACACGCACTGTGTATGTGTGTGTGTGTGTGTGTGTGTGTGTGTGTGTGTGTGTAATCCCTCCAACTACCAAAAACTGAGAAAAGTCTCAAGACTTACAAATATTATCTTTCCACGAAGGAATATATACATTTCAACTTTAGAAAGTCTCTTATGATTTCTCTCTCCTGTTTATCTTTTCATGCATCTTTTGCTTCTTGTATTTGAAAATCAAATTTTATATTCAGTTGTGGTCTTTTCATCAAGAATGCTTGACAGAAAAATGATGATTTTCCCCCTGCAATATTTTACTCAGTTTTGCTGGATAGGTGACTTTTGGTTTTAATCCTAGTTCCTTTGACTTTTGGCATACGATATTTCAAACCCTTTGGTCACTTAATGTCGAGGGTGCTAGATCTTGTGTTATCCTTATGATATTTACACAGTACTCAAATTGTTTCATTTTATCTGCTTGCAATATGCTCTCCCTCACCTAGGAAGTCTGAAATTTGGCTACAGTATTCCTAGGAGTTTCTCTTTTCAGGTCTCTTTCAGGAGGTGATTGGTGGATTCTTTCTATATTTATTTAGCCTTCTGGTCCTAGAGTATTAGCTCAGTTTTCCTCGATAATTTCAAGATAGATGATATCTAGGCTCTTTTTTTGATTAAGACTTTCAGGTAGTCCTATAATTTTTACATTGTCTCTCTTGGACCGATTTTGCAGGTCAGTTGCTTCTCCAATGAGGTAGTTGACGTCATCTTCTATTTTTGCATCCGTTTGGTTTTGTTTTGCAGTTTCTTGGTTTCTCATAAAAGCATTAGCTTCCATCTACTCCATTCTAATTTTTGAAGTAATACTTTCTTCAGTGAGCTTTTAAACCTCCTTTTGCATTTGACTAATTTTGCTTTTTAAACAATTCTTCTCTTCATTGGCTATTGGAACTTCTTTTGTCAATTGAATTAGCCTATTTTTATTGCTCTATTCTTATTTTATTTATTTATTTTTAATATAAATTTATTTTTTAACTTCTTACAATACACCGAGCATTCTATTTTCCCCTATCACCAATCTGCCCTCTCTTCTAGCATCGCTCCTTCTCTTGTCCCCATCTTCGCTTTTGTCCTGTAGGGCCAGATAACTTTCTATTCCCCATTACCTTTATTACTTATTTCATAGTAGCAAGACGAATACTCGAGAGTTGTTCCTAAAACTTTGAGTTCCAACTTCTCCACATCCCCCTCTCCCCACCCATTCCCTTTGGGAAGGCAAGCATTTCAATATAGGCCATATCTCTGTAGTTTTGCTAATGACTTCCATAATAGTCGGATTGTGTAAGACCAACTATGTTTCCCTCCATCCTATCCTGTCCTCCATTGTTTCTTTTCTCCCTTTTGATTCTGTCCTTCCCCAAGGGTGTTGACTTCAAATTGATCCCTCCTCCATTGCCCTCCCTTCCATCATCCTCCCCACCCTGCTTATCCCCTTCTTCCAGACTTTACTGTATTGTAAGATAGGTTTTCATACCAAAATGAGTGTGCGTTTTATTCCTTCCTTTAGTCGAATATGATGAGAGTAAACCATGTTTGTTTATCTCTGCTCTCCTCTTTTTCTCTCCACTAAAAAGTTTCCTGCTTGCCTCTTCTATGAGACATAATTTGCCCCATTCCATTTCACCCTCTCTCCTCCCAATGCATTTTTCTCTCATCGTTTACCTTGATTTCTTTTAAGATATGATCCCATCCTATTCAATTCATCTGTGCTCTTTGTCTCTGTATGTGCGTACATGTGTGTATGTGTGTGTTCGTGCACACACATGTCCGTGTGTGTGTGTGTGTGTGTGTGTAATCCCACTAACTACCCCGATATTGAAAAGTTCCAAGAGTTAGAAATATTTTCTTTCCATGTAGGAATGCAAAAAGTTCAACTTGGGTAAGTCCCTTATGACTTCTCTTTGCTGTTTACTTTTTCAGGCTTCTTCTCATTCTTGTGTTTCAAAGTCAAATTTTCTTTTCACCTCTAGTCTTTTCATCAAGAATGCTTGAAAGTGCTCTGTTTCATTGAAAGACCAGTTTTTACCTTAAAGTATTATATTCAGTTTTGCTGGGCAGGTGATTCTTCGTTTTACCCCTAGTTCCTTCTACTTCTGGAATATCCCATTCCATGGCCTTTGATTTCTTAATATAGAAGCTGCTAGATGTTGTATTATCCTGATTGTGTTTCCACAATACTGGAATTGTTTCTTTCTAGCTGCTTGCAATATTTTCTCGTTGACTTGCGAACTCTGGAATTTGGCCACAGTGTTCCTAGGAGTTTCTCTTTTTGGATCTCTTTCAGGTGGTGATCGGTGGATTCATTGAATACTTATCTTGCCCTCTGGTTCTATAATATCAGGGAAGTTTTGCTTGATAATTTCATGAAAGATGATTTCTACGCTCTTTTTTTGATCATGGCCTTCAGATAGTCCCATGGTTTTTAAATTATCTCTGCTGGATCTATTTTCCAGGTCAGTTGTTTTTCTAATGAGATATTTCACATTCTCTTCCATTTTTCCATTCTTTTGATTTTGTTTTGTGATTTCTTGGTTTCTCAGAAAGTTATTGGCCTCCATCTGTTCCATTCTAATTTTGAGAGAACTATTTTCTTCATTGAGCTTTTGCACCTCTTTTTCCACTTGGCTAATTCTGCTTTTGAAAGCATTCTTCTCCTCATTGGCTTTTTGAACCTCTTTTGCCAATTGAGTTAGCCTATTTTTCAAGGTGCTATTTTCTTCAGCATTTTTTTGGGCCTCCTTTATTAAGGTATTGACCCGTTTTTCATGCTTTTCTTGCATCTCTCTCATTTCTTT
>CM053770.1:535891582-535918818 GCA_028658325.1 Potorous gilbertii
ACAGACAGAGACAGAGCACAGAGTGAATTGAATGGGATGTGATCATATCTCAAAAGAAATCAAGGTAAACGGTGAGAGAGAAATGGAGTGGGAGGAGAGGGTGAAATGGAATGGGATAAATTATCTCTCATAGAAGAGGCAGGCAGAAGTTTTCTTAATGGAGGGAAAAAGAGAGCTGAGAGAAAACAAAAACATGAAGTTTACTCTCATCACATTTGACTAAAGGAAGGAATAAAATCCACAATCATTTTGGTTTGAAAACCTATCATACAATACAGGAAATTATGGGAGAAGGAGATAAGCAGGGTTGGGGGGCGATGATGGAAGGGAGGGCAATGGAAGGAATGAGTAATTTGAAGTCAACACTCGGGGAGGGACAGGATCAAAAGAGAGAATAGAAACAATGAGGGGCAGGATATGATGGAGGGAAATATAGTTAGCCTTACACAACATGACTATTATGGAAGTCATTTGCAAAACTATATAGATATGGCCTATATTGAACTGCCTGCCTTCCCAAAGGGAATGGGTGGGGAGGGAGGGATGGGGATAAGCTGGAACTTAGTTTTAGGACCAAGTGTTGAGTATTGTTCTTGCTACTAGGAAATAAGAAATACAAGTAATGGGGAATAGAAAGTTATCTGGCCCTACAGGACAAAAGAGAAGAAGGGATAAGGGAAGGGAGGGATGATAGAAGAGAGGGCAGTTTGGTGATATGGGTAATTAGAACGTCCAGTGTATTGGGGAGGTGGGATGGGACAAATGGGGAGAAAATTTTGAAACCCCAATTCTTGTGAAAATTAATGTAAAAATTTAAATAAATTTATTAATAAAAAAATCCTTTTTGACCTCTTCCAGGGTCTGAGCCAATTGGATATCTATTTCAAATTTTTGGGATACAGAGGCCTTGATTTCTATGTCTTTACCTGATGCTAAGCATTGTTCTTCCTAATGAGAAAGGAAGGGCGGAAACATCTGGCCACCAAGAAAGTAACCTTCTATGTTTTTGGTTTTTTTTTCCCTTTTCTGGGCATTTTCCCAGACAGTTACTTGACTTCTGAGATTCCTCTCCACCCCTGCCCAGATCCACCCAGGTAGTGCTTGGGGTCTGAGATTCAAATGCTGCTCCCCAACCTCAGGGCTTTCAGTGGCAGGTGTGGCTGCTATTCAATCTGGTCTTAAGTTCTGTTTCTCAGGTTGGTGCAGGTCTGCCTCCCAGGCTCAATTCCCTCGGGGGATTTATGAGGAGACCTCAGTAATGGACCCAAAGTCCTGCCTGCTCTCGGAGTCTCTGGCCACCCACTGCCTCTGCTGCTGCCTCCCGTGAGTGCCTGAGTTATGGAGACACCCTGCTCCTCTCTTAGCTAGCCCAGAAGTCTCTCTCACTAACCTGTGCTCCTGTGGGTGGAGGGACATTCGCATCTACTGGAGATTCTGTCCCTGAAGCCTGCTTGGATATGCTCCTCTTGGTGCCACGTGGCCAAGGCAAGGCTGGCCTCTGCTCTGTTCCCCTTGCGATGGACCTTTGGTGAGGGTTTTTCAGGTCATTCTGGAAGAGAAATCTCCTCCACTCCATTGTTCTGTGGCTTCCACCGCTCCAGAATTTGTTCAGAGTCCTTCTTTACAGTTATTTTATAGGCTGTGGTTTCAGAGCTAGCATATGTGTTTCTTTCTACTCCACCATCTTGGCTCCTCCCAAGGATTTTTCTTATTCTCATTTTATGGATAAGGAGATTGAGAGAGATTAAGTGACTTGACAAGGATCTTAAAGCTGCTGTCCAAATCATTATTTAAATTGCAGTCTTCTTTATTTCAGATCTAAATATGTATTGGCTGTGCCACATAAGTGCTTGTTTTTTTCCAGTTTGTGGAACCTGTTTACATATATGGGAGACGAGAATTGATCAGTTAATCAATCAACAAGCATTTATTATGTAAATGCCTGTTATGTGCTAAATGTGATAAAATCTGGGATACACAAACATAAAAATGAAATAATTCTTAACTTCAAAAAACACAGTCTATTGTGGAATAACATTACCTATTCCAGTCTTTCAGTAAAAAAACATTCATTCATTGTACTCTATCCCAGGCTAAGTGTTGCAGATACAAAAAGAGACGTAAGATCATCCTTGCCCTCAAGTGGCTCACAATTGAATAGGGGAGACAAGGGGGAAACAACTAAGTATAACAAGTATGTATAAGAAATAAAGTAGGGAAATTTGTTGTTTTCGTTGTTGTTGTTACTCATCCTCCATTTTTGAAGAGGACCAATGACATCAGGATGTTTGAGTAAAGTAGCGGATGATGGGTGATGACTTGCATGTGAGCTAAATTTAATTGAGACAGAATTGCACAGAGTCATCAGTCTCATTCTCTAATCAAGAGTCATTGAGATGTCAGGACAAAAGTCAAGATGATTGACAAGAAAATGGAACATAGCGTATGACTTTGATGTTTCAACAAGTTCTGAGTATTCTACAGAGCCTGCTTTAGTCGCATTCATGGCCATTGGAATAAATTGTTCTCATCTGTCTATTTTGCCAGGGGAATCCTTCACATGCTAATGGTAGACATTCTGTTAATTTACTGATCGACTTGATGCCTATTGGTTACCTCAACCTGGTTTAGCCTGCCTGCTGAGAATATTTTATAAGCTGTGATCCCCATGCATGCTATAGCTTCTTGAAGTCAAAGGTGACAGCTGAATGATAGGTCGACACCAACGTTGAATGAGTATCCCTGAAAAGGGCTCACACCAGAGATGCTAGTCCTCCTGAACACCTCATACACTCCATACAATAAGTGCCTGAAAGTGGGATTTGAAACCAGGAAGTCCTGACTTTAAATCCAGGTCTCTATACACCATTCCACATTAAAACAGCTGAAATAAAATTAATCATGGATCCAAATTCTAAGTTCAAAGAGGAAAGGGATTAAAAAACTCCAAAAATAAAAAGTAAAGAAAAAACGAAAGGAAATAACAAGCTTTACCCTCACAGAACTAGAACGAAAAGGAGTTGAGGAAAACTTCTTATGTAAGATGGGATTTTAATTGGAACATAAAGTAAGCCAGGAGAGCCAGTAAAGTGAGATGAGAAAGCACAGCATTGCAAGCACGGGGAGAGCTAGAA
Organism: Potorous gilbertii; assembly: GCA_028658325.1. Lineage (NCBI taxonomy): Eukaryota > Metazoa > Chordata > Mammalia > Diprotodontia > Potoroidae > Potorous > Potorous gilbertii. The sequence continues at coordinate 535,894,717 of CM053770.1, forward strand.
AAAAATTCCTGAAACTGAGAGATGGAGTGTCTTGTTTGTGAAAGGACAAGAAGGTTCCAGCATCATTGTATGTAAGAACATGTAGGGGCAATTAAGTAAAAAAGACTGGAAAGGTGATCAAGGACCAGGTTTTTAGAGGCTTTGAACATTGGAAAATTTTGAATTTGATCCTGGAGATGACATAGAACCTTTGGAATTTATTGAGAAGGAGGTGGGGTGAAATGTTTGAACCTGTATTTTAGGAAAATCACATTAGTGTCTAAATAAAATAGGTAGAAATTTGAGGCCAAAAAACTCACCAAGGAGCCATTGTAATAGGCCAAGTATGAGGTGATGAAAGACTGCATCTGAGTGCTGGCAATATGTCAAGAAAGATGGAAAAATATTTGAGAGATGTTGCAAAGGTGATATCAATAACTCTTGTAACAGACTGGATATGAGGGGGTGGGAAGTGTGAGAGATATGAACAGTCAAGTATGACATCTACATTCTGAACCTGAGGGACTGAGAGAATGGCACTCTCTTTAATGAATCATGGAGAAATTAGAAGGTGGAGAGCAATTGAGAAGAAAATATAATGAGATTCACTTTGGACATTTTAAGTTTAAGACCTCTACTAGAATGCCCTTCAAGATATCTGAAAGGCAGATGAAGGTGAGAGATTGAATTTCAGAAGAGAGGTTGTCACCAAATAGATAGATTTGAGAATCAAGAGTATAGAGATGGTCATTAAATCAATGGGAACTAATTTAATAGCAAAATGAAGTAGTAGGGAGGGAAAAGAAGGCCCAGGGCAAAACCCTGTGGGAAACCTACTTTAGTATAATCTGGATAAATATCCAGGTAAAGGAGACTGTTAGATAAGAGGAGAAGCAGGAAAGCAGGTCTCCTAAAAGTCAAGAGAGATAAGAATATGAAGCACAGAATAAGATTGCTGTGAAGTATTACATAAATTCTAAAGTGTTCTATGTCATAGTGTTATGTAGTATTAATAATAATGTTGAATACAAATGACACATAGGAGCCCCAGTTACTCAGAGTTTTGGAATTGAATGAGTGACCAGAAGGCATAGCACAGATACTTGTTCATAATAAAATCATAGTTTGAAGGTCAGCTCTGATGCTTATTACTTATATGCCCTTGGTCAAGTCCTTTTGCCTTTTCACCCTGTTTCTTCATCTTCAAATGGTAATACTAATACTTCTACTTCCTACTGATGAAGAACATGTTTGGAAAGTCTTTCTTAAAGTGCCATATTCGTGTGAGTTATTATTGTAGAACTTACGTATGAAGGGACACTTAAAGAGCCCAACTTCATAATTTTGCAGAGGGCAATAAAATTTTGTTGATTGAATGTAAATTGAATAATATATTGAGTGACATTACTTTTTTCCAACTATTAAAATGTACATATTCCCTCCTGTCCAAGGGGAATCTTCATTTAATCAGTTTTTTTTATACTGGGTTTTCAAGAAAGTATGGGAAGGTCAAAATTTGAAGATCCATCAAAATAGTAATTATTTCCATTTGTATAGTGACTTCTATGATTGCTTAGATCTTAGTAATGACAAAGCCAAGATTTCTGAGTACAAACAGATACCCAGCTGGACTCTTTGAAAATTCTCATCTGAACAACTTTAATTTTTCAGATGAAATTTTTGAGTGGGAAAGCCAACAAAACTTCATACTGAGACATTTTTTCCAGTCCAAGAAAACTTAGGAGACTAATAGACAATTCTGCGACAATGGGATAAGGGTTTACCATGAGTGTATGTGGCAGAAGCACCTGCAGTGGTCCTTGGAGGAGGTTTCCATAGCAGTTGCAATATGTCAACTTGGTAATGGGGTTGGTCAATTGATCATAATGATATTGCTACAGGAGACCCTTTACTGTCTCTGGGTACACCTGGAAGTGACTAATAGCGCTATTGCCATAAGCAGTTCTGGTTCAGTTTGCAGAAGAGGGCCTCTTGTTGGTTATAAGTGAGAAAGAGCTCTGCTTATTTTCCCCACTTAACACTATTTTTTTTTCCAGTTACATGTAGAGATAGTCTTCAACATTCAAGATTTTGAGTTCTACATTTTTCTCTCTCCCTCTCTCCCCTCCATGAGACAGTAAGCAATATGATATGGGTTACACATGCATAATCATATTAAACATATTTCCACATTAGTCGTGTTGTGAAAGAAGAGTCAGAATGAAAAGGAAGAACCATGACAAACAAACAAAAAAGTGAAAGCAATATGCTTCTACCTGCATTGAGAATACAAAGTTTTTCTCTGACAGTGGATTTAATTTTCCATCATGAGTATTTTCAAATTGTCTTTGATCATTGTATTGCTGAGAAGAGCTAGGTCTAAAATAGTTGACCATTACACAATATTACTGCTGCTGTGTACAATGTTTTCCTGGTTCTGTTTATTTCACTCAGCATAAGTTCATATAAGTCATTTCAGGTTTTTCTGAAGTCCACCTGTTCATCATTTCTTATAGCAAAATAGTATTTTGTCGCATTCATATAGTACAACTTATTCAGCCATTCTCCAGTTGATGAGGATCTCTTCAATTTCCAATTCTTTGCCACTACAAAAAGAGCTTCTATAAATATTTTTTCATATGTAGGTGCTTTTCTTTTTTTATGATCTCTTTGGGATACAGATTTAGTAGCGGTATTGCTGGATCAAAGGTATATACATTTTGAAAGTCCTTTGGACATAGTTCCAAATTGCTCTCCACAATGTTCGGATGAGTTCGTAACTCCATCAACAATGCATTAGTGTTCTGGTTTTCCCACATCTTCATGATTTATCATTTACCTTTTCTGACTTACTATTCAATATGATCAGTGTGGGGTCATACCTCAGATTTGTTTTGATTTGTATTTTTATGATCAGTAGTAATTTAGAGCATTTTCTCATATGACTATAGACAGCTTTAGTTTCTTCATTTGAAAACTACATGCTTATATCCTTTGACCTGGTTGCATTATCAAGGCAGAGAAAAGGGATAGAATTTGTGGCAGTAGAAGAGTAGGGAAACATAGTTTTTGGGCAAAGAGGAGGGTTAGTGTCTGTGGATACAAGGGAGCAGGGACATTTCCTGGGTGAAGACGAGTGCCCAAATCAGATCCAGGGTAGACTTTACCTATCTGATTAACACAAGGATCATGAAAATTCCAAAGAAATTATGATAAAGAAAATGCTATCTACCTCCAGAGAGACAGAGAGAACTAATGAACTTTGAATGAAAATTAGAATATAATTTTCTCACTTTCTTTTCTCTTGCTTTTTACAAATTATTGCTACTATGGAAATACATGTTTCATGATTGCACATCTGAAATCATATTGCTTGACTTCCCAGTGGGTGGGATCTGGTTGGTAGGAAAGGACAAAAATTAGAACTTCATATTTTAAATGAAAAAATCTTTAAAAAGATAGTTAAAATGATAGTTCTTTTATTTAAAAGGAAAACCCATCAGTCATTCCCAAAATAAATAAATATTTTCTTTGATAACTCACTAAGACGTGGAAGTGACGCTGGATGATATTGAACTTATTGCAACAACTTTTTCCAGGAATTTCTAAATTACATCCAAATGTTCTCAAGATTTTTCCCAATTATTTCCATAGGAAAATCAAAGTAGATGAATATCTGTTATCAAATTCCATTTGTCATGGAAATAAATTGTTCCTGTCTGCCACTGAACATCCATGATTCTGGAAGGGAGAGTGAGACTGATCACTTTTTTCAGCTTTGCCTCATTAAAAATCAAATTCATGTACAAATCAAAAGATCATCCTCATGATGTCACTGATCCTCTTTGAGAATGAAGGTTGAACAACAACAGAATCTGTTATTTTGTGACCTAGAGAATGTAAGCATAGGAATTTGATAATTCGCTGCTACCACATTGAAATTAACAATCCCTCAAAGTCTCTTCTGTCAGTATAGATTGGAAATAACATTTTATGCAAAATAACTACAGGCTTTAACTGGACTTTTCAAAGTTTAAAGAAAGCAGTCAAAAAAAGAAGTTGAGTATTTCAAATTATACTAGTTTACACGTGGACCAATGTACACGAGTAAATGTGCATCCATATACTTATCCTAAAATTAAAGTTCCAAAGTAAGACTATATTTCAAACAATTAGCACCTGTACAATATCAGTATTAATATATATTTTAGAATTGCAAAATGATCCCTAAAAGGACCTAGGCTCAGAAACAAGATGTTCTGATCATTGAAAATAAGAATGCTAGGGACAACAACTCCTTGTTTGACAAAAACTGCTGGGAAAAGTGGAAAATAGTGTGACAGAAACTAGGCATAGACCAATGCCTGAATCCATATAGCAGAATAAAGTTCAAATGGGTACATGATCTAGGTCTAAAAACTGATGCTATAAACAAATTAGGGAAGCAAGAAGTAGTTTATTTGTCAGGTTTATGGGGAATGGAGGAATGTATGACAAAAAAAGAGATAGAGAGCATTACAAAATGCAAAATGGAAAATTTTGATTACATTAAATCGAAAAGTTTTTGCACAAACAAAACCAATATAACCAAGATTAGGAGGAAAGCCGAAAACTGAGAAAGAATTTTTACTACTATCTGTGATAATAGCCTCATTTCTAAAATATATAGGGAACTCAGTCAAATTTACAAAAATACAAGTCATTCCTCTATTGATAAATGGTCAATAGATATGGAAAGGCAGTTTTCAGAGGAAGAAATGAAACCTGTCCATACTCACATTAAAAAGTGCTCTAAATCGCCATGAATTAGAGAGATGCAAATCAAAACAACTCTGAGGTACCACATCACACTTATCAGATAAGCTAACATGACAAAACAGGAAAATGATCAATGTTGAAGAAGATCTGGCAGAGTTGGAACAGTAAATCATTGTTGGTACATCTGTGAGTTGATCCAACATCCTGGAGAGAAATTTCAAACTATGCCTCAAGGGGCTATAAAAATGTTCATACCCTTTGAATCAGCAATACCACTTCTAGGGTTGTATCCCAAAGAGATCATGAAAATGGGAAAGGACCCATATGTACAGAAAATATTTACAGCATCTCTTTTTGTAGTGACCAAGAACTGGAAATCAAAGGAATGCCCATCAATTGGGAAATGGTTGAGCAAGTTGGGGTACATGAATGTAATGAAATACCGTTATGTTGTAAGAAATGATGAACAGGCCAATGTCAGAAAAACCTGGAAAGTCAACTATGAACTGATACTGAGTGAAATGGGCAGAACCAGGAGAACATTATACACAGTAAAAGCCACAGTATGTGAGGACTGTTTTTGTTAGACTTAGCCCTTCACAGAAATGTAAGGCCCTAAAACTTTTCCTAAGGATTCGTGATGCAAAATCTCATCCACATCCACAGAAAGAACTATGGAGTTGGAACTCTGAATGAAGCACACTTTTGTCTTTTGCTATGTTTGTTTGCTTATTTAGTTTTACTCATACTTTCTCCCATGTTTTCTTCTATGCAACATGATTAATGTGAAACTGTGTTTAATAAGAATTTATGTGAAAAGCCCATATAATGTTGCATGTCATCTTGTGGAGGGAGGAGGGAGACAGGAGGGGAAAATTTAAAATTTATGCAAGTGATTGTTGACTACTTAAAACCAGTATGTAAATTTGGAGAGAAAAAGCGAACAATCATGGGAAAGGACAGTGGTAGAATTCAACTCCATGATTCAGAGCATTGTGTAGTCTCTACTATATTGTACCAGCAAATATCTAATATTTTCATTTAAAGCCTTTTAGAAGTAGATAGAGTTTATACAATGGAAATAGTGGTGCATTGATAGAAGGATTTCCACCCAAGTGTCTGGCCAGTACCTTTCATTGTTTGCTGACCCATTCCATGTAACCATTTCTGGCACCATCAGTGTGGCGATCCAGGCAAAGTTTGTGACACCTTGACCAGCAAAACATTGGAAACCTGAAAAATCATGCAAATGCAGTAGCATTTAGTCTTGGAAGATGAGAGGGAGTCCACTCTTGGCCCAATCAAAGCGTCCAGTGTTCCAAGGTTCTTTGGAATATGCAGTCTCATTGAAGGCAGAAGAACAGAGAAAAATTCAAGGTTTTGTGGAATGGTCACCAGAATGGGCGGCAACACATGAACACCTTTTGCAACTCCTTGCTTACTATCATTTAGAACGAATAAGACTTCTCCAATTTCCTGCCAGTATGCCACCTAGTCTCCCCACCTGTAATTATCCTTGAACCAAAGATAAATGAAATTAATGGGAGGCAACTTGCTTTGAGAGACCAAGACAAGTATTTGTGAGAGGTTCCTTGCTTTCTAATGGCATTCGTTTATATGTTAAACTACTTCTGCATATTTAACTTAGGTTGAAAACTTCAGGAGAGGCATATAAAGGGGTAAAAATTTAGTATTCTTTTCATGAGGCTCTCAGGGAAGGCTGTTCTGGATAATGACTCAGGGAACCCTAAGTGGTAGATTTTAAATTTAGCACCAGGACAGGTCGCATTCCAGAAAGTAATTATCCCTTAACTACTCATGTGTGACATTGACCTGTGATGAGGACTGGTAACTGTGCTAAAAGTGTCAGCTGCTACAACCTTGGCTATGTTCATAGTGCTGATTCTGCTCGTAAACTGTGCTGCAACTCAGGACATCTCCTATGAAGGGCAAAGACTTGGCATCGCCAACCAAATGGTTAAGATTTTTAAGATTTATGGCTTAGTCTTTAGAGGGGAAGCAGGGAAGAAGCCAGGAATTTTGTCTTCATTCTCTTCAACATCCTGTCATTTTGGATTGAGCTGATTGAGAAGACTTGTTGCTTGTTATTTTCTTTTTTTTTTCTCCCGTATTTTTCATTTTCTTCAACTAAAGATCACCTTATATGATTCTGATATAAAACAGTCCCTGAGTGGAAAGTAGTTGTCACCCCAAATATTCTATCCAAGCTGGAAATTTTTTCTGGGAATTTTAGGAAGAAAATTTCCCATGTTCATATACTAATGTTGCATCTCGCTCTTCCTATTTCGTTGCATGTTATTCTAAGTTTCTTAACTTTTTGGTTGCTTCTATTTCCAAATACAATAGATGTCTAGTAAACTTGGGTCTTCTATAGGTTTCCTTATCTCCTTCTTCCAAATCATCTATACATTACTAGAATCATCTTCCAGTTCTTTCCAGACATTCCCTAGATGGTCAGAAATAAGAAAAACTTAGAAAACTTAGAACAGGTCACAGTGTCCTGATTAATGACCCCTTATCTGAATGAAAAAAAAGATATGTTGCTAATGAAAAGTAGAAGTTGACCATTTTCTCAAAGGCACCTTTGTTTCAAAATGTTTTCCCAATTTACTTTTACAGATACTTTTTTTCCCCATCTCTCACTGAAGCCACAGGTGCCATTGGAGAGATCTGGTTATTGCTCCTGCTCACACAAAAATATATTTCCAGCCCTGGGCAAGCATTGCCATTACCATTACTTGCACCCAGTGAACCGGCCAGCATATTTTCCAATAAGAAAGGAGACTGAATTTGATTCACAAGTGAATATGAAGGCATAAGTATTTGAGCAAGTAGTCCAAATCTTGACCCATTCAGTAGGAACCTGTGAATCTTGTAATTTCTGGAAGATCTGATATGTTGACAGTAATCTACAAAGTAATAGTCACAGGACCCTTGAAAGGCTGACTAGTCAAGAGACTTTTAAAATATTCGGGTAAATGGCCTAGATCTCTTTAGACATTAAAGGTGAATTCACCAGAGGGAGGAGCCAAGATGGTGGAGTAGAAAGATATACATGCACTTAGCTTTTACCTCACAGCCCATAAAATACCTGTAAAGAAGAACTCTTAACAAATTCTAGAGCAGCAGAAACACAGAACAACAGAGTAGAGGAAACACCTGTTCTGGATGGGAAAGGTCTGGTGAGTACCAGACTTGGAGCAAAACCCAGCCCTGCCTTGGCCACATGGCACTGAGGGGAGCAGATCTGAGCAGGCTTCATGGATAGAATCTCCAGTGGCAGTGAAGGTCCCTCAACCCACAGGTGCCAAAGGTCAATGAGAAGGTCTTTTCGGCTGGCTAAGCGGGAAGCGGGGTGTCCCCATAAGTCAGGCCCTCTCAGGAGAAAGCAGTAGAGGTGGCAGTGGACAGAGAGCTCCCAAAGCAGACAGTGGCCTATCCCTTGAAGATATCCCTGTAAATCCCCTGAGGGGACCCTAAGCCCTGTGTGGCAGCCCTGCCCCCACCTGAGTAGTTGAACTTAATCTCACACAGAATAGCAGTCCCACCCCTGCCGAAAATCCCTAAGGATTGGGAGCAGCATTTGAATCTCAACTCCCAAGCTCTGACTGGGCAGAACTGGAGGCAAGGTGACTGTGGAGAGGAACCGCAGAAGTCAAGTAATTGGCTAGGGAAATGCCAAAAAAGAGGGGAAAATAAGACCATAGAATGTTACTTTCTTGGGGAACAAGTGTCCCCCCCCATCATTTCGGATGAGGATGAACAAGGCACACTGTAGAGGAAGTCAAGGTCTCTGCTCCCAAAGGGTAGTTAAAATTGATTCAGGCAATAGAAGAATTCAAAAAAGAAGTTAGCGGCTTACTAAAGGAGAACCAAAAAAATACTGAGGAAAATAATAGCTGTAAAAAGAGACTAACTCAATTGGAAAAAGAGGTCCAAAAAGGCAACGAGGTGAAGGAGGTTTTAAAAAGCAGAATTAGGGCGGAGTCAAGATGGTGGAGTAGAAAGACACACCTATGCTAGCTCCTTAACCATAGACCATGAATTTCCTCTAAAAAGAACTCCCAACAAATTCTGGAACAGTGGAAGTCACACAGCAACACAGTGAAGGAGATTTCCGTTCCACAGAGCCCTGAAAAAATGATCCCAAAGGTCCGTCGTGCACCGGACAGGAGCGGAGCCCTGTCCTGCCCCAGTCGCGTGGCACTGAGAGGAGTGCGCACATCCTATCTGGCTTCAGGGATGGAATCTCCAGCAGCCGCGAAGGTCCCTCCACCCACATATGCACAGGTCAGTGAGAAAGATGTCCCGACGGGATGAGAGAGGAGCGTGCTGTCTCCATGACTCGGGCTCCCTTGGGAGGCAGCAGCAGAGGCAGTGGGTGGCCAGAGGCTCCCGAAGCAGGGAGGAGCTCGGCAGCAGTGCCATTACAAAACATCTCTGAATAAACCCACTGAGGGAACTGGGCCTGGGAGGAGGCCCTGCCCCTACCTGAGAACCAGAAATTAAGCACCTATCGAACAGCAGCAAGGCCTGCCGCCAAAAGCCCTGAGGTTGGGGAGCAGCATTTGAATCTCAGATCCCAAGCACTATCGGGGCAGATCTAGGACTGGCGTGGAGAGTACTCTCAGAAGTCAAGTAATTGGCTGGGGAAATGTGCAGAAAAGGGAAAGAAAATAAGACCATAGAAGCTTATTTTCTTGGGGCACAGATGTTAGCCTCTTTCCTTTCTGAGGAGGAGGAACAATGCTTACCATCAGGTAAAGAAATAGGAGTCAAGGCCTCTGTATCCCAAACATCTGAAATAGATATCCAATGGGCTCAGGCCATGGAAGAGCTCAAAAAGGATTTTGAAAATCAAGTTAGACAGGTGGAGGAAAAACTGGGAAAAGAAATGAGAGAGATGCAAGAAAAGCATTGAAATACGGGTCAATACTTTACTAGAGGAGACCCAAAAAAATGTTGAAGAAAATAGCACCTTGAAAAATCAGCTAACTCAATTGGCAAAAGAGGTTCAAAAAGTCAATGAGGAGAAGAATGCTTTCAAAAGCAGAATCAGTTAAGTGGAAAAAGAGGTGCAAAAACTCACTGAAGAAAATAGTTCTCTAAAAATTAGAATGGAACAGATGGAGGCCAATGACTTTCTGAGAAACCAAAAAATCATAAAATAAAACCAAAAGAATGACAAAACGAAAGATAATGTGAAATATCTCATTGGAAAAACAACTGACCTGGAAAATAGATCCAGGAGAGACAATTTAAAAATTATGGGAGTACCTGAAAGCCATGATCAAAAAAAGAGCCTAGACGTCATCCGTCACGAAATTTTGAAGGAAAACTGTCCTGATATTCTGGGACCAGAGGCCAAAATAAGTATTCATGGAATCTACCAATCACCACCTGAAAGAGATAAAAAGGAGAAACTCCTGGGAACATTGTGGCCAAATTCCAAAGTTCCCAGGTCAAGGAGAAAATATTGCAAGCAGCTAGAAAGAAACAATTCCAGGATTGTGGAAATACAATCAGGATAACACAAGATCTAGCAGCTTCTACATTAAGGGATGAAAGGGCGTGGAATATGATATTCCGGAACTCAAAGGAACTAGGACTAAAACCAAGATTCACCTACCCAGCAAAACTGAGTATAATACTTCAAGGTAAAATATGGTCTTTCAATGAAATTCAGGACTTTCAAGCATTCTTGATGAAAAGATCAGAGCTGAAAAGAAAATTTGACTTTCAAACACAAGAATGAAGAGAAACATGAAAATGTTAATAGAATAGAGAAATCACAAGGAACTTACCGGGGTTGAACTGTTTACATTCCTATATGGAAAGACAATATTTGTAACTCCTGAAATTTTTCAGTATCTGGGTCGTTGGGGGGATTACACACACACGTACACACACGCACACACATGTGTACCCACGTGCACGCACACAAAGAAACAGAAAGCACAGAGTGAATTGAATAGGATGGGATCATATCTTAAAAGAAAACAAGGTAAATGGAGATAGAGAAATGTATTGGGAGGAGACAGCATGAAATGTAATGGGTTAAATTCATTGAAGAGGCAAGCAGGAGACTTTTTAGTGGAGGGAAAAAGAGGAGAGCTGAGAAAGAAAAACCATGAAGTTTACTCTCATCATATTCGACTAAAGGAAGGAATAAAATGCACACTCATTTTGGTATGAAACCCTATCCTACAATACAGTAAAGTGGGGGAGAAGAAGATAAGCAGGGTGGGGGGATGATGGAAGGGAGGGCAATGGGAGGAGGGATCAATTTGAAGTCAACACTCGGGGAGGGAGTGGATCAAAAGAGAGAATAGAAGCAATGGAGGGTAGGATAGGATGGAGGGAAATATAGTTAGTCTTACACAACATGACTGTTATGAAAGTCACTTGCAGAACTGCACAGATGTGGCCTATATTGAACTTCCTGCCTTCCCAAAGGAATGGGTGGGGAGGGAGGCATGGGGAGAAGTTGGAACTCAAAGTTTTAGGAACAACTGTTGAGTATTGTTCTTGCTACTAGGAAATAAGAAATACAGGTAATGGGGAACAGAAAGTTATCTGGCCCTACAGGACAAAAGAGAAGATGGGGACAAGAGAAGGGCGGGATTATAGAAGAGAGGACAGTTTGGTGATAGGGGAGATTAGAATGCTCAGTGTATTGGTGTGGGGGGAGGGGACAAAGGAGGAGAAAATTTTGGAACCCAAATTTTTTGAAAATGAATGTAAAAAGTTAAATAAATAAATTTATATTAAAAATAAATAAAAGAAGAATTAGTCAAATGGAGGAGAAGTTTCAAAACCTGACTGAACAAAACTATTCGTTGATAGAGAGATTTGAATTCAGGGAAACGAATGACTATGAGTTGAACCAAGAAGTTAGTAAACGTAACCAAACACTTGAAAAAATAGAAGAAAAGGTGCAACAGCTCACTTGAAAAACAACTGACATGGAAAATAGATCCAGGACAAATAATTTAAAAATTATTGGACTATCTGAAACCCGTGATCAAAAAAGGAGCCTAGATATCATCTTCCATGAAATTATCAAGGAAAACTCCCTGATGTTGCAGAATCAGAGGGCAAAATGGATATTGAAAAAATACATCAGTCACCACCTGAATGAAACCCGAACAGAGAAACTCCTAGGAATATTGTGGCCAAATTCCAGAGTTTCCAGATCAATGAGATAATACGGGAAGCAGGTAGAAAGAAATAACTTTAGTACTGTGGAAATACAATCAGGATAACACAGGATCTGGCATCCTCAGCGTCAAGGGGTCTAAGGACTTGGAGTGAGATATTTCAGAAGTCAAAGGAATTGGGATTGAAACCAAGAATCACCTATCCAGCAAATCTGAATATAATACTTCAAGGGGAAAGAATGGTCATTCAGTGATATAGTCGAATTTCAAGATTTCACGTTGAGGAAAAGACCAGATCTGTATTTAAAATTTTGACTTCTCAAAACAAGCAACAGTAAAAGCATGAAAAGGTAAACAGAAAAGAAAAATCGTGAAAGACTCTCTAAAGCTGAGCTGTTTACATTATTATATGGAAAGAAAATATTTTTAAGTCGAATCTTTTCTCAGTATTTGAGTATTTGGATAAATTGCACACATACACACACACACACACACACACACACAAACCCATAGATAGAGAGTACAGGGTGTTTTATTTCAGAAGAGATGATATCCACATACACACACACACACACACACACACACACACACACACACAACACAAAATAAAATAAAAATTAAGGGGTGAAGGAGGAAAATTATAGAAAGAGAAAGGGAGTAATGGAATGGGGCAAGCTTTGACTCATAAAAGAGATAAAAAAAAATCTTATTCAATGGAGTAAATAAAGGAGAAAGGGAGGGGGGAAAATAAAGCTACTCTCCCCACATATGACTGAAGGAGGGAATAACATACTCACTAAATTTCACATGAGATTTTATATACATCACAGGAAAGTAGAAGAGGAGGTGACAAGTGGAGGGAGGGGAATATTAGAAGGGAGGGCAAATGGGAGAAGGGAGTCACCAGAAATAAACGCTTTTGAGAAGGGCAAGGTCAATTGTGTGTGGGGGGGGCAGAATAAGGGGGGATAGGGTAGGTCAGAGGGCAATATAATTAGTATTGCACAGCATGATTACTATGGAATTCTTTGGCAAAATAACACATTTAGTCTGTGTTCAATTGCTTGCCTTCTCCGTAGGATTGGGGAGAGAGGGGGGAGAGAGAGAAGTTGGAATTCAAAGTATTAGAAACGAATGTTGAGAATTTTTATTGTATATTATCGGGAAATAAGAATTACAAGGACAGGGATATGTAAATTTATCTTGCCCTGCAAGAAAAGAGAGAAGATTGAGATAGGAGAGGGGTGGGGTGTGATGGAGAGGAGGGTACATTCAGGGAAGGAGTAATCAGAATGCAAGGTTTTAGGAAGCAGGGGGAGGGGAGTGACGAGGAAAAAATTGGACACGTTACAAAGTGAGATAAAAGCAATTAATATTAAAACAATAAACTGAATTAATTACTGAGAATTAATCAATGATATGTAGTTTGGAGAAAAGAATTTCTGTCTAAGTTTCCTAGAGGAAGGTAACATCAGGTAAAATTTGACATTGATGGAAAAGTCAAGGTTTTAATTGTAAATTTGATTTTATGATTGCCATTTAATCAGGAACTAGAACATGTATAGAAAGGCATGCAAGTCAGTTAAGACCTGCCTCAAAAGATGGTCTTATCCAAAATGAAACTATAATCATATTTCAAACCTGGTTTTAGGAACTTGACATTTTTAGATGCTATGGGACTATTAAGTGACTGTTCTTCTGAGTCTAACTCCAGGCATGGGAAGCAAGAAAGGCAATCTGAGCCTCCAATACATGATTCCAGTAAGCTGATGAGATGCTGGTATGAACTGTATAAGGTGATCTCAAGGGGAGGGTGAGAGAGCAGCTGTTCAGCATGGGCTGAGGTAGGATTCTCCTGACTCAGTTTCCCCACTGACGCCTGGCAGACTTTAAGTCTAACTGAATGCAAGTGGATAATCTAATCCTGCCTGGAACTGACATAAAGTTGGGGTGATATTGTACCCCTGAAATGTCCTTACTATTGATGGCAATTTCCTATAGTCAAAAGGCTTGTAAGCTTAATACCAGATCCATTCAATTATAGATTATGGGTAGGGGAACATCCGAGGTTGTCTAAAATTAAGCTATTAGTCATAGGACTTTAGAACAGCAACAATAAGTTAGGGCCCTTTAATTCTTACTAATACTGTGGAGACAATTAGGACAAGAGCTGGTGAAGTTAGCAACATGAATATTGTTTGCGTCTCATCTGGTTAAAAAAAAATTTCTTTTGTGGTCCATATTGTAAATGTTTTAAAAAGAAGCATCACCCGTCCAAACATTGGAATTGCTTTATCTGTTATAAATTGTGTGAAAAATAAATAATAAAATAAAAAAGTGAATTCAGGATGTATATGCAAATGATTTTCAATGGATAGAAAAGTCACACATATGTCAAAATATTTATAAGAATATTTTCTGTCATAGCAAAAATTACCCCCTCTAAATAGAAACAAATTCGGAGCTCATTAGTTTAAGCATGGTATGACAAATGGCTGTAAATGAATATAATTGAATATAACTGTGCTAAAAATATATAACTAAAAAGAATTGAAAGAAACTTGGGAAGATTTATATGGAGATATTTAGACTAAAGTGAGAAAATTGAGACAGGAGTATAAAACATGAACAAAATAATGAGAAAATGACACTGAAAGACAGTAGATTTAAAATCACTGTGATGATCAATTTTGATTGTAGATGAATGGGCATGACACATACGGATCTTTCTTTGAGGAGAAGCATAATGATTCTAGATTTAGAACAAGCTATAATTTGTCGATCATGATCAAGAAACTGATTTTAGTCTGCTTTGCTTTCATTTTGCTTAATGTCCCTTATTTGCTTGAAGGAATAAATGACATGATGATAATAAATAGAAGTGTTTGAGAATCAGAAAGACTTCATTTCAAATCCTAAAACGGACCAAGACTAGCTACGTGAACATGGGCATTTACCTGAGAAACGTTGAACAGAATGTGTTTCCTTTCCAAAAGTTATTTGACTTGTCATTCTGGGCACTTAAGAGAGTGTGGATTATTTATTTATTTTTTAATTTTTTTCATCAAATAAATTTGTTTATTTAACTTTTTACATTCATTTTCACAAAATTTTGGGTTCCAAATTTTCTCCCCATTTGTCCCCTCCCACCTCCCCAATACAGTGAGCATTTTAATTACCCATATCACCAATCTGCTCTCTCTTTTTTCATCCCTCCCTTCCCTTACCCACCCCATCTTCTCTTTTGTCCTGGAGGGCTGGACAACTTTCTATTCCCCATTACCTGTATTTCTTATTGCCTAGTAGCAGGAACAATACTCAAGGGTTGTTCCTTAAACTTTGAGTTTCATCTTCTCCCCGTTCTTTCTTCCCCACCGATTCCCTTGAGAAGACAGGCAATTCAATATAGGTCATATCTGTGTAGTTTTGCAAATAACTCCCATAATATTCGCGTTATGTAAGGCTGACTATATTTCTCTCCATCCTATCCTGCCAGCCATTGCTTCTATTCTCTCTTTTGATCCTGTGCCTACCCAAGAGTGTTGACTTTAAATTGCTCCCTCCTCCCATTGCCCTACCTTCCATCATCCCCTCCACCCTGCTTATCCCCATCTCCCCCACTTTCCTGTATTGTAAGACAGGTTTTCACACCAAAATGAGTGTGCATTTTATTCTTTCCTTTACTCGATTGTGATGAAAGTAAACTTCTTGTTTTTCTCTCACCTCCCCTCTTTTCCCTCCACTAAAAAGTCTCCTGCCTGTCTCTCCTATGAGAGATAATTTGCCCATTCCATTTCTCCCTCTCCCCTTCCAATACATTTCTCTCTCACCACTTAACTTCATTTTTTTAAAGATGTGATCCCATCCTACTCAATTCATTCTGTGTTTTCTGTTTCTGTGTGTGCGTGCACATGTGTGCGTGTGTGTGTGTGTATGTATGTGTGTGTGTGTAATAGAACCAACTACTCAAACACTGAAAAGTTTCAAGAGTTACAAATATTGTCTTTCCATGTAGGAATGTAAACAGTTCAACTTTGGTAAGTCCCTTATGACTTCTCTTTGCTGTTTACCTTTTCATGCTTTTTTTCATTCTTGTGTTTGAAAATCAAATTGTCTTTTCAGCTCTGGTCTTTTCATCAAGAATGCGTGAAAGTCCTCTATTTCATTGAAAGATCATATTTTCCCCTGAAGTATTATACTCAGGTTTGCTGGGTAGGTGATTCTTGGTTTTAGACCTAGTTCCTTTGACTTCTGGAACATCCTGTTCCACGCCCTTCGATCCCTTAATGTAGAAGGTTTTAGACCTTGTGTTATCCTGATTGTATTTCCACAATCTTGGAATTGTTTCTTTCTAGCTGCTTGCAATATTTTCTCCTTGACGTGGGAACTCTGAAATTTGGCCACAATGTTACTAGGAGTTTCTCTTTTTGGATCTGTTTCAGGTGGTGATCAGCAGATTCCTTGAATACTTATTTTGCCCTCTGGTTCTAGAATATCAGAGTAGTTTCCTTGATAATTTCATGAAAGATGATGTCTAGGCTCTTTCTTTGATCATGGCTTTCAGGTAATCCCATAATTTTTAAATTGCCTCTCCTGGTCAGTTGTTTTTCTAATGAGATATTTCACATTCTCTTCCATTTTTTCATTCTTTTGGTTTTGTTTTGTGATTTTTTGGTTTCTCAGAAAGTCATTAGCCTTCATCTGTTCCATTCTAATTTTGAGAAAACTATTTTCTTCAGTGAGTTTTTGACCTTCTTTTTCCATTTGGCTAATTCTGCTTTTGAAAGCATTCTTCTCCTCATTGGCTTTTTGAACATCTTTTACCATTTGAGTTAGTCTAGTTTTCAAGGTCTTATTTTCTTCAACATTTTTTTGGGTCTCCTTTAGCAAAGTATTGACTCATTTTTCATGCTTTTCTTGGATCTCTCTCATTTCTCTTCCCAGTTTTTCCTCCACCTGTCTAACTTGATTTTCAAAATCCTTTTTGAGCTCTTCCATTGCCTGAGCCCTTTGGATATCTATTTCAGATGTTTGGGATACAGAGGTCTTGACTTCTAGGTCTTTCCCTGATGGTAAGCATTGTTCTTCCTCGTCAGAGAGGATGGGCAGAATCATCTGGTCACCAAGAAAGTAACTTTCTATGCTCTTATTTTTTCCATTTTCTGGGCATTTTCCCAGTCAATTACTTTACTTCTGAGATTCCTCTCCACCCCTGCCTAGATCCACCCAGCTAGTGCTTGGGGTCTGAGATTCAAATGCTGCTCCCCAGCCTCAAGGCTTTCAGCAGAGGGCCTTGGCTGCTATTGAGGGTAAGATTAAATCAGGTTCTCAGATTGGGGCAGGGCCGTCTCCCAGGCTCAGTTCCCTCAGGGGGTTTATGCAGACACCTTTTGTAATGCAGCTCCTGCCCAGCTCTGGCCACCACTGCCTCTGCTGCTGCCTACCGGGGGGGGGGGGGGGCTGAATTATGGTGACACCCTGCTCCCGTCTTGGCCAGCTTGGAAGTCTCTCTCACTGACCTGCAGCACCTGTGGGTGGAGGGATCCCCTCAGCCACCAGAGATTCCGTTCTTGATGCCTGCTCAGATCTGCTCCTCCTGGGGCTCTGCGCCCAAGGTAGGCTGGGTTCTGCTCTGGTCCCATGTGCAACAGATCTTTAGTGAGGGTTTTTCAGTTTTTTCTGGATCAGAAATCTCCTCCACTCTGTTGTTCTGTGGCTTCCCCCTCTCCAGAATTTGTTAGGAGTTCTTCTTTACAGACATTTTATAGGCTGTGGTTTCAGAGTGTCTTTCTACTCCATCATCTTGACTCCTCCCCCAGAATGACAGTGTGGAAATTTAAAAAAATAGTACAGTTACTTTGTGACAATGAAAATGTAGTATTTTTCACTATAAACATTTGAAGAATGATCATCAAGACTCTTTCTTTTTGGAGGGAGGTTTGGGGAGGTTGCTGCTGTTGGAATATACCTCATAATTAATCATATTACCTTGTAGTCTTCTTTTTAATTGAAAATGATTCTTGCCCCATGCCTTTTTGAATCATTGACCAGAGATTTGAAAATTGGAAATTATGGAAATAAAGATTAAACACTGCATCATCATTTTATTACCAAGAAATAAATTGAAACTACTTCAAGATGAACATTGACTTATCCTAATCATAACCCCATTCATTTTTTGAATTAATAGGATTCAGGTTTGTGATTTTTAATACCATCTTGATAAATTTTCTTTAATTAGAAATGCCATTGTCTGCAGTATTACTTGATATGTGACTGGCCCAGAAGGGAAGCCAAGATGGGACAGTATAGTATAGCATTTAAGTGCTTTAAATGAGCTCTTCCAAATTCCCCTCCAACTAACTCTAAATTAATACCTCAAATCAAATTTTGCAATAGCAGAAACAGCAAGGGTTTAATTAAAACAATTTTGAAGCAGAATGAAAATTAAGACATTCGCAGGAAAGGTCTGTTTCACTTAGGTGGTGGTCATACATGGAGCACAACACATGGTACAGTGCAGCTTGTGGGTGGGGGTTTAACAGGAGGCCTGGAGGTGTCGGCATTGGAAGTAATAGAAGATTTTTTCAGAGATGGGAGGGGCGGGGTTTGAACACCTGATTAGGAGAAGATTGAGAGGGATCCTTTGCTGGTCCTGTGTTTAGGATTCTGTTGCATTGCCCATAAGCATTTCCAGATACCAAAGCCAGGGCCAAAACGATTGATAAAACATGAAGTCACAGGTTAGCAGCGGCCCAGGTCAATATAGCAAGGCAGAGAAGGGTACTTATAGTTATCCATGAAGGAATATGAACATTGACCTCTATTACAAAAGAAAGGGAACCACTAGAAATTATTTGTGCAGAAGAACATGGGCTTAGTCACAACCCCCTACCACAGAGTATTAGGTTAGATTTACCTGATGATGCTGAAACAAGGGCCTTCCTTGGCTGAACACCAGAGCAAAGGACAGGAGAGCAATAACCATACTTCTCCATAGAGCATACCCAATTGGAAGCACTGAAAAACCCAGCAATAAGAAAGACCTGATGCTTGGGACAGTTATCCCTCCACTCCTGGAACAGAACTTATCCTTAAAATAAACTCAAAAGTCAATAAATGAGCTGAAATAAATGAGTAAATGTAGAAAAAAAGAAGAAACTGACCATAGAGAGTTACTATAAGGATAGGGAAGACAAAAACACAAATTCAGAAGAAGACAACAAAGTCAAACCTGCTAAATCCGAAGTATCAAAGAGAAATGTGAATTGATCACAGGAAAAAAATAATAATTTCTAGAACAGCTTAATTTTTAAAAAATCAAATAGGAGAGATAGAGGGAAAATAATTAGGAAAAGAAATGTAAGTGATGAAAATTATGAATTATGAAGACAGTTAAAATCTTAGAATATGAAGTACCAAAAATGCTGAAAAAAAATCTTAAAAAAGAGTTGGTCAATGGAGAACAGAGGTTTAAAAATGCAATGGAGAATATTACACCTTATAAATAGAATAGCCTATATTGGAAGAAAAATTTAAAAAAAATAAAAAGAGAGTTTCAAAAGCTCGCTGTAGAAAATAATCCCTTAAAATTTATAATTCTACAAGTAAAACTAACTAAAAAAAATAATAAAAAATATAATCAAAAGAATAGAAAAGTAGAAGAAAATATGAAATTTCTCATTGGAAAAACAACCAACCTGGAAAATAATAGAGATAATTAAAAATTAATAGACTTATTGAAAACTATGACAAAAAGATAAAAAGAGCACAGAAATCATATTGGAGGGAAATCTGTCTTAATATCCTACAGAAAAAGGTTTAAATACAAATGGAAAGAATTCACCCGTCATCTTCAGGAAGAGATCCCAAAATGTAACTCCCAGAAATATTATGGCCATATTCTAGAGCTCCCAGGTCAGGGAGAAAATATGATAAGTAGCCGAAAAGAAACAACTCAAATACCATGGGGCTATGGTTAGGATCTCAAAGATTTAGCAACTTCCATATTAAAGGACTATAGACCTTGAAATACAATAATCCAGAAGGCAAAGGAGATAAGATTACAACCTAAAGTAACCAATCCAATAAAAATGAGTATAATCCTTCAGTATTAAAAAAATGGGTATTTAATAAAGTAGATGACTTTCCAACATTCCTGCTGAAAAGAGCAGAGATAAATAGAAGTCATAGTTTTTAAATATGACTCAAAAGTAGCATACAAAGGAAAACATGAAAGAGAAATCATGTCATTCAATAAGCTAAAATGATTACATTCTCACATGTGAAGAAGATAATTTTAACTCCTAAGAATTTTATAATAATTATAACAATTAGGAAGAGTATACATAGACAGGGGTAGTGGTGTGAGTTGACTATGATAGGATTATTTTTTAAGTTGAGGAGTGAGAAAGAGGGATGCATTGGGAAAAGAAGAATGGGGGGAATTATTTCATTTAAGAGGGGTGTGAAAGAAAAAGCTCTCACACTGAAGAAGAATGTGAAGGGGAGTGTGGGCAATGCTTGCACGTTACTGTCATCAGAATTGGATCATAAAGGGAGTAACATGCACATTCAATTGGGTATAGAAATCTATCTTATTCTATATTGAAGTAAGAAGGGAAAGGGGTAAGAGAATGGTTCACAGGATGATAAAAAGGAGTGAAGATTAAAGGAGGTAGTGGTCAGAAGCAAAATTGTCTTTCCAGGAGGGACCGATTAAAGGAAAGGGAAAGCAGAATAAATGGGAAAATGAAACAGAGGAAAATACAAAGCTAATAACTGCAAATGTGAATGAGAAACCCCAATAAAACAGAAATGGATAGCAGAATGGATTAAAAAGCAAGAGTCCACAATTTCGTTATAAAAATACTTGAAACAGATGTAAAATAAGGGGCTGGAGGAGAATCTCTTAATGCTTCAGCTGGGGAATGGGGAGCAGGGATAGCAATCATGATCTCAGACAAATTAAAAGAAAGAAAGACAAAGTTAAAAACATAAGCAGGGAAACTATATTTGACTAAAAGATACCACAGAGAATGAAATAATATAAATTTAATATATATATATATATATATATATATATATATATATATATATATATCAAATTGTATAGTATCAAAATTATTAGAAAGATTAAATGTTACCAGAGGAAATAGACAATTAAACTATACTAGACTTATAAAACTATACTAGAATCTCAACTTTCCCCTATCAGAACTAGGTAAATTTAGTTGTGGAATAAAAAAGAAAGCCAAGCAGAGGAAATGAATTCTAGAAAAATTAGACATGATGTACCAGTGGAGAAAATTAAATGGCATTACAGAAGGAGTATAGTTTTTTTTTTTCTGAGCTATCCATGCCACCTTCACAAAAACTGACCATATATTAGGGCATAAAACCTCATCAAAATTCAGAAATAAAAAATATTAAAAGTTTTCTTTTCAGATAATTATGTGACAATTATAACAATTTTGCAGAAACATATTCAACAAAGGGCCATATAAACATATTAAAATTAATTGAAAATTACATAATTTAATTATAAAGTATGAGTGGCCAAATAACAAAACGGAGAAGTAATCAATGATTACATCAAAAAGAATGACAACAATGAGACAACAAATCAAAGCCTGCAGCCAAAGCAGTACTAAGGGGAAAATTTATTTATTTAAACACTTACATTTATAAAAGAGAGAAAGAGTAGATCAATGAATTTGCTGTTAAATTAAAATTCAGAAAAGAACAAGTTAAACTATCCAATTAAAGACCAAATTAGAAATCCCGAAAGTCAAAGGACAGATTAATAAAACTGGAAGTAAGAAAACCACTGAACTAATAAATAAAGCTAGAAACTGGTTTGCTGGGGAGAGGTGGGGATATACCATGGTACAATTTGATTTAAGAAAACAGACAGAAGGAAAACAAATCACCAGAATGAAAACAAAAAGGGTGAATAACCCCCAAAGAAGATGAAATTCAGACAATTATTAGGAGCTATATTACCCAATTATATGACTGCAAAATTGACAATCTAAGTGAATTAGATGAATACATGCATATGTGTGTGTATCAGATTAACAGAAGAGACAGTAGAAAATTTAAATAAATCTGTATTACAAAATGAAATGGAAAAATCCCTATAACTGAATATAATTGAAAAATTCCATAAATGAGCTCCTTAAGTAAAAATCCCCTCAAAGTGAATTAATAAAACATTTGATGAAACTTTGATTACAATATTAGATGAACTATTTTGGGGAGAAAGAAAACTTTAGGCAAGGAAGGAATTCTCCCAAATTTCATTTCTGACAATAATACTTTCCTGATACCTAATCCAGGAAGCATAAAAATAGAGGAAAACAAACAAAAACCTATACACCAATATCTCCAATGAATGTTGCTGCAAAAATTAAAAAGAAAATACTAACAAGAGTTCACATCAATATGTCACAAAGATCACATGCTATAACCAGGTGGAATTAACACCAAAAATACAAAGCTTGTCCAATAATATGAAAATTAATGACGTAATTGTCCACATCAGTAAAAAAGACAAGAACAATTGTAAAATTACATCAATAGATAGTGAAAAAGACTTTGACAAAATGCAGCACAGGTTCCTATTAAAAATTATTAAAAGCCTTGAAATCAATGGACACTATCTTAAAAATTAAATATTAAGCTGTCTAAAACCAAAATCAAGCTTCTGGGGGTTAAAGGAGTTTATCTTGAAATTCTGCCAATAAGTTCAAGGATAGAGCATTATCACTATAGTTATTTAGTATTTTTTTTCCTAGAAATGTTAACTATAGCAATAAGAAAAACAAATTGAAGAAACTAAAATTGAGAGGAGAAATAACGATGAGCAAACAAAACTATTATTCTTTTTATGATATGGGGGCCTAGTAAGACAATCATAGAGAACTAACTAAAAAATTGAAATAATCAATAAGTTTAGAAAAGTTGAAGGATATAAAATAAATCCTCATAAGTCATTATCACTTCTTTATGTTACTAACAGGGTCCAGCAGGAAGAGATAGAAAGAGAAATTCTATTTAAAATAACTGCACCAAGAGGGGGCAGAGCCAAGATGGCAGAGTAGAAATACTCATATACGCTAGGTCCGAACCCACAACCCATGGATTTCCTCTTAAAAGAACTCCCAACAAATTCTGGAACAGTGAAAGCTGTACAGCAACACACTGAAGGAGATTTCCATTCCAGAGAGCCTTGAAAAACTGATCCCAAAGGTCCCTTGCAAACGGGTAGGGAGCAAAGCCCAGCACTGCTGTGGCCGCGCGACACTGAGAGGAGCGACCACACCCGAGCAGGCTTCAGGGACGGAATCTCCAGCAGCCGCGAAGGTCCCTCCGCCCACAGAGGCACAGGTCAGTGAGAGAGACGTCTGGAGGGACTGAGAGGGGAGCGGGGTGTCTCCATGACTCGAGCACCCTCGGGAGGCAGCGGCAGAGGCAGCTGGTGGCCAGAGGCTCCCGGAGCAGGCAGGAGCTTGGCAGGAGCTCCATTACAGAAGGTCTCTGAATAAGCCCCCTGAGGGAACTGAGCCTGGGAGGTGGCCCTGCCCCCACCTGAGAACCTGATTTAATCTTACCCTGAAGAGCAGCCGGCCACCAAAAGACCTGAGGCTGCGGAGCAGCATTTGAATCTCAGACATCAAGCACTACCTGGGTGAATGTAGGGGAGGGTGGATAGGAATCTCAGAAGTCAAGTAACTGGCTGGGAAAATGCCCAGAAAAGGGAAAAAAAATAAGACCATAGAAGATTACTTTCTTGGTGAACAAATGACTCCAACCTCCTTCTCTGACGAGGAAGAAAACTGTTTAGTATCGGGTAAAGACATAAGAGTCAAGGCCTCAGTATCCCAAACATCTGAAATAGATACCCAATGGGCACAGGCCATGAAAGAGCTCAAAAAAGATTTTGAAAATCAAGTTAGACAGGTGGAGGAAAAACTGGGAAAAGAAATAAGAGAGATGCAAGAAAAGCATGAAAAACGGGTCAATACCTTAATAAAGGAAACCCAAAAAAATGCTGAAGAAAATAACACCTTGAAAAACAGGCTAATTCAATTGGCAAAAGAGGTTCAAAAAGCCAGTGAGGAGAAGAATGCTTTCAAAAGCAGAATTAGCCAAGTGGAAAAAGAGGTTCAAAAGCTCACTG
>CM053770.1:535919318-535937672 GCA_028658325.1 Potorous gilbertii
CTGAACCCCTATCCTGCAGTACAGGAAAGTGGGGGAGAAGGAGATAAGCAGGGTGGGGGGGAAATGGAAGGGAGGGCAATGGGAGGAGGGAGCAATTTGAAGTCAACACTCGGGGAGGGACTGGATCAAAAGAGAGAATAGCAACAATGGGGGGGCAGGATAGGATGGAGGAAAATATAGTTAGTCTTACACAACACGACTATTATGGAAGTCACTTGCAAAACTACACAGAGATGGCCTATATTGAAGTGCCTGCCTTCCCATAGGGAATGGGTCGGGAGGGAGGGATGAGGAGAAGTTGGAACTGAAAGTTTTAGGAGCCAATGTTGAGTATTTTTCTTGCTACTAGGAAATAAGAAATACCGGTAATGGGGAATAGAAAGCCTCCTGACCCTACAGAACAAAAGAGAAGATGGGGAAACTGAAGGGAGGAATGATAGAAGAGAGGGCAGATTGGTGATAGGGGAAATTAGAATGCTCAGTGTACTAGGGTGGGGGAGGGGACAAATGGCGATAAAATTTTGGAAGCCAAAATTTTGTGAAAATGAATGTAAACAGTTAAATAAATAAATTTATATTAAAGAAAGTACTGAAAAAAATAGTTTAACTTTAAAAAAAAGTATCACGAGAAACATGGAAAGGTAAAAAGGAAAGAGAAACAGTAAGGGACTTACTAATGTTCAACTGTTTATATACGTCTATACACACATGCATATATATATAATATATGTGTATGTATACACACGTATGTGTTTATTTTATTTGTATATATACATAAGTGTATATATCTATATATTTTTGTTTATGTATGTATGTATAGATACGTGTTTTCATGTGTTCAGAGGGAGAAAGAGAGGGAGTCAGAGAGACAGAGACAGAGAGACAGAGAGATAGAAACAGAGAGAGAGAGAGGGAGTGTATATAGCATGAACTGAATATGAAGGGATGATATATAAAAGGGAAAATTAAGGGTTAAGAGAAAAGCATTAAGAGAAAGGGAATGTGGTAGAATGCAATAAATCTCACATAAAATAAGGAAGAAAAAGTTTTTACAAAGAAGAGGAAGGTGAACCCTAATTTCATGGAATTTAGCTTTGGGAGGGAATAATATTCACACTCAGTTGTGTGTGGAAGTTTATCTTACTCTACATGAAAGCAGGGAGGGGAAGGAGTAAGAGAGAGGAGATAACAGAAATGATGGAAGATTGGGGGAAGGGGCAATAAGAAGTACATACTTTTGTGGAGGCACAGCTCAAAGGAGAGAATTGAATAAATGGAGGGTGGGACAGGATAGTGGGAAATATAACTATTATTTCACAACATCACTGATATGCAGGGGTTTTGCATCACCATACATGTATAACCTTTATTGAATTGCTTGCCTTCTCACTGAAGGTGAATAGGGAGGGTTAAAGGGAGAGATTGTAGAACTCAAAGCTTAAAAAATGAATGTTAGAGATTATTTTTATATGGAACTAGAAAATATGATATATAAGCAATGGGATACAGAAATCTATCTTACCCAACGAGAAAACATAACGGAAGGGAATGAGGGGTAGTGGTAGAAGGGAAGGTAGATTAAAGGAAAAGACAATCAGAATACACACTGTCCTGGGGAATGTTGAAAACTGAAAATAATAAAATTACCTGAAAAAATAATAAAATGTGACATCTTGATTTATATAGATAAAAATTAAAACATTAAAATGTATAAAAATAAGTAGACCTTTACATTATATGTAACTCATAAAATGTAGAATTTATTTTATTTGTATTTTTTAAATCACTAGAAATCTTTACAGTATATACAGGTATAAAGGAAAGATACACATTAGTATCACAATTATTTTATATAGTTCTAAAATTGTTAGTTTATCAATATGACTGCAAAATAAATCTATGGAATATTTATATGAAAAGAGGATACAAAGTCATCTATATTTATAGATGATATTTTTCACAATGGGTTCTTCAGATTCAAGAAATATAACCACATATAGCTTCAAAATAGGGAAGCACAAGAATATTTTTTCCCACGTAGGTAATTTGGAGAATCATCTAACTGTAAAAATGCTGGCTGATTGCTGTTTCTCAGGTACAAATTTTTTTGTATTCTATATGTTAATATCATATTTGTTGCTTGTTCTGTAATAATAGTTAATTTGGGGGGATTAATAAAGTTGTGCAATAAGTCTTTGGAAATTGTACCCAGAATGTGATATATAAAAAAGTACTTTGGTAGAAGGATTATGATTACTCATTAAAAGACACAATGGGATAAAAAAAATTTTCCTGTAGATAGAGAGAAATCTATTCAATTAAGTTCTCAGATAAATGATTGTGTAACCATTAACACGTACCATGATACTGCACAATATATGTGGAAGCATGAAAAAAGATGCAATAAAGTCAGAAATATTCACTAACTAATTATGAGTCTCAACTAGTGGATTTACCTTCATGTTCTTTAACAGCAGGAAGTTCTTTAACATCAGGAAGAAAAGTGTGCCTATAGTCAATAAATTAGTTAAAAAATCTGAGTCAGTAGCTAAAATATTTCCACAAATATTCAAGCCAGAAATAAATTAAAATAATGGATTTTAAGCTTCAAAATAAAAATTGGAAATGGTTAGGCATTAGTAGGTTCTCTGAAGAAGGTAGAAAAATAGCTTTGGTTTTAGAAATTCAAAGGAAGTTTAACAAAAATACTATTTTTATTTTTGCAAATTTATGGATTTTAATATTTTTTCCAAATACAAAGTCCACTGAACTCAGATACCGCTGGAAGAGAGGATAAGTCTGGTAACTTTGCACTGTCCTCCGTCATTTAAAACCAATTCACTGCTCTACAATCACTTCCATATAACTTAGATTTCCCCCCCATCTTCTCCCCTCCCTCCCTCCTCCCTCCTCAAGTCGGCATGCAATTTTATATAGGTCCTCCACATACATAATTTTAAATACATTTTCACTTTAGTCATATTGCATAGAAGAATTAAAGTGAATGGGAGAAATCATAAAACATACCAAAACGTAATGGAAAGGAAAGTGATCTGCTATATTCTGTGATTAAATTATGTAGTTCTTTCTCTGGATGTGGAATGCATTTTGTTTTAAGAGATCATTAGGAATATTTTAAGTCCTTGCATTGCAATAAATTTCTAAGTCTACCAGAAAAAAATCCTCACACACTGTGGTTGTTGCTGCGTATAAAAGTTCTCCTGATTCTGCTCCTTTTGCTCAGCATCAGATCATATAAGTCGTTCCAGGCCTCCCTGAAGTCTCCGTGTTCATGATTTCTTACAGCACAATAGTGTTCCATTACATTCATATAATACAATTTATTCAGTAATTCTTCAATTTGTGGGCATCTCATTGATTTCCAGTTTTTGGTCACCACAAAGAGTGCTGCTATAAATATTTTTGTCCATGTGGGACCCTTTTCATTTTTATGATGTCTTGGGGACACACTACTAGGAGCAGTATTGCTGAATCAAAGGGTATGCAAGTTTTTGGAGCACTTTGGGCATGGTTCCAAATTGCTTTCCAGAATAGCTGGATCAGCTCACAACTCCACCAGCAATTAATTAGTGTTCCAACTCTCTCACATCTCCAACATTTATCATCAACCTGCTTTTTCATGTTAGTCTGTCTGACAGGTGTGATGTGGTTTCTCAGAGTTGTTTTGCATCTCTTTAAATAATAGTGATTTAGAGCATTTTTTCTCATGACTGAAAACAGTTTTGATTTCTTCCTCTAAAAATTGTCTATTCATATCCTTTGTCCATTTATGAATTGGAGAATGACTTGTATGCTTGTACATTTGACTCAGTTCTCTATATATTTTAGAAATGAGGCTTTTGCCACAGATAGTAGATGAAAAAACTCTTTCCCGGTTGTCTCTTCCCTCCTGATCTTGATTGCCTTGCGTTTGTTTGTGCAAAAGCTTTTCAATTTTATGTAATCAAAATTATCCATTTTGCCTTCATAATGTTTTCTATCTCTTGTTTAGTCAAAAAAAATTTCCTTCTCCATAAATCTGAAAAATGCCCTATTCATGCTCCACTAATTTATTTATAGTATCAGTCTTTATGCCTAGATCATATATGCATTTGGACTTATTTCTTATGTACGGTGTCAGGCATTGGTCTATGCCTAGTTTCCTCCATACTGTTTTCCTGCTGTCCCAGTAATTTTTGGCAAACAACTTCTTCTACAAGAAGCTGGGGTTCATAGATTTATCAAACAATAGCTTGTTATATTCATCGACTCCTGTGTCTTGGGTACCCAACATATTCACTGGTCTACCATTCAGTTTCTTAACCAGTACCAAGTGGTTTTGATAATGTCAGCTTTATAATACAATTTGAGATCTGGTAGAATTAGGCCACTTTCCCTATCATTTTTTTTCATTAGTTCCTTTGATATTCTGAACCTTCTGTTCTTCCAGTTGAATTTTGATATTACTTTTTCTACCTCTACAAAATAATTACCTGGTATATGATTAGTGGAGCACTGAATAAGTAAATAAATCTAGGTAGAATTGTCACTTTTATTATATTGGCTCGACACACCACGAGTACTTGGTGTTTTCCAATTACTTAGATCTGACTTTATTTTTGTGAAAAGTGTTTTGTAATTGTGTTCCTATAGTACCTGGGTTTGTTTTGGCAGGTAGATACCCAAATATTTTATAGTGTCTACCCTAGTTTTAAATGGGATTTCTCTTTCTATCTCTTGCTGTTGTGCTTTGTTACTAATAGGTAAAAATGCAGAAGATTTGTGTGGGTTTATTTTTTAACCAGTAACTTTGCCAAAGTTGTTTATTATTTCAAGTAGTGTTTTACTTCATTTTCTGGATTTCTCTAAGTATATAATTATAGCATATGAAAAGAGTGATAAATTAGTTTCTTCTTTGTTTATTCTACCATTTCTTCAATTTATTTTTCTTCTCTTTTTGCTACAGTTAATATTTCTAGTACCATGTTCAATAACACTGGTGAAAATGGACATCCTTGTTTCACGCCTGATGTTATTGGAAATTCATCTAGTTTATCCCCATTGCATATAATGCTTGCTGAACGATTTAAGTAAGTGCTGCTTATTATTTTATGGAATGTTCCATTTATTCCTATGTGCTCCAATGTTTTCAATAGGAATGGGTGTGGTACTTTGTCTCCTTTTATCCTTTTGGATGAAGAATAACAATGCATACTATTAGAGGAAGTCAAGGCCTGTGCCTCCAGTACATCGAAAATGAACATGAAATAGAATCAGGACATAGAAGAGCTTGAAAAGTGTGTCAGCAGCCTATTAAAGGAAAACCGAAAAAATGCTGAGGAAAATAATACTTTTACAAAGAGGCTAATTCAATTGGAAAAAGAGATCTAAAAAGCCAGTGAGCAGAAAGAGGCTTAAAAATGCAGAATTAGCCAAATGGAAAAGAAGGTTCAAAAGTTCATGGAACAAAATAGTTCTTTAAAAGAGAGAATTGAATTCAGGAAGGTAATGACTATGAGATAAACCAACAAGTTAGAAAACAAAACTAAATGATTGAAAAATAGAAGACAATGTGAAACACCTCAGTGGAAAAAGCAACTGACCTGGAAAATAGACCCAGGAGAAACAATAAAAAATTATGGGACTATCTGAAAGTCACAATCAAAAAAAGAGCCTAAACATTATCTTCCATGAAATTGTCAAGGAAAACTGCCCTGATACTCTAGAAACAGAGGGTAAAATAAATATTGAAAGAATCCACCAATCACCTTTTGAAAGAGACCTGAAAAGAGAAACTCCTAGGAATATTGTGGCCAAATTTCAGAGTTCCCAGGTAAAGGGGAATATTACAAGCAACTAGAAAGAAACAATTTGAATATTCTGGTAATACAATCAGGATAACATAGGATCTGGCAGGTTCTACGTTAAGGAATCGAAGGGCTTGGAATAGGATATTCCAGAAGTCAAAGGAACTGGGATTAAAACCAAGAATCATCTACACAGCAAAACTAGGTATAATACTTAAAGGGAATAAATGGTCATTCAATGATATAGAGGAATTTCAATCATTTTTGATGAAAAGACCAGAGCTGAATAGAAAATTTTACTTTCAAACACAAGAATCAAGAGAAGAATGAAAAGTTAAACAGGAAAGAGAAAATGATAAAGGATTTTCTAAAGCTGAATGTTTTACATTCCTATATGGAAAGATAATATTGTAAGGAGTTTTTCCATATTGTGTAACCAGTTTTCTCCCCTTGTTTATCTTTTAATGCCTCTCTTGAGACCTGCATTTAAAGATCAAATCTTCTGTTGACTTCTGGCCTTTTCATCAGAAATGTCTGGAAATCCCTTATTTCATTGAATGTCCATCTCCTTGCCTGAAATATAATGCTCGACTTTGCTGAGTAATTAATCCTGTAGTCCTAGTTCCTTTGCCTTACAGGGTATCGTATTGCAATTCATTAGATCTTTAATGCAGAAGCTCCAAGGTCCTGGATTTCGATGCAGACTGTAGTTCCTAGATATTTGAATTTCGTCTTTCTGGCTGCCTGCAGTACTTTCTCCTTCATTTGATAGTTCAGGAATTTGGTAACAATAATCCTTGGTGTTTTCAGTTTGCGGTCCCTTTCAACAGGTGAACACTGGATTCATTCGATGACTATTTTGTCCCCTGGATCTAGGATTTCTGGGCAATTTTCCTTGATCATTTCTTGGATGATATTGCCCAGGTTCTTTTTCTCATCATGGCTTTCTGGTAGCCCAATAATCCTTAGATTTACTCTCCTGTATTTATTTGCTGGGTCAGTTGTTTTTCCAATTGTATATTTTACATTTTCTTCTATCTTTTCATTTCTTAGATTCTGTTTGACTGATTCTTGATTTCTCATAGATTCATTAGCTTCTATTTGCCTGATTGTATTTTTTTATCAAATAGTTTTCTTCAGTTAATTTTGGATATTCTTTCCCATCTGTCCAAGTGTTCCTTTTAAGGAGTTATTTTCACCAGTTAGGTTTTGTATTTTCTTTTTCCATTTGTCCAATTTTCCTTTTTAAGGAGTTTTCTTCAGTGTATTCTTTTTTTCATGTTTTCAAAATCGTTGGTCAGTGTTTCTCCTATTTCTCTAATTTAGGTTTTAAAATACTTCCTGAGCTTTTCAAAGATGGCTCTTTGCGCTTCTGACCAGTTCGTATTCCCTTCTGAAGTTTCAGATGGAAGTACAATCTCAATTCTGAGCTCTTTAGTTTTTGTGTTTTGGTCCTTGTCCACATAGAAAGATTCTATGATATTTTCTTTTCTGCTTTACTTTTTACTTGTGATAGTAAACTTTTTCCTGGCTTTTAAGGTAGGTCTCTGCATCTGTGGCCCAAGGAGCTCTGTCCCACAGTTCTTGTGCCTAAAACTTGAAGCTTTTTGCGTTTTGGCCTCTGGTTCTTTCAGCTCAAAATTAATGCTGCAGTTTACCTGGTACTGAGCTGGTTGGTGTTTGAAAGCAGAGGCCAGGTAGGTTTTTTTGCGGTTTCCCTGAAATTACCCTGGAGGTAGCTCCTTAAGTGTTGGGGAGGACTGGTTTGTAAGCTGGAGCCTACTCTGCTGAACTAGAGCATAGGAAATCTCAGCTTTTGGTGCTACTGTCTTCCCCAGATTCCACTGGAGTTCTGAGGCACACCTGCACAGGCCGGGGGCTTACAGTTGCTGGCTTCACTCTTCTGGGTTTCAGGCTCTTCAACCTGTTTGTTGAGGTAGGACTATCTAGAACACCTCTGATCCTGCACTGGTCACCTTTGGCCACATGAAGAGGAACCCTCCTTAGTGATCTTTCTAGACTCGTGTGCTGAGAGTCTATTTACCTCTTCTTCTGCTCCCACTCTTCCAGGGATATTTCTGGGAAAATAATCTTTGTGCTGATCAAAGTCAACAAGGGGAGGGAGATAGTGGTTACTGATCACTCCACAATTTTGGCTCCCAGACCCGACTGGTATGGTCTTTTTCAAGAAGGAAGGACAAACATGAACAAGTGCAAAGTACTTAAAGGTAGCTGAGCTCAATTTTTTCACTGGTTGAGAAAGTAAGACTTTACAGTAATTTGTTGAAGAGTGTTTCTAATAATAAATTCATCACCATGTTTGAAAAACTTTGAAAAACCGATTACCAAATAATAATTAGTGGTCTGATTTCAAAAACATAAAAATAATTGTTTGGAGTCACTACAACTCTCAAAAACGCAAAATGTTTTGAAAACATTTTTAAAAGATTCCAAGTGATATTCTGATAATGAATTTGGAGCTTTGCTCCAAGGGACTAAAAACCTTAAAGCTTCTTGTGTATGGTACTACATCTATAAATAAATTTCAATAACTACTAGTACAGTAATCAATTGCTTATTTTTAATCATAAGAATGTAAAGTTACTGTGTCCAGTGGATTCTTCGAATTATAATTTGACTTTCTTTAATTTTATTGTGATTCTGATGAAAAATGTTAATACAAACAAATGAGAAAATCATTATGGGACAGAAAATGGTCATAATCATAATTAGACAATGCTAAATGCCACATTTTAAAAGTTTTCCGTCAGGATGTTGATTTTTTTGAAGAATGGGCATGCCGTTTTATAAAAAAGGTAGTAGGATCCCTTTGACCGATTTTCTCTATTATGAAGATAAGATTTCCTAACAGTCAGACCTAAGTCTTGCTGTAGTTTGTCTTGTATCATGTAAAGTTAGGATGTATAAATGTGTCACTCCGAAAATGATTTCTAAGCTTTACCTATTATCAAATAGAATTGAGAGCCTTTTATTTACAAATATAATAAACATTTGTTGTTGAACTTGTGATCTCTTCTTGACAGAAATTTAGTGTGATTCCAAGTATGACTCTTTTCCCTTTTCACAATAAATTCCTCTGACCAATGAAGTATAATAAATTGTATATCAGTTTTCATAATAATGAAAATATAGGAGTATGAAGGGGAAATTTTCTCGATTTTTTTTTGAACCGACAAAAATCCATTTTTCTTCTCTCTCCGAGGCTCCCATGTGGGGGGAGAGGAGAAGAAAAGGAAAAAAAAACATTGTAATAAATACATATAGTCATACCAAAATATTTCCCACATTGACCATGTCCAAAATACATATATCACTTCTGACTTCAAGGATATCATGTCTGTGTTAGGGAGTAGGTACCATGATCCATCATCAGTTCTTTGGAAATATCACGATTCATTATGATTAGATTTTTTTAACTGCTCAAAATTGTGTTTGCAATGTTACTATCTTTTTTATAATATATTCATTTAATTTATTTTTAATGCTCTACAATCACAACCATAAAACTTAGATTTTTTTCCCCCTACTTACATCCCACCACCCCCCTCCCTTGCCAATATGACATACAATTCTGTATAGGATCTACACATATATTCCCATTGAATTCATTTTCGTTATAGTCATGCTGTGTAGAAGAACTAAAATAAATGGGAGAAATCACATAACAAACCAAAACATAATACACACACACACACACACACACAAAGATCTACTACATTCTACGATTCAATTCCATAAATCTTTCCCTGAATGTGGAAGGCATTTTGCCTTAGAAGATAATTGGGAATTTTTTTTATGTCCTTGGATTGCTATGAAGATCCAAGTCTAGGAGAAAAACCTCTCGCACACTGCTGTCCTTGCTTGTAAAGGAATTGCCAGCCCCCAGCTTCATGGATGGTATTCACTGGTCACGACTCAAGTAAACTGAGGGGAGACTGGTAAGACATGAACAAGATGGCGCTGGGAGGAAGGGTTCTGCCCCTGTTTTGCTCAAGGCTATTTTCCCGAGCTTTTCAGAGAACAAAGAAGGCCAAAAATGTTTTTCTTTCTAGGGGCTACGTGACCGCCCTAGGCAATCCTGGTCAAAGGTATATTACTTCCTTATAAGGGCAAACTAATTGCTGATAGGTTCACTTAGGGCTCTAGTGTCAGAAAAGAGATAAAAGCACGGCTCACTGCTTGAATAAACGGAGTTCTTACCATCTTGTTCCCACCTTCGTCATTGCTTACAGCTAAACTCCACCAAGGCCTACAGGCCCCTGCTGCTCAGATTAGGCCTGTGAGAGATCAGGCCCAGACTCCCGGAGCCCCTAACAGTTGCTGTGCATGAAATTCTCCTTGTTCTGCTCCTTTCCCTCGGCATCATATCATATAAGTCTTTCCAGGTCTATCTGAAGCCTTCTTGTTCATCACTTCTTTCGGCCCAATAGTATTCCATTACCTTCATATAACATAATTGATTCAGCCATTCCCCAATTGATAGGCAACCCCTCGATTCCCAGTTTTTGACCAATACCAAAGTGCTGCTATAAAAATTTTTGTACATGTGCGACCCTTTCCCATTTTTATGATCTCTTGGGGATACAGTCCTAGAAGTGATATTGCTGGGTTAAAGTGTATGTACATTTTTGTAGCCCTTTGGACATAGTTGCAAACCTCTCTCCAGAATGGTTGGATGAACTCACAGCTCCACCAAAATGAATTACTGTTCCAACTCTCCCACATCCTCTCCAATATTTATCATTTTCCTGTTCTGTCATGTTTGCAATTTAATCGGTGTGATCTGGTATGTCAGAGTTATTTTGATTTGCATCTCTCTAATCAAAAGTGATTTAGAGTATTTTTTCATATGAATATAGATACCTTTAATTTCTTCCTCTGAAAAGTGCCTGTTCATATCCTTTGACCATTTATCAATTGGAGTTGCAATGTTATTATCATACAACTTGTTTTATTATTTATGTTTTTTTATTTCAAATACATTTCTAGGTTTCTCTGAGTCATCATTTCTCTAAGTACAATAGTACTCCATTGCATTAATATACTATACTATTGTTTATTCAACCATTCTTCATTTCCATCTAATAGGGCAAGTATTATTATGCTCATTTTATAGATAAAAATGAGAATCAGAGATTTTCAGGAACATTTTGATCAAAAGATGTACACTCCTTACTCCTTATTTCCTTTCTATATAAAATGAGAGGACTGAATGAGATTATAACTCAGATTCATTTCATTTCAAAAAATCCCAAACCCTGGTAAGGATAGCTAGCTGGTCTTGTGAAAAGAGTGCTGAAGTTTTAATTCTGACTTAGAAGCTCTAATGGTATTTTAAGATTAATTGTGGGGGAGGAGGAAGAATTAATGATTTTCCCTGACCATTAATAAGCCTCAATACCTTTTTTTATTAATTTCTATTGAGGCACTGGGTCAGAGGGTCCTTCCCTCTAGCTCTTAAATGTGTATTAACACTCTGAGGTGAGATTTTACTTTGGGGCTTACTCACTGGAAGTATTCCTTTGGTCAAACAAGACTCTGGGCCGCTGCTCAAAGCCAAAAGGCTATGAAAACTCAGATGTTGGTGCTTCTCTCTCTGGTAACTATGTGTGTGTGTAGTCAAGCAGTTGAATCTGACTGAGGATCTTTATTTCTCTGCTTGTACTTTTTCTGAAGTTCAGGGTACTGACTTTTTCTCCAGAACTAAGTAAATGATACATGTGCTTGATTAAAGTAGATTGTTGACCTCTCAATATTTGCTTTCCTTTCAGAAAAGCAGATCAAGGAACCTATACATCAGACCCTTCTGTATATGACAGGGTCCTTGCTGTTACAAATACTTGTTAGAATTGTATTGCTGGGAATAATAAACAGAACATCAGTTTCCTAATATATAAAATGATTATAGTAGTAGCACCTCTCTCACAAGGTGGTGTAGGAATCAAATGAGATTATACATGTAAAGCACTTTACAAACTTGCAAGTATTTTACACCTGCAAACTTGTATTTTTAGCTTTCTGATTCATTGTCTTTTGTCTTTACCCTACATAGTTTGTTTGTCCAAAGCAGGAAAAATCACATTATAGCTCTGAATACAACAAATATGTATCTATTCTTGGTTTTGTTCTGAAAATAGTAATTAAATCCTGGAAAGAACAAGTCAATCATTTACCCTATAACTACAATCACTCTTCCCTTTGACTTCCCCAAGGACTTGTACTCGGCCAGCACTTTCCATTGGGTATGTGTTGTCTTCCTCTATTGAAATGTAAACTCCTTGAGGCCAGGGACTATTTTGATTGATTTTTTTTGTACCAGGAGAGTGCCTAGACTATATGAAGGGCTCAATTTTTCATTTTCTACCAGGTTCCTTTTTTGGAATTCTCTATCACCCCTCTCACCCACTGTTTTCTTTCTCTCCCTTCTTCCCTTTTCTTATTTTATGTCTTGTCTTCTCCACTAGAATGGAAGCTCCTTGAGGATAGAAGCTATCTTTCTTTTTCCTTGTACCTGTATTCCCAGCATTTAACACATTGCCTGGCACATAGTGAAATGTTAATAAATCCATATTGACTCACATAAAATAACAGTTTTTCCATTTACTCATCCTGTGAGGAATTTATTCAATTGCTTTGGGGGCCTTTAGCAAATGGAGAAAAACAGGAAGCAGTTCACTTTTCTTCAGCATCAGATAAGTGTTAATTACTCATATCCTCTGATAATTTAGGAGGGAGGGGAAAAGAATAAGCAGAAAACCTTTACTTCCTCTCTGACATTCCTTACCCATTCCCAGATTATTTTATTTTATTACATTCCACTTAATTGGGGCTTTTTTTCTCTTTGCCCTAACTCTAAAGTCTCTAAATTAACCACTTAATGAAATTAACTGTGTCACTTTCATACTTTACTGCAACTTTGCTTCTTTCCAAATTCCCTGTGTCTGCCCACTAATTGTACTTAAGCTCCTAATGGGTTTAAGACTGAGCTTTGCCTCCACTGCTTACCTCCCAAGCCAGTCTGTTATTTGGTGTAATGTAGTGAACCATTATTAGGAGTTTTATTAACTTCGGTTGTCTTTTGTCCCTAGCTTCATTACATCAAAACTCTTCATGGTAAATTGTCAAAGGCTCAAATATCTGCCTGACTCCTTTACAATTCCATTTCCTCCCTCTGCCCTGTTCTCTGCTCCCTTCCCTCATCTTCTTTCAACATTTTTTTGCCTCATCAGCAACTCCCCCTCCTCTGCAGCATGTTCTTTCTTCCAGGTTATTAACATATAAAGTGAAAAAAAACGGCTTTAATATTGACCCTCCTGGTTCTCTATTTCCCAGGATTCTACCTTCTAAATGGTTTCTACACCCAAGTCCTCTTTCCACAACAAATAATCCAATTCTTTCTTCACTTAAGTGTGGCATAAAGAGGAGGTTGAACTCCGACATTTTTAAATATAAAAGCCAAGTCATTGAGAGTTTAATGAAGTGATGTTCATGAAAGATAGTTGCCCTTAGTGCTGTAGAGCAGGAGATTTCAGGCCTAAGCTCAAGGAACACGTAGCCAGGGATAAGAGGCAAATAGGACAAGATATGGTGCTTTTATCTGATTTAATAACTACCCATATGTGTCTTTGGCTGATTAAGCCATGGCTTTATAAAAACACACTGGGTAAGTCACTGGCTGTGAAGATCAAGAGGTGATTTTTTAAAAAAAGTAATCTACCTGTAGCTAAATATTAATCTAAATTAATATTAGCACAAAGCCATATCCTTGAACAAAATCATCAGCAAGATTTTTTTTTCTCTTACTGTATACTAAGCATCAGGCTAGGCACTAAATAATTTTCAAGAGTAAGAAAACTGGGAAAGGTTAAGACATAAGGCAGGGTCTTGATTTATGTGTATCTAAGAGTATACTTCAGAAAACATGACGTGTACCTATGAAATAATTACACAAGGTTGGCAAATATGAACAATACATGGTGAAAATGTAAACTGACACTATGTAGATATCTAGCTAAAATTCTATGATTCCACCCATTTCTCTTTCACTAAACATCTCCATGAGAAGAAATAGAATTACTGAAAAATGGAATAGGCAGCCATGGTGGATAGTGAGGTCTTTTCCTATGAAAGTATTCAAGCAGAGGATGGGGTAGAGAA
Organism: Potorous gilbertii; assembly: GCA_028658325.1. Lineage (NCBI taxonomy): Eukaryota > Metazoa > Chordata > Mammalia > Diprotodontia > Potoroidae > Potorous > Potorous gilbertii. The sequence goes on from CM053770.1 coordinate 535,933,304, forward strand.
GTAGATTTTTAAAATTAATTTATTTTTCGTTTTTCAATATTCCCTTTTATAGGATATTGAGTTCCAAGATTATACTCCCTCCCTTACCCTCCCCAAGAGGAAATGTAATATATCCCCATTAATTATGTTGTGAAAGAAGAATCAGTACAAAAGGGGAAAACCATAAGAGAAACAATAACAACAATAAAGAAGAAAATAATAAGATTCCATATTCACTAAGGACCCATAAGTTTTTCTCTGGAGGTGGACAGTATTTTCCATCATGGGTATTTTGGAATTGAATTAAATCATTGCACTGCTGAGAAAAGCTGTCTATCAGGTTCGTCATTGCACAGTGTGGTTGTTACTGTGTACAATATTCTTCTGGTTCTGCTCCGTTCACTCAGCGTCAGTTCCAGATTGTTTCCAGATATTTCCAGATTTTTTTCTGACATCTGCCTGCTCATCATTTCTTCTGGAATAATAATATTTCATTACATTCATGTACCACTGTTTATTCAGTCATTATTCAAATTATGGGCATCTCCTCATTTTCCAATTCCTGGCCACCATAAAAAGAGCTACTATAAATATTGTTGTACATGTGGTGCATTTTCACATTCTTACTGTCCTTTTGGGAAACAGAACTAGTAGTGGCATTGTTGGATCAAAGGGTATTTACAGTTTTATAGTGTTTGGGGCATGGTTCCAAATCAGCATAGAATTTTTGCATTAGAAGGGAGTTTGGCCAAAATTATCTCCACAGAATTCTAAGATATTATGTTTCTTAATACATCATTCTCTCCACTGATGATAAATCACACACATTACTTCTTTGCAAAGAAGTGGCTGATATTAAGTGAAAAATGGGGCATACATGGTAAAATACGATCAGTGTGCAGATTGCTTTTGTTCATGCATCACCTCCACATGTGATACAACCCCATGTCAGTTGAGCAGAGGGGTAATTCCTACCTCTGAAGTCTTTAAGGGTAAACCTGAGGAACTTTGTTTCTAACTCTGCAATGCTTGAGTCCAAACTAGTATTCTTCTGATTAATAACCAGCCAGTTGACTCAATTAGTATATTCTAAGGTAATATGGTGAATACAAAGCATTTTCCACCAACCCTGAGTTTTATTATGCACAAATTCAACAGAAAAGTGGTCACTAACTTAGAGTACAATGGTTGTGAGGTACACATGTAGAAAACACATGTGGTAAAGAGGTAACTTGCTCTGATGGTACAGGAAATCTGTTCTCCTGTCAGTGTGGTCTCACAAATTTCCTTTATGGTATAACTTTCTTCTGGGCTACAAGAATGTATACTTTCTAGACTGTAGCCAACATTTCTCTCTATATTACAAATAATATTTTTGTGAAGCCATCTGTTTTCACTATTTCTTTCTCTTCTTTATGAAACTGCTTTTACTTCCATTGGCCAGTGCTGCATTGTTGGGCACCATAATATGGGTTGTAAACACAAGGCTTTAGAACTTTTCTACTTCACACAATTATAACATAGATACTTCCATTTTGGGTATTTGCACAAAAGAGACAGAGGTATATATTGAAGTGCAACTGCCATATGTGGGGAAAAACAGGGTAGCCACCCTTTTTCTATCTGTATTTTAGCAGGAGCATGTTTCATTTTGAAGCCATAAAGGATAGATAGTAATGGAATGGTGGGTCAGTCCTTTTGTATATCCACAAAGGGCAGCTTCAACAACCTAAGAGGCATAAGTTCTTCTGGGTCAGTAGACAAATAGAGAAGCCTTTGTCATGACCTAGAATAAGTTATTCATAGATGCATAACTAAAGAATGGTATTTAAAGTACCCCATAGTAGACAGAACAATTAGTATAATTCTCTAAGAAGAGCAAGTATGATTATATCAATCAGAAAACATTTCATTAAGCATTACTTTGTCTGAGACACTATAATAAACACTTGATCATGCTTTATGCCTCTGATATAATTAATATTGTTTTATCAGGGGTGAGGTGGGCTAAGGTGGAAGTGAAGGATACCTTTTGAAATAATAACAATATTTTATTAAAGAACATAAACAATACATTTTTAAATGTTACTCCTTTCAGACATTATCACATTTAGTGAAAAATAAAGGATGGTGGAAACTATGGCATAAGGAATGAATCATTAATCATGGAATTGTAGGCACTGTGGCAGGTGGTTTCATAAACTATTTTAGGGGAAGATACCTCACCTCCCCCTCCTTGCCCCTAAGACACACTGAGTAAGCGACTGGTTACTTTTTGTGTGCATAATGCTAGTCTTTACACAAGAATAAAATGCTCCAAGCCAGATGGATATTTCAATATTTTCATAATTATTTGTTACTTCAAACTTATTTAAAAGGACAAGATGTACAAAAATGCTAATGTGTGCATGTATAAGTTTAAAAAAGCTATTGTTTGTTATGTTTAATACAGCATATAATTTGTAAAGTTGAATCAAGCTTGTTAATATGAAAAAGGGCCATTCTACAGAACTCAGAGTCTTTTAAAATTTGAGATCTTCTTTTTAATGCCAACATTACAGACAAGATGGTGCCATAAAGACAGGAACTTGCCTAAACTCTCCCAAATTTCTTTCCTAAGAAATTTAAAATAATTCCTCAAAATGGATTTTGGAGCAGGAGAACCAACAAAAGAATAGGGTGAAAAAATTTTCATTACTAAGATAACTGGGAAAGTCAACAAGAAAAATTTGTCTTAATGGGGTGATATCAGAGTCTAGCACAGACGTGAGTAGCGATCCAGCAGGAGGCTTTGCAAAGAGTGAGGGTGGAAAATGGGGGTGAGGAGATAGATTCTGTAGCAGCATCTTCCAGGGTTTTCAACCCACCAAAATTAAGAGGGTCAGACAATGGGTAAGAAGATTACAGGGAACCATTTATTGGCACTGGGTGGAAGACTCTGTTGCATTGTCCATAAGTGGCTTTTGGTTGTAGTCCTATGGCAAGAAGGAACACGGCCACATTATAGCCTGTGACCATAGGAGAATGGGACCCAGGCCATATTTTCAAGGTGAAAAGAATAACTCTGGTTGTTCACAGATGAGAACACAGACCAGAAGAATACTGACATCTCCTCTCCTGGTATCACACCACCTGGGAAGAAATGAAAACATTTGGATTCACAGGACTTGCTCCAAAAACAGCAGCATGAAAAACCTGAAGGTAAAACAGTGTACTCTCCATCCTGGAAGCAGATGTCAACTTTAATATAGAATTAAAAGTTAAAAAATAGACTAGGAAGAAATGAACGAGGTGGGGTGGAGCCAAAATGGCGAAGTAGAAAGACTCACATTTACTACCTCTGAATCCACAGCCCATAGATTTCCTGTAAAAAGAACTCCTGACAAATTCTGGAACAGTGGAAGCCGCGCAGCAACACAGTGAAGGAGATTTCCGTTGCAGAGAGCCCGGGAAAAACCGACCGCAAAGGTACCCCGGACAAGAGCGGAGCCCAGCCCTGCGGAGCGCTCCTATCCCCCTGCTCTGGCCACACCGCACTGAGAGGAGCGAGTACCCCCAAACAGGCGTCAGGGAGCTTAAACTCTGGGTGGCCGCGAAGGTCCCTCCACCCACAGACGCACAGGTCAGTGAGAGAGAAAGGCTGAGAAGGGAGCTGGTATCTCCGGGACTCGGACCCGCTCAGGAGGCGGTGGCTGGGGCAGAAGCAGAGGGAGCTCAGCCAGAGACTCCCAGAGCAGGCAGGAGCTCCACCCCAGCTCCATTACAAAAGATCTCTGCATAAACCCCCTGAGGGAACTGAGCCTGAGAGGCGGCCCTGCCCCAACCTGATAATCAGCAGATACGCTCCCATTGAAGAGCAGTTAAGCCTGCCGCCAAAGCCCTGAGGGTGGGGAGCAGCATTTGAATCTCAGACCCGAAGGACTACCTGGGGTGGAGAGGACTCGCAAAAGTCAAGTAACTGTCTGGGAGCATTTGAATCTCAGACCCCAAGCACTAGCTGGACAGATCAAGGCTGGGGCGGAGAGGATTCTCAGAAGTCAAGTAACTGGCTGGGAAAATGCCCAGAAAAGGGAAAAAAACTAAGACCATAGACGGTTATTTTCTTGAGAAGATGATTCCTCCATTCCACTCTGATGACGACGAAGAGATATGCTTACCATCAGGTAAAGACATAAGAGTCAAAGCCTCTGTATCCCAAATATCTGAAATAGATACCCCATGGACTCAGGCCATGGAGGAGCTCAAAAAGGATTTTGAAAATCAAGTCAGACAGGTGGAGGAAAATCTGGGAAAAGAAATGAGAGAGATGCAAGAAAAGCATGAAAACCGGGTCAACACCTTAATAAAGGAGGCCCAAAAAAAATGCTGAAGAAAATAGCATCTTGAAAAA
>CM053770.1:535938172-535957885 GCA_028658325.1 Potorous gilbertii
AAAGTTTTCTCCCTGGGATCTGCGAGTATAATTCCTTCACCAGAGCTCCTCCAGCTCCACTATCAATTGCTCTTCCTCACCCTAGGACGGTCACTCAGGGCTGAGATCTACATCAGCTGCTCAATTTCCCCAGGGCCTTTAGGCTGAGTGTTCCAAGAGTGGACGCAGCTACTGCTGCTGCTGCCTAAGACCAGGGGCTAGGGAAGAATCCTGCTCCCTTCTCATACTAGTGAAAGAGCTTTATCACTTACCTTTGAAGTTGTCTTTAGCGTTCATGAGTTGAGAAATCTGGCAACTGAAGCTGCTGCCAGTGGCACCCCGAATCCTTCTCTGGTCCTGTCCATGCAGCTCTGCATGGCCAAGGCTGGACTGTGCTCCATGGGCTGTGCTGTCTTCCAAACCTGGTGTAATAGAATTTTCCTTTCTACTTTCCAGGCTGCTTCGGCAGGAAATCTCTTGCACTCTGTCCTTTTGTGGCTTCTACTCCTCTAGGATTTATTTAGCATGATTTTTACAGATGTTTTATGGACTGTGATTGAAAAGCTTCTACAGATGAGTCCTCATACTCTGCTATCTTGACTCCACCTCTAGAAAGTATCGTTTCAATATAAGGTAAGAGGGGTTAGGTGAGAGGGAAAAAGGTAATCTTACTCCCACCACATTTGGCCTAAGGAGAGAATAACATGCGTACTCAATTTGCTATGACAAAATCTATCTTATATGACAGGAAATTAGGGGAAAGAGGAATAAGTAAGGGTATGTGGGGATCTTAGAAGGGAGGAGGGCATAATTATAAATAAATGCTTTTGAGGAGGGTTGGATTCAAAGGAGAGAAGAGAATAAATGGAGGGTAGGATAGGATGGACAGAAATATTGTTAGTCTTATACAACATGGTTTTTATGGAAGTCTTTTGCATAGCTACACATGTATAACCTATATTGAATTACTTGCCTTCTCAGTGGGGATGGGTGTAGAGGGAGGAAGGGAGAGAAATTGTAATTCAAAGTTATAAAAATGAATTTTAAAATTGTTTTTACATACAACTGGGAAGTAAGATATACGAGTAACGGCATATAGAAATCTATCTTGCCCTCTAAGAAAATAGAAGGGCTAGGGATAAGAGAAGGGAGGCATGTGATAGAAGGAAAGGCAGATTTGGGAGAAGGGATAATCAGAATGCATGCTGTCTTCGGGTGAGTGGAGGAGACCAATATGGAGAAAATTTGGAACTCAAAATCTTGAGAAATGAATTTTGAAAACAAAAAACAAATAAGATAAAGAAACTATCCATCTATTTTTGGGCTGGCAAATAGTCTGATATTGAGGAAATACGCATCATTTGCAGAATGGCTGAATGAGCTGTGGTAGATAACTGTGACAGAATACTCTCATGGCATAAGAAATGATATCCAGAATGTTTTAAGGAAAATCTAGAAATATTTACATGAAGTGATGCAAAATGAAGTGAGCACAACCAGGATGGCAGTGTCCACAGTAACAGCAATATTATATGATGATCAACTATGAATGACTTTACTATTATCAGTAATATTCTGTAATATTCCAAATAATTCTGAAGGATTTATGATGAAAAATCCTATCCACTTTCATAGAACGAATTGAATGATTCTGAATGCAAATGAAACCAAATATATTTTTTTAATTGTCAGATTTAATTTATTAACTCAGGAAGGGGATGAAAAGGGAGGAAATTCTGAATGCTAGAACTAAGGGATTGTTTTGGAAAAGAAACAATAGTGTAAATTCAACTGGGAGTTGAATAGGACATGTTAAAAATATTCCTTTTAAATTCTTTTTTCTGTTGTATTTTATTTCTTTGTTTATATATTTTAAGTTTTCCATATTCATTTCTACAAAATTTCGAGTTTCAAATTTTCTCCCGCTCCCCTCCCCCATCCCATAGCGCCTGGTGTTTCGATTGCCCTTTCCAACAATGTGCCCTCCTTACAAACACCCCTCCCTTCCCTTATCCTCATGTTCTCTTTTGTCCTGTAGGGCAAGATAAATTTCCATACCGCATTACCTGTATTTCTTAATTCCCAGGAGTGCAAAAAAATAATTCTCAACATATGTTCCTAAAACTTTGAGTTTATACTTCTCTTCCTTCCTCCCTCCCCACTCATCCCCAATGAGAAGACCAGCAATTCAATATGGGCTATACATGTGTAGTTTTGCAAATGAATTCCATGATAGTCATATTGTTTAAGATTAACTACATTTCCCTCCATCCTATCCTGCCCCCCATTTCTTCTATTCTCTCTTTTGACCTTGTCCCTCCCAAGAGTGTAATTGTTCCCTCCTCCCATTTGCTCTCCCTTCCATCATCACTATCACTCTGCTTATCCCGTTCTCCCCTATTTCCTGTAGCATGAGATAGATTTTCATACCAATATGAGTTTGCATGTTATTCCTTCCTTGACCCAAATGTGATGAGAGTAAGTTTCACTTTTTCCCTCTCACCTCCCCCCTTTTCCCTTCCATTGGAAAAACTTTTTTGTACCTCTTCTATGAGAGGTAATTTGCCGAATCCCTTTTCTCTTTTTCTCCTTCCAATATATTCCTCTCTCTAATGGCTTAATTTTATTATTTTAGGTATTATTTAGATATGATCCCTTCCTATTCAACTGACCTGGTGCTTTCTGTCTGTCTGTCTGTCTGTCTCTCTCTCTCTCTCTCTCTTTCTCTCTCTGTCTATATATATATAACATTAATAATTCTCATCAATCATTAATTTATTAATTAATTAAATATATTATTAATATATTAAATATATATATATATATGTATGCATGTATTTATGCCTGTATAATCCCTCCAAATACCCAAATACTGAGAAAAATTTCAAGAGTTACAGATATTATCTTTCTATGTAGGAATGTAAACAGTTCAACTTTACTACGTCTCTTATGATATTTCTTTCTTGTTTACCTTTTCCTGTTTCTCTTGTTTCTTGTGCTTGAAAGTCAAATTTTATTTTCAGCTCCAGTCTTCTCATCAAGAATGCTTGAAAGTCCTTTACTTTTTGAATGACCCTTTTCTTCCCTTGAAGTGTCATACTCAGTTTTGCAAAGTAGGTGATTCTTGGTTTTAATCCTACTTCAAGTGACTTCTGGAATATCATATTCTAAGCCCTTCAATTCCTTAATGTAGAAGCTGCTAGACCCTGTGTTACCCTGATTGCATTTCCAGAACACTAGAATAGTTTCTTTTTAGATGCATGCAATATTTTCCCCTTGACTTGGGAACTCTGGAATTTGACTACAGCATTTCTAGACATTTCTCCTTTTGGATTTCTTTCAGGGGGTAATCAGCGGATTCTTTCAATATTTATTTTGCCCTCTAGTTCTAAAATATTGGCTGGTTTTCCTTGATAATTTCATGAAAGATAATGTTCAGTCCCTTTTTTTGATCATGGTTTTCAGGTAGTCCAATCATTTTGAAATTGTCTCTCCTAGATCTATTTTTCAGGTCAGTTGTTTTTCCAATTAGATATTTCCCATTATCTTTCATTTTTTCATTCTTTTAGGGTTGTTTTTTTTTCATAATTTCTTGGTTTCTCATGCAGACATTAGCTTACATCTCCTCTCTTTTCTCTTCCCAATTTTTCCTCTACTTCCCTTATTTGATTTTCAAAGTCCTTTTTGAGCTCTTCCATAACGTGGGGCCATTGCATATTTATTTTGGAGGCTTTGGCTGCAGAAGGCTTGACATTTATGTCTTCCCCTGATGGTAAACATTGTTCTTCCTCATCTGGAAGGATGAGAGAGAATACCTGTTCACCATGAAAGTAACCTTCTATTGTCTTATTCTTTTCCCCTTATTTTGGGCATTTTCCCAACAAGTTACTTAACTTTTGGATCTGTTGTCAAAAGAAGGATATACTCTGGGGACTTGTAGGTTCTCAGTTCCTCCAAGGTGGCACAATCAAAGGAAAGTTGTTTAATGCCAGGCCTGGCTTGCACCTGAGATTCAGATCAGCTGCTCAGTTTCCCCAAGGGCTTTAAACCGACTGCTCCAACAATGGAACAATGGACACTGGTGGCTGCTTGCCTTGACCACTGCCACACAGAGCATCGCAGCTGCCTTGCTGCTGCTGCTCCACTGCTGTTGCCACCACAGCTGCCACTGCCTGGGGTGGGTGTTAGGGAAGGACTGTGCTGCCTTGTCACAGAGGTGAAAATGCTCCCTCACTAACATTTGAAGTGTCCTTGGAGCCTGTGTGTTGAGTGATCCATGAACCTCTGTAGCTCTGCCCCCAAGGCCCACTCCAGTCTTGCTTCTCCTGGTGCTGAGCAGCCAACACTGGACTGTGGTCCACTCCACATCTGTCATGACAAACCTTTCCTGTTGGCCTTCCAGGTCATGTTGGGCTGGAAATCTCCTCCACTCTGTGTTTCTGTGACTTCTGCTACTCTAGAATTTGTTGAGTCTTTGTTCACAGGTATTTTATGGCTGTGAGGGAAGAGCTAGAATCCATATATTTTTTAAACTTCAATTTTTTTTGTTTCGCTCTCTTTGGTTCTGTGTTTTCTGTTAAAGCATGACTAACATGGAAATTTGTTTTGCATGACCCAACATATCTAAATTATATCAAATTCACTTCTAAGTGAAGAGGATCAAGAGAGTTTAGAACCCCAAGTAAAAACATGCAAAATATTGTTTTACATGTAACTGGAAATAATGTAAAACATGAAACAAATATCAAACAGCCATATTTCCACACACAGAATTAACCAAGTTGACCTTTTGAATTAACATGCCCTGGTGTAATTAACTGGACTTAGAGTGATTACGTGAGGGAAAATATAGTGTGATATAATAGATAGATAAACCACCTCAGATCTAGCATGTCATGATTTCTGTCCTCTCTCTCACAATATAATGTCTGTATGAATCTGGACATTTGACTTAAGCTCTTAACGATCAAAGCAAATCTATAAATCTATAAAGTACAGAGGAGCCATTACTTTTCATTAGTAGGAATAATTTCTTCATAAGGGATTTCCCTACATTAGTGACATTATAGATTTAGCTTATATTATATTTATCAATATGTGAGTAATATATACGTGCATGTATTATATTTGGAATATATACATATATGTGAATATAGATAGATAGGTAGGTAGATAGATATAAACATGTGTGTGTATTTCAAGGAAGGGCCCTTAAGTTTTCAATCTGCTAAAAATGAAAGTGTATACACACACACACACACACATACACACACACACACACAAATCAGGACAGGGATGAAGAAAACACATAGGAACAGAATTCATAGGATAATAGAGTATAACAAGTAGATATTAAGAGAAGATGTATTTTCTTGTCCTTGGGTTACTTAAGAGGGAGCTGATGCCAAAACAAATAGTTACTTACCCAACATCAACAGAGGGCATATGTAGGATTTTGACTCAGGTTAAGTGAATTTCAATCCAATGATCTTTTCATGTTTCTATTCCATCTCTATCCATTTTTATTAGAAACAATAAGATTGTTCTTTTTTTTAAAAAGAAACATCTTTTTTCATTTATTTCAATGTTTTTCAACATACTTTACTGAGCAACCTATATATTGAGAGCCCTACGTTAGATTTAAAAATAAATTTCCGAGGTAGTAAATGAACTACTTCACTAATATCTGTTATTCAGTCTGTATCCTTGAAATTGATTTAAAATCAATTGCAAAGCAACATCAAAACGTTTACACACTTACTATTTTGGAACTAAATTATTATAATAAAGAGAATTTAGTGCTTTCCATGCCCTAAGAAAAAGAAAGGCAAAATAAAGAAAGCAGACAAAAATCATTATTTATTTATCATAGAAGAGTGTTTAATAACATGAAAAAGGTGAGTTATGAGCAGACTTGATTTTTCCACCACCCAAAATGCAAAACCTCCGTATTTATGAACACTACAATTTACTTATCTTGTCATGGCCTATTATTATTCCAACCCTACTTCTGTATAATAATTGCAAACCTTATTCTTCTTCGCCACCATATTTCTAATCTATTTAATTCTAATCTCTTTCCCAGGCCAGCCCCCACTATTAGCTTCACTCTCCTGCCCTTTTCATCTTGACCAGTGTAACCTTTTTTCCTCTTCTCGAGTCCCTTGCTAACAATTTTCCCTGTCAAGTCTTAGCCTTGCATCATTCCCACCATCTATTGTCTTTAAGTCTACATATATGATGTTAAATAAAGCTGGAGAAAGTAATGGAACCCTCCTGGCTGAGTCCACTATAAATTTGTTATGTAATCTCAACAGACTGCCTATACTCTTGCAAGGTATTTGTTTTATACCTCCCAAATTAATTCTCTATCCTACTCATCATAGCACTTATTCCAAACATTTTCATTCTTCCTCAAACCTGCCAGGATTTCCCTCTCTTCACTCTCTCAGCTCAAGAACTTTGACTCATGTCTTATTGAAAACAACTGAGAGGAGCAGCAGAGCCAATACGGTGGAGTAAAAGGAAAGATCTGCTCAAATTCTCCCCTAAAGTCCTTAAATAACCTACAAAAATTACTTTAACCAAATTATAGAGTAACAGAAATCACAAAATAACAAAATGACAGATTTCCAGCCCAAGACAGCCAAGAAGGGCAACAGGAAGGATCTATTTCACCAGTCCCTGAGTTGACCTGTGAGGGCAAACAAAGTAGGATTTTTTGCTGTTTTTGTTTATAAAAATATATATAATACTTCTGAATAATGAGATAAAAGAGGATCTTTTCCATGCATGCATTGTTTGGCCTAGGAAGATTTGTAGTAAGGTACACACCTTTTGTTAATGAGGCACTGGTTCTTAAGGGATGTGATGCTCTCTGGCTCTAAAAAGGTGTATAAAGAGTGGAGGTGCAGTTTAACTTTGGGGGTTTGTTTTTAGAAGAAGAACTGTGTGGCAGATGAGAGACTGGGAAGCTGCTAAACAGTTCCCTGGCTTTGAAAAATCAGATATTTGTGTTTCCCTCTCTAGTAATTTTGATCAGACAGTTGCACCTGTTTGTTGAATTGTGATGTGTATATTGTTTATAATTAGACATTTTAGAAGTGCTGTCTTCTGATTAGATTTCTATTTTCTCTCAAGTTCAGGGTCCTGACTTTTTCCATTGGACTAAATAAATGATACGTGTGTTCAATAAAAGTGATTGTTAATCCCTCAGAAGTTGCCTTTCCTTTTAGGAAAGCATATAAAAAACTTGTGATAGCAAGCCCCCCTGTGTATGTCAGGCTGGTTACTGTTACAGGAGAACAGCCCAGGATGAGTCAAGCTGGCACAGATGGAACTGGAGCACTCTTCAGGGAGCTGAATCATGGGCAGCTGCCATGGTTTACAGATTTCTCAATCCACAAATGTCAAAGAGAGCTTCACAGGTCAATGAGAAAGCTCTTTCACTTGGGTAAAAGGGGCACGTGGTCCAGTCTGTTGATCACAGACAAGAGTTCAAGCCTGGAGAAGATAAACATGTTTCCCTTGACTATGCCACTCAGGAGGAACTGAGAACTTACACGTCCTTCAAAATTTCTCAGAGAATAGCTGCACAAAACCTCTGAAGCCTGGAGTAGCATACCCCCCCACTTAAAAAGGACTCAAAAGTCAATTAATTGGTTGGAAAAATGCCCCAAAGAGGGAAAAATAAGACTATAGAAGATTATTTTCTTGGTAAAAATGTATTTTATTCCACCCTTTAAGATGAGGAGAACAAAACTTAAAACTGAATGAAGACAGCAAAATGAAGGCCCCTGCATCCAAAGTATCTATAAAACAATATGAATTGGTCTCAAGTCATGGAAGAACTCAAAAAGATTTTGAAAATCAAGTAAGAGAGATGTAGGAAAATTTAGAAGAAAAATGAAAGTGACATGAGAAAATCACGAAAAACAAGTCAACAATTTGCTAAAGGATATCCTCAAAAATGCTGAAGAAAATAACACCTTTAAAAGTAGACCAACCCAAATGGCAAAAAAAAAAAAAAAGATCCAGAAAGCCAGTGAGGGGAAGAAGGTCTCAAAAGCAGAATTGGCCAAATGGAAAAGAAAGTCCAAAAGCTCACTGATGGAAAATGTTCTTTAAAAATTAGAATTGAGCAGATAGAAGCTAATGAAATTATGAAAATCCAAGAAATTATGAAACAAAACCAAAAGAATAAAAAAAAATAGAAGACACTGTGAAATGTCTCATTGGAAATATAATTGACCTAGAAAATAGATCCAGGAGAGATAATTTTAAAATTCTTAGTCTACCTGAAAAGATGATCACAAATAGATCCTAGACATAATCTTCCAAGAAATCATAAAGAAAAATTTCCCTGATATTATAGCTCCAGAGAGTAAAGTATAAATGGAAAGAATTAATTCACCACCTCCTGAAAGAGATTCTCAAAGGAAAACTCCTAGGAATATTGTAGTCAACTTCCAAAGTTCTCAGATCAAGATAAGCAGCCAGAAAGAAACAATGCAAGTACTGTGGATATACCATCAGGATAACACAACATTAAGGACTCTTAGGTCTTGGAATATGATATTTCAGATGTCAGAGAAGCTAGGATTAGAACCAAGAATTACTTATACAGCAAAACTGAATATAATACTTCAGGAAAAAATGCAATTTCAATGAAATAAAGGAATTCCAAGCATTCTTTTTAAAAGACCAGAGCTGAATAGAAAATTTGGCACTTGACTTTTAAATACAAGAATCAAAAGAAACATGAGAAGAAAATGGGAAAGAGAAGTTATAAGAAACTCATGAAAGTTGAGCTGTTTATGTTCCTAAATGAAAAGTTGATATTTATAACTCATGAGGCCTTTTCCACTATTACGGTAGTATATGTGTGTACATGCATACATACATATATATGTATATGTATACTTATATATACACGTGTGTGTATATATGTTTGTGGATATGTGTGTGTATGAGTATGTATATATGTGCGAATTTTGTGTGTGTGTGTGTGTGTGTGTGTGTGTATAGACAGAGGGCATGAAGTTAGTTGAACATGAAGGGAGAATATCTGAAAATAAAATTTACTGTTAAGTGGAATGTCCTAGGAGTAAGAGAAAGAGAGGTAAAATGTAGCAAACAATCTCCCATAAAAGAGGCAAGAAAGAGCTTTCACAGTGGAGGGCAAGAGGGGGGACAGGAAAGGGAAAAATTGAACCTTACATTCATGGCATTTGGCTTAATGAGGGAATAACACACTCTCAATTGTGCATGGAAATCTATGTTACCCCAAATGAAGGCAAGGGAAGTGGGGATAAGTGAAGGAAGATAATAAAAGGGATAGAAAATTGGGGCAAAGGGATAATCAGAAACAAGCACTATTGTAGGAGGACAGGTCACGGGAGAGAATGAAATAAAAGGAGGGGAGGGCAGGATAGAGGAAAATGTGATTAGTCCTTCACAACATAACTACTGTAAATGTGTTTTTCATGGTCACATATGTAGACCTATATTAAATTATTTGCTTTCTCAATGAGGTAAAGTAGGGAGGGAGGATGGGAGAGAATACGGAACTCAAAACTTTAAAAATGAGTATTAAAATTTGTTTTTGCATGCTACTGATAATGAAGACGTCAGGCAAAGGGATACGGAATTCTATTTGCCCTACAGGAAAATAGAGGGAAAGGGGATAGAACAAAGGGGAGTGTTACAAGGAAGGGTGCCCTGGAGGAAGGGGTGATTGGGGTCCATGCTGTCCTGGTGTAGGGAGTGGGGAGAGAGGAGTAGAAAATTTGGACTTCAAAATCTTGTGCAAGTGAATGTTAAAAACCCAAAAATAAAGAAAATATATGTGTATACATATATACACACATTACATATTACATAAACATGCACATGCAAACGCATATGTGTACATGTGCATGTGTGCATGTATATATACACATGCATATGTGAACATGTGTGTATGTATGTAATATGTGTGTATATATGTATATAAATTGAGGGCAATTACTAAAAATTAAGTCCCTCTTCTCCCTTACTGCTCATCTAACAGTATCCCCCTACCACATTATTCTGTGAGCTTCTTGAGACCAGGAAATGTTTCTTGCCTTTCTTTGGATCCACAGTACTTGGTTCAGTGCCTGGCGAACTGGCTAGTTATTAAATAACCTTTTATTTTTCGTTGTCCTTTTCATTTTTCTTGCTGTTGTGACTGTGGTCATTCTTTTTTCTATACACTTAAATTTCCATCAGTTCGTGCAAGTCTTCTCATAGCTTCTTGTATTTATCATATTTGATTTGTTTTTCTTATAACAGTCTTTTTTCTTTATTCTCCTGTCTCACAAATTCTTTCAACATTCCCCCATCTGTGGGCATCTGCTTTGTTTCCATTTTACAAAGAAGAAATTGTATCATTCCCTGGGATATCCCCTTTCTTTCTGAGTAGAATATATTGGAAATGAATTGCTCCAGGGCAAACCAACAAGTCTTTTACAAACATAGAATCTTTAGCCCTTCCTGAGGAACCCTTACAAGAAAGTGAGAAGTTGAGTGAATTTCATATCAGAGGATGTGGATTAGAATTGTGACTGTCACTTACTGAGAAAATCTCCTCTAATCTCTGAACCTCATTTTCCTCATCTTTAGAATGAGAAATTTAGATTTCATGACCTCTAAATTTAACATTCTGTGCTTCTCCTTGAGTAGACTCAATGGAAATAAAAAAGTAGAAATACAAGGGTATTCCTTTTAAAATTGATTAAGGTAAAAGCAAAATCATGCTTCAAGTAACTCTTCAAACTTCAATCGTCAATTTCCCTTGCATTAGGTGCTTGCTCAAAACAAAATTAAAGACAGAACAAAGCTATTTACAACTTTTTGAAATTGAGGGATGGAGAGAAAACTAACTGAAAACTAATTCAAATAACTTAATGCCCCCAGGTAACTTTTTATTGGAAATCCCAATGTTTCTGATTTCTCCTGTATTGAATTCCTAGCATTTAGGGGATTTCAGCAAATCTTTAAAGATTGTTGAGGTGCAGAAGAAAAATAAAAGTCTTGAAATATTTGATTGGCTTGTCATTTTGCTCAAGGATGATTTTAACATATGTATTTGATAATCTGCTTTATTTATAACCTCAACATAATTTTGAAACATTTCCATATCCTGCACCCCCACATCACACCTTTTGAAGTGACTTGCACATCTCATTTTTATGCACAGTAGAATATCCAAGTAAATCTGCAGGTAGGAAGCACCAAGCCTGGCAATAAATGGGGACTGAATTACCCATGTAGTTCATGCACGTCATGTGAACATTAAACTAAGAGGTAAATTTATTGTTAATGAGGGGAGAGTATGATGACTTAATGCTAAGTACATTTGATAACACAGTATTATTTTGAGATTAATTGACTAAGATGCAATGCATATATTGCCAGAAAATTTTCAATCAGAATTTTAATATCACACATTCTACAGATGTTACCTCATAAAGTCAAACATTTTTATCTTGAGAGTAAAGTTCTGGCAGTTAGAGCTGTACAATCAAAAAGAAAACATGGGGATCCAATTTCTTCAACTTTTCATGCAATTCAAATAGTTATTTTTGAGGTGAAATAGTGTAGTAGAAAGAGCACAAGCAAGAACTTAGGATAGATTAGGTCATAGATTTGGCCTTTGGTTCTGAAACATTATGTGGCACTAATTGGGAGTAAGGAAGATCTGAGTTCAAAATCTGGCATTAGAATTTGGAAAAATCATTTAAACTTTGCCTCAGATTTTAGGTCTGTGAAATGGGATACTAATAACATTTTCTTCCCAGGGATGTTGTAAAGATAAAATGTGATAATATATGTAAAGTACTTTATAAATCTTAAAACTCCATATAAATGGTTAGGATAATCACCTTCTCAGTGGATAGATTACCTTGATTCTAACTCAGGAAGACCTGTATTCAAAGTTGGTCTCAGAAACTTACAAAAGTTTTGACCCTGGGCAAGTTGCTTAACTTTGTTTGCCTCAGTTTCCTCAACTGTAAAATGCAGATAATAAAAACATATCCCTCAGTGGGTTGTTGCTAATATTAAATGAGTTAAGTATTGCAAAGTGTTTAGTACAGTGCCTGGCACATAATAAACACTATGTAAATGTTAGCTACTATTGTTAATTAATGAGGCCATTGGAATCTGCAATAAAAAATGCTTAATTGGAATGAATGGTAAAATTGAAGGATATTTAAAACGATATATTATTACCCGTACAACAGAGAAGGAAGGCATAGAGAATGGAGTAAGTTAATCCTGTTAAGTGAATCAGCATGATTTAATTGCCTTGTAAACACAGTTCAATAGGGAATTAAAACATCTAATATATTACAGGGAAAGCTAGGCATTGACACTGAATTCCTGAAAACTGATTTAGAGATTAGAGGATTGATTACTCTACAGAAGCTGGATATTCATTTATTTGAAAGCACAGTGCTAGAGTGCATCATGTTCTGAAAGTCTGTTCAATTTGGCCTTAGTTAAAACTCATAAAGTATTAAAGCTGAAGGGGCCTCAAAGATGAACTGTTTGAAACTTTTCATCGTACAGTTAAGGATAATGAGATCCGAAAACAGTTGAATATAACGTTACTTTGGAGATATTGTTAAAACCTTTAATTTGTCTTTCTTCTCTCCTTTCTTTCTTTCCTTTCCCCCTGCCTCCCTCATTTTCTTTCTCATTTCCTTCCTCCATCTCTCCTTTCTTTCCTTCCTCCATTCTTTCCTCCATAACATCCTCCATTTCTTCCTCCCTCCCTTCTTTTCTTCTTCTTTCTTTTGCTTCCTTCCTCTATTCCTCCTTCCCTCTTCATCCATTTATGCCTGTCTCCCTCTCTCCCTCTCCCCCTCCATTTCTTGCATTCTCTCTCTTTTTTAAATAAATCAATAAATGAAGTTGGAAAGGTTAAGTGAATTATCATAAGTAATTCATGTAGTAACTAGCAGAATCAAGATATAAAGCCAGAGGAAACTTGATGAAGCACTGGACCTAGAGTCATGGCAACATAAACTCAAATTTGATGTCAGACATTCACTAGTTGTATTATTCTGGGTAAGTCGCTTATACTGTATATCAGTATCCTCAGCTTTAATATGAGGATAATAATAGCACATACCTTCCAGGGTTGTTATGAGGATCAAATGAGATAATATTTACAATACACTTAGCATGGTGCCTTTTGCATAGTAGGCATTTAATAGTTTTCCCCCTTTGCTGAAAACCTAAGTGACATAATTCTACATAATTCCACATCTAATATTCTTTCCACTGAACAGAAATGATCTCTGTGACAAAAGAGCTGTCATTTATGTGGTATCTTTAGGTTTGCGAAATAATTTACCCTTGTATCATGAAATCATTGCAATGATCCTTACCAGATAGGTAAGGGAAATATCATGATTTCTATCCTACCCTTTATTAGGTGAACAATTTGCTACCATACAAGTGTAATGACTTTTCCCCAGTCACAAATAGTAAATGTCAGAAATAAGATTCAAATACAGGATTTTCCTGACTGAGTGTTCAATGCACTACACTGTCCCTTCTTAATAAACTGCTCATCAGTGACTTAGAAACAGAGATAGAACTAAAACACCCAGGTTTTTCATTTCCAGTCCATTGATATTTGCATTATTGACATCAATACTAATATAATTCTATTACTACCCTGATGTGAGCCACCCATTCATCCAACACAGATTCCATCCCATCTATAACTTTTTATCCTCTATAATTCTTGCTTATGACCTCACACATGTCCTACATATTCTCCAGCAGGCTGTCATTTACAGAGGATCTTAAATTACCCTCCTTCTACCTATCCCCACACTCTGTTCCCTGTACTATTTTATGAGTACCAGTGGAACAATCAGAATTTCTTTATTATCCTTCATTCTTACTAATTGACTGACTTGTCTCTTTTTTTAGACAAGATATTTCCTGAAAGATCTTTTATACTACTTTTGAAAAAGCTATCCTTCTGCTACATCATGCAAAAAACCCTTTGAAGCAAACTTGCTTTGTTAGCAAATTTCTTACAGCTTGTACTATTTCATAATTAATTCCATGATTCCTCTTATTTTATAGATTTTTTTTCATTCCTCAAGTGTTTATTTCTTGGTTGTCATTGATATTTTCTCTAATGAGTTGGCATTATCCTGATCTCATTATACTTGATAGCAGGTTTTGCCTTAGTTAATTTTTGCATCATATGGATAAAGGAAATAATCCATAAAATATGTTTTTGGAAAATACTAGTCATTTTACTGTACCAATACAAAACATATAAATGCACATTCTGAGGCATCATGCTGTAATGTACAAGTCTGTAATTTCTGATATGGTAGATTACAACACACAGTATGTTATTTTATTTATATCAGGAGTAGAAAGTTTCAATGATGCCAGTTTAGTTTTAAGATGGTTGTTTATAAACAAGCACAAACTTATGCATATCTATAAATATATGTGTGAATACATCTACATACATATAAAAATGCATACAGACATGTAATAATATGTGTAATTGAAATCCCAAAACCAGTTGGTATGAGACATTTTTTCTCATTGTTGGAAATCAAAGCCCTCTATCTACATGAGGTGTATTGCAGAGTTGGCAAGAGAGAGAAGATATTCAGGTTTTTTTTTTCCGGTTCTGCTAACATAACTTGTAGAGAGAAAATTATACTTTAGATTGGTGAAGGGAGAAAACGACTTTGGGAAGAAGCTGACATCAGCAGAGTTATAATCTCCTTCATGTTCTTATCTTCAATTCACTACACTAGATACTGTGGGAAAATTCTCTTGCGTAAGATTGGGACTCTCTCTTTTGCTTGAGTTGAGGTTCCTTCATACCCAGTTGAAATGATACTTCACTATTCTCAATCTTTTACTTTCCTTAATTTCTATTTTACTACTGCCTGGGATAATTTTATTTACTTATTTACATTTTCATTTTTTGTTTATATATTTTTTGCTATTTTGTATGTTAATCCATTTTTGAAATGTTACTTAGTGGAATGGGAATCAAAACTTGCATATAAAATTTGAGGCTCTCCTCCTCCACTTTAGTATGAAACTTGGTTGGTTATTGTCCTTCGTTGTCAAAGAGGACCAAACTGACATCATCATGAAAAAGTCAAGTTTCAATGGGTTCAACTGTGGCTGACACAATACACAGATCAAAACAAGCTCGGAATGTGCTACCACAATTTGGGCACAGATAGTCCATGTGAACATTTAGGATAGGTACTCCAAATTTGTGCATGCTACATTTCCTTTGTACTGTTTCAATTCTGCTTTGCTCATAAAGCACAGCACACTTTCTAAAGTGGACATGGCATGCTGAGCATTCGCCAGTGACACTCATGTCATATAATCAAATCCAAAGTTCTTGAGAGTGTCCTTGTATTGCTTCTTCTGACCTCCGTATGATAGCCTGCTCCATGTGAGTTCTCCATAAAATAGTCTCTTTGATAAGCATACGTTTTGCATTCAAATAACATGACCAGCCCATTGGAGTTGCACTCTCTGAAGCACAGTTAGAATGCTTGGCAGTTTAACTCAAGGAAGGACCTCAGTATCTGGTACCTTAACCTGCCAGGTGATCTTCAGAATCTTCCTAACACAATCCAAATGAAAGCAATTCAATTTCCTGTCATGGCACTGGTAGACTGTCCATGTTTCACAGGCATACAACAATGAGGTCAGCACAACAGCTCTGTAAACTTTCAGTTTGATAGTCAATCTAATACATATTCTCCCCCATCTTTTTCTTCGGAGCCTCCCAAACACTGAGCTAGTTTCGGCAATGTGTGTATCAACCTCATTGTCAATGTGTACATCCCTGGAAAGTACACTATCAAGATAAGTAAAGTTATGCACAGCACTCAAAAGTTCTCCATTTGTTGTAATAGATGGTTCCACTTATGGATGGTATAGTGGAAGCTGATGGAATACCTGTGTTTTCTTGATGTTAATTACCAGGCAAAAATTAGCACACCTAGATCTATACTTCGTTGCATCTCAGCTTCAGAGGTTGCGTTGAGTACACAATCACTTGCAAACCAAAATAAATTATGTACCAACATTCCCTCTACTTTGATCTTGGCTTGTAGTCTTTTCAAATTGAAGAATTTACCATCACTGTGTCAGCTGACCTTGTTGCTGTGTTCATCCTTATTGAGAGCATTTGACAAAATGGCTGAATACATCATGCTAAAAAGCATGGAAGCAAGCCTACAGCCCTGTTCAACTCCATGGGTGACTGGGAAGGCAGGAGAGCATTGCCTACTATACGCAACCTGGGCAAGCATGCTGTCATGAAACTGACATACAATACTGATGAACCACTCTGGGCAACCAAATTTTGACATAAATTTCCATAAGCCCTCACTGTCAAAAGTGTCAAGAGCCTTGATCAGATCTATAAATGTTGTGTACAGACCTCTGTTCTGCTCCTGGCATTTCTCCTGAGGTTGTAGGCAGCAAACATCATATTGAATGTTCCTCGGCCCTTTCAGAAACCACCATCTCAGGCAGATGACCATCTTCCAGGTGAAGGATAGTCTATTAAGGAGGACTCCAGGAAGAATCTTGCTGGCAATGATTGAGAGAGAGAGATCCCCTGTTATTGCTGCAGGACAATCTATTTCCTTTACCTTTATAGACATGGGCTATGGAGGCATCTTTGAAGTCCTGGGGGATAAGCTCCTCTTGCCCTGTGACCTGGAAAATTTCAGTCAACTTTTGTATGAGCACTGATCTGTCCCACTACCTTGTAAATCTCAGCTGGAAAAGAATCAACACTAAGTCCTTTGCCAATGAAAGGAGCCTAATGACATTCCAAACCTCTACTTCAGTTGGATGTTCAGCTAAAGAAGGATTGACATCAACCTGAGGTAAATGGTCAATGGTCTCAGTATTGATGATGGTCTTTTGAGAACACCATGGAAAATCTTTCGATAATCACTCTAGAATCACATCGTTATTACTAATCAATGTGGTTGAATTCTCTTGAAACAGGAGCAGTCAGCACTTTCCATGTGCAGATGTTTTTGTACATTTTGTAACTTTTGTGTGTTTCAACCACAAAGTGAGATTCTACCTGCCATGGTAATTGGGCCAAGGTTGGGTAAATAGATAATTTTTAGGGCACCTTTTCTAGCCCCTTTCCTCACACCAGGAGGTGAGCAGCACAATCTTTAAAAAGCTGCTCAGATACCCAGGTGGATGCTGAATCCCACTGCTGTTTGCAGTGAGAAATCACCCTATGGCCTGGACTGCCTAGGTTGTGTAGGGTTGTGACTACACCTCTCACTGTAACCGCATCTGCTTCTTCATCATTTGCCTCTTGCCACAGGACTTTGAGATATAATAGTAAAATGATATGAGTGATGTCTTTTGATTCATGTATAAACTGGATTTAAGTGAAGCCAAGTTGCATGAAGTCATTAGCTTCACTCTTTCCTCTAGAGTCATCATAATCCAGTGGTAAGACAGAATCAAGATGACTGGAGATGGCTCAGGATGCAGTGGGCACAGGGTGTGTTCAGGGAGGTCCAGTACCTTTGGCATGATGACTGCTGAGCCTTTTTCAGGGCTGCATTCTAACTTTGGTGCCCACCTGCTCCAACCAATTCTCACCTGTGGCTCCAAGAAGCTGCAGCATGAGCAGCAGCCACATCATGATAAACCATGTCAGCCTACAGGGCAAATCATTATTAGGGTAGCCAAGGGATCTCAAACCCACTGGTGAGTTATTGGGGTGTCTACCCCAAGCATGTGAAGACTTCCCCGGGTGGAATAGGCAGAAGAGAAAAATTTGTTACAATGGCCATGAAGGCAATTAAACCAGGTGATGTAGAATGCTTAAAGCTTGGTTAGACACCAAAGATGCCAAGTTCATTCACTGTGCTCTGAGATTGAAATTAAAAATCTGCCAAACAAATGGTATTTAAGGGTGCAGATAGACACTATTCTAACCTGTTCCTCTATGAGAAGAGGAGAATGATCAGTCTCTCTGATTCCAACCTGATTTCTCTTCTCACAGGTATCAAGGTCCCTCTTGAAGAAGGATGGGGAAGGAAATGCTAAATATGTCTCTTCTTGCCTCCTTTCTATTCGTATACTCAGCACTTTTTCTACACGTGGAATACCAATATATGTCTATATATACATAATCACACGAAGGTTTAAGAAGTAGAAATGGGTTTTAAGTGCAGGGTAAGGAAAAGTAATAGACATTTATATTATACCTATTTTGTTTCAGGCACTGTCCTAAGTGTTTTATAAATATTGTCTTACTTGATCCATAAAGCAACTCTAGGAGAGAGGGATTATAATTATCCTCACTTTACAGTTGAAGAAACTGAGATAAACAGAGCTAAGAGACTTAATTATTCAGAGGACCCATCTATTTTAAGCCTTAATTTTACAAAGAGAAAGTTATTAGTTAAATGAATGTACAAACACAAACAGATAGTGAGTATAAAAATTGGATTAGGAACACAGATTCTCTCAATCAAATACTTCTCAAAATAACATGTAGTAATGGATACTGTATATTGCCATTGGTACCTTAATTTGACATTGAAGAGACTTTTGGCTACTTCACTTCCTTTGGCTATAAAAAAGAATTAAATTAGGAATAGTATTTTAAAATTGGATTTCACATGCAAAATGAAAATACAAACATAACCCTGTCAACTTTAGGTTATGTGCATATTCATCTCACTCTCCCAGAGAAAAAGCTCTAGTTACCATGGTGCAAGATGATCAATTTGAGAATTTCTGTAGTGTTACTCATTAATAGAGGAGAAACCTTTATTGACATTACTGTTAATGATGCACATGGAGGAAAAGCTCATAAACTAACCCCCTTTCTGCCAGCATGTCTCCCAGTGTAATGTCCCATTCTGTTGTCCTTGAGAGGCAGAGGGATTTGGGGAACATGTCTTTCACTTGAGTATCCTTCTCTGTCTTTATTCCTTATTTTACTTACAAGATGAGCCTAGGAAATAATTGCAAATGGAAGTAACATGCTACATTGAAAAGAGTACAGAATCATGAGTGAGAACACCTGAATACAAATACCTCCTGTGATATCAGTTAGCCGTGTGATCATGACAGAGGTCATTTGAGTTCCCTAGACCATATTTTCTTCAACTCTAAAAAGAGAGAGTTGGAATATATTACCTCTGAAATCACATTCAGCTCTTGATCTATGATTTTGTGAAACTAAGCCACTCTAAAAGGGCTATGCCAAAGACACCTAATTGAAAAGGTGCCAAAATTGTTTATCATCGGAGATTTCTGGTTCCTGGAAACAAGATGACAAGTGATCAGTAACTGTTATCTCCCTCCCCGTGTTGACTTTGACAAGTTCAGAAATTATCTCCCCAGAAAAATTCCCTGGAAAAGTGAGAGCAGAGGAAGAGGTGTACAGACTGTCAGCCATGGAGGCTAGAAAGATCAATAAGGAGGGTGCCTCTTGCTGTGGTCAAAGACGACCAGTGCAGGATCAGAACTGTCCAAGACAGTCCCAACTTGCCGGGAGCTAAGTCTCAGGAGAAACTGCCCTTACCTCCCCAAACCACAAACTCCCTGTATGCACAGACCATTGTGACCTGGAACTTTCCTGTATGCACAGACCATTGTGACCTGGAACTTTCCTGTATGCACAGACCATTG
>CM053770.1:535958385-535974965 GCA_028658325.1 Potorous gilbertii
TTTTTAAGGTGTTATTTTCTTCAGCATTTTTTTGGGCCTCCTTTATTAAGGTATTGACCGTTTTTTATGTTTTTCTTGCATCTCTCTCATTTCTCTTCCTAGTTTTTCCTCCACCTGTCTGACTTGATTTTCAAAAACCTTTTTGAGCTCCTCCATGGCCTGAGCCCATGGGGTATGTATTTCAGATATTTGGGATACAGAGGCTTTGACTCCTATGTCTTTACCTGATGGTAAGCATATCTCTTCGTCCTCAGAGAGGAATGGCGCAATCCTCTGGTCACCAAGAAAATAACCTTCTATGGTCTTAGTTTTTTTCCCTTTTCTGGGCATTTTCCCAGCCAGTTACTTGACTTATGAGAGTTCTCTCCACCCTCTGGCCCAGATCCTCCCAGCTAGTGCTTCGGGTCTGAGATTCAAATGCTGCTCCCCAGCCTCAGGGCTTTTGTCGGCAGGCCTGACTGCTCTTCAATGGGAGCTTATCTGCTGGTTCTCAGGTGGGGGCAGGTCTGCCTCTCAGGCTCAGCTCCCTCAGAGGGTTTATGCAGAGATCTCTTGCAATGGAGCCGTGGCAGAGCTCCTGCCCGCCCCGAGAATTTCCGGCGGAGCTGCCTCTGCCTCTCCCGCAGCTGTCGCCTACCGAGGGGGTCTGAGTCCCAGAGATACCCCGCTCCCCTCTCAGCCCGTCTCTCTCACTGACCTGTGCGTCTGTGGGTGGAGGGTCCTTCGAAGCCGCGGGAGAATCAGGTCCTTGACGCCTGCTGGGCTCTGCTGGCTCCTGTCAGTGCTGCGTGGCCGTGGCAGGGCAGGGGAGCGCTCGGCAGGGCAGGGCTCCGCTCCCGTCCGGAGTACCTTTGCGCTCTCTGCAACGGAAATCTCCTTCACTGTGTTTCTGTGCAGCTTCCACTATTCCAGAATTTGTCAGGAGTTCTTTTTAGAGGGAATCCATGGGCTGTGGGTTCGGATCTAGCAAATGTGAGTCTTTCTACTCCGTCATCTTCGACAGCAAGGAATATTGCTGCCAAATTCCAGAACCATAAAGTGAGGGAGACAATACCGCAGGCAGTCAGGAAGAAATATTTCAAATATCTAGAAGTCACAGTAAAAATCACACAGGACCTTGCAGCTTCTACATTAAAATATCAAAGGAATCGTAATATGATATTCCTTAATACAAAGGAGCTAAGACTACACCCAAGGATTAATTGCCCAGCAAAGATGAGCATATTTCAGACACGGAGATGGACATTCAACGAAATAAGGGATTTCCAGACCTTCTTGATAGAAAGATCAGTACTCAATAGAAAATTTGATCTACAAAAGCAGGTCTCAAGAGAGGCATTAAAAGGTAAACAGGTGAACAAAAACTTGTTACAAGATATAGGTAAACTGTTTACATCCCTATAAGGGAAGATGATACTTGCTCATCTTGATAATTATATATTTATTATGAATTTTAAAAGGGATATATATAGAGATAGAGGAAGTGGGCCTATTTAAATGATATGATGATAACAAATGTGATTTAAGGGTGTGAAGAGATTATAATGGGAGATGTGAAATGGAGGAGGCACAACAAAAATAAATTCCACCACAGGAAGAGTCACAAAAATATAATAGAATAAGGGGAAAGAGGGGAGGCAGATGAGTATTGTTTTAGTGATAATCTCATATGATTGGATTCAAAAAGGGTACAACAAACTCAGATAAACACAGTAATACAACTAGTTCTATAGGAAATAGAAGGGGAATGGGGAAAGAAATGGAAGGGGGACTGAAATGGAGGGAAGAAATAGTGAAGGAAAAGGGATTCAAAAGGGAGGGGAGCTGAAAGAAGGGAGGGAAGACTGAGGAAGTTTGTGGGCAAAAATAAAACTCTGTTGCAGAGTGGAAGGGAGAACAATAAGCAAAAACAAGGGCAAAGAAGATGGAGGAAAATACATAAATAGTAATCATAACTGTAAATGTTAATAGGACGAACTCTCCCATAAAAATAGGAGAATGGATTAAAAACCGTAATCCAACAATATGTTGTTTACAAGAAACACATATGAAAAGGTGTGATACACCCAGGGTAAAACTGAAAGACTGGAGCAGAATTTATTGTTTTTCAACTGATGGAAAAAAAGCAGGGGTAACAATCTGAATCTCAGGCAAAGTAAAAGGAGAAATAGATCTAATCAAAAGAGAAAAGGAAAAAAACTATATCCTCCTAAACCACAGAATAGACAACGAAGCAATTTCATTACTGAACATATATGCTTCAAGTGATGTAGCGACCAAATTCTTAGAGGAGAAGTTCAGGGAGTTATAGGAAGAAATAAAGAACATAACTGTACGAATGGGAGACTTCAGCCTCTCCTTCTCTGAACTTGATAAACCTAACCTCAAAATAAACAAGAAAGAAGGTAAGGAGGTGAATAGAACTCTGGGTAGAGTAGACATGATAGATCTCTGGAGTACATGGCAAATTTACACAAACTGACCCGGTAGTGGGCCACAAACCCCTCATAATCCAATGGAGAAAGACAGAGATAATCAATGCATCCTTCTCAGATGATAATTCAACAAAACTTATATGTAATCAAAGGTCATGAAAACATAAACCAAAATTAATTTGAAACTAATCAATCTAATCCTAAAGATTGAGTGGGTTAAACAAGAAATTATAGAAACCATCAACAACTTCATTCAAGAAAATGAAAATGATACAACCTACAAAATTTACGGGATGCTGCAAAAGCAGTCCTTAAGGGAAGTTTTATATTTTTTAGTACCTCGATGAATAAAATTGAGAAAGAGGAGATCAATAAATTGGGCATGAAGCTGAAAAAAAACTGAAAAAAGAACAAATTGAAAATCCCCGGGGTGGACCTATGCTGAGGTGGAGAGGTATCTCAGAAGTCAAGGAACTGGCTGGGAAAATGTCCCGAAAAGGGAAAAAAAATAAGACCATAGAAAGTTCTTTTCTTGGTGAAAAGATATTAGCTCCTTTCCTTTCTGAGGAGGAGGAACAATGCTTACCATCAGGAAAAGATATAGGAGTCAAGGCCTCTGTATCCCAAACATGGGAAATAGATATCCCATGGGCTCAGCCCATGGAAGAGCTCAAAAAGAATTTTGAAAATCAAGTTAGACAGGTGGAGGAAAGACTGGGAAGAGAAATGAGAGACATGCAAGAACAGCATGAAAAACGGGTCAATACCTTAATAAAGGAGACCGAAAAAATGCTGAAGAAAATAACACCTTAAAAATAGGCTAACTCAATTGGTAAAAGAGGTTCAAAAAGCCAATGAGGAGAAGAATGCTTTCAAAAGCAGAATTAGCCAAGTGGAAAAAGAGGTGCAAAAGCACACTGAAGAAAATACTTCTCTCAAAATTACAATAGAACAGATAGAGGCTAATGACTATCTGAGAAACGAAGAAATCACAAAACAAAACCAAAAGAATGAAAAAATGGAAGAGAATGTGCACTATTTCATGGGAAAAACAACTGACCTAGAAAATAGATCCAGGAGAGACAATTTAAAAATTATGGAACTACCTGAAAGCCATGATCAAAAAAAGAGCCTAGACATCATCCTTCATGAAATTATCAAGGAAAACTGCCCTGATATTCTAGAAATAGAGAGCAAAATAAGTATTCAAGGAATCCGCTGATCACCGCCTGAAAGAGATCCAAAAAGAGGAATTCCTAGGAACATTGTGACCAAATTACAGAGTTTCCAGGTCAAGGAGAAAATATTGAAAGCAGCTAGAAAGAAGGATAACACAAGATCTAACAGCTTCTACATTAAGGGATTGAAGGGCAGGGAATAGGATATTGCAGAATTCAAAGGAACTAGGTCTAAAACCAAGAATCACCTACCCAGGAAAACTGAGTATAATATCTCAGGGGAAAATATGGTCTTTCAATGAAATTGAGGACTTTCAAGCATTCTTGATGAAAAGACCAGAGCTGAAAAGAAAATTTGACTTTCAAAGACAAGAATGAGAAGAAGCACGAAAAAGTAAACAGCAAGGAGAGGTCACAAGGGACTTACCAAAGTTGAACTGTTTACATTCCTATACGGAAAGACAATATTTGTAACTCCTGAAATTTTTCAGTATCTGGGTAGTTGGTGGGATTACACACAGACTTACACACACACGTACACATACACATGTACAGGCGTGCACGCACACACACACATACACACAGTTAGAAAGCGCAGGGTGAATTGAATAGGATGGGATCATATCTTAAAGGAAATCAAGGTAAACGGTGAGAGAGAAATGAATGTAGTGGGAGGGGAGAGGGTGAAATGGAATGGGGTAAATTATCTCTCATACAAGAGGCAAGCAGGAGACTTCTTAGTGGAGGGAAAAAGAGGAGAGCTGAGAAAAAAAACGAAGTTTACTCTCATCACATTCGACTAAAGGAAGGAATGAAATGCACACTAATTTTGGTATGAAAACCTATCTTACAATACAGGAAAGTGGGGGAGAAGGAGATAAGCGGGGGGGCATGATGGAAGGGAAGGCAATGGGAGGAGGAAGCAACTTGAAGTCAACACTCAGGGAGGAACAGGATTAAAAGAGAGAATAGCAACAATGAGGGGTAGGATAGGATTGAGGGAAATATAGTTAGTCTTACACAACACGACTATCATGGAAGTCACTTGATAAACTACACAGATATGGCCTATATTGAATTGCCTGCCTTCCCAAAGGGAATGGGTGGGGAGGACGGAATTGGGAGAAGTTGGAACTCAAAAGTTTTAGGAACAACTGTCAAGTATTGTTCTTGCTACTAGGAAATAATAAATACAGGTAATGGGGAATAGAAAGTTTTCTGGCCCTACAGGACAAAGGAGATGATGGGGTAAGGGAAGGGAGGGATGATAGAAGAGAGGGCAGATTGGTGATACGGGTAATTAGAATTCTCAGTGTATCGGGGAGGGGAGAGGGGACAAATGGGGAGAAAATTTTGGAACCCAAAATCTTATGAAAATGAATGTAAAAAGTTAAATAAATAAATTTGTAGTTTAAAAAAAAGAAAGAAAAGAAAATCCCCAAGTAAGTACCAAACTAGAAGTACATGAAACCAAAGGAGAGATTAGGAAAATTGAAATTAAGAATAATAGTTGAACTAATAAATAATACTAAGAGTTGGTTTTATGAATAAACCAATAAAATTTATAAACATTTGTTCAATTTATTTAAAAAAAAGAGAGAGGAAAACCAAATTCCCAATATCAAAAATGGAAAGGGTGAACTCACCTCCAATGAGAAGGAAATTAAAGCAATAACAAGAAATTACCTCACCTAATTGTATGCCCATAAGTTTGTCAGTCTAAATGAGATGCATGATTATTCTAAAAGACACAAATTGTCCAGACTAATAGAAGAGGAAGTTAAATATGTAAGGAACCCCATCTTAGAAAAGTAAATTGAACAAGTCAACTATTAACTCCCTAGGAAATATCTCTAAGGCCAGAAAAATAAACAAATGAATTCTATCAAACATTTAAAGAACAATTAATTTCAATCATATATAGACTATTTGGGCAAATTGGGGAAGAAAGATTCCCCCCAAATTCATTTTATGACACTAGTATGGTATTGATATCTAACCAGGAAGAGCCAAAACAGAGAAGAAAATTATAGACCAATTTCTCTAATGAATACAGATGCAAAAGTTTGAGCAAGATTTTAGCAAAAAGAATACAGCATCTAATCAAGAAAAGAATACATTATGATGAGGTAGGATTTATACCAGGAATGCAGGGTTCAATATTAAGAAAACTATTAACATTATTGATCATGTCAACAGCAAAACTAACAGAAATCAAACGATTATCTCAATAGATGCAGAAAATGCTTTTGACAAACAACAAAACCAATTTTTACTGAAAACACTGGAGAACATAGGAATAAATAGAAGATTCCATGAAGTAATAAGCAGTATCTGCCTAAAACCTTCAGCAAGCATTATATGCAATAAGAATAAGCTACATTTCCAATAAGATCAGGAGTGAAACAGGAATGTACATTATCGCCACTATTATTCAATATGGTACTAAAATTCTAGCTGTAGCAAAAGAGAAGGAAAAGAAGTTGAAGAAATTAGAATAGGCAAAGAAAAAACTAAATCATCATTCTTTGCAGATGAAATGATGATGTACTTAGAGAATCTCAGAGAATCAAGTAAAAAGCTACTTGAAGTAAAAAACAACGCTGGCAAAGTTGCAGGTTACAAATAAACCCACACAAATCTTCTGCATTTCTCTATATTACTAACAAAGCCCAACAGCAAGAGATAGAAAGAGAAATTCCATTTAAAACTAGGGTAGACAGTGTACTTGAGAGTGTATTTGCCAAAACAAACTCGGGGACTACATGAACACAAGTACAAAATGCTTTTCACGCAGATAAACTCAGATCTAAATAAGTGGAAAAATATCAGTTGCTCATGGGTACGCCAAGCCAATATAATAAAAATGACAATTCTGTGTAAATTAATTTACTTATTCAATGCCATACCAATCAATCCATGAGACAGTTATTTTGTCGAGCTGGAAAAAATAGTTTCAAAGCTCATCTGGAAGAAACAAAGGTCCAGAGTATCCAGGGAACTAATGAAAAGACATGCTAAAGAACGTGACCTAGCGCTGCCAGATCTCAAATTGTATTATAAAGCAGCAGTTATCAAAACCACTTGGTACTAGTTACGAAACAGAAGGGTAGACCAGTTAAATAGGTTAGGTACTCAAGACGCAGTAGTCAACGAATATAGCAACCTAGAACTCAATCGTTCGACAAAAATTGCTTTAGAAAACTCCATAACAGTATGGCTGAAACTAGGCATAGATCAATGCCTGACACCTTACATAGGAATAAAGTCCAAATGAATACATTATCTAGGTTTAAAGACTGATGCTATAAACCAGTTAATGGAGCAAGAAATAATATATTTACCAGATTTATGAAGAAGGAAAGAATTTTTGACTAAACAAGAGATAGAAAACATTATGAAATGCAAAATGAATATTTGATTACATTAAATTGAAAAGTTTTTGCACAAAGAAACCCAATGTAACCAAGATTAGGAGGGAAGCAGAAACTGGA
Organism: Potorous gilbertii; assembly: GCA_028658325.1. Lineage (NCBI taxonomy): Eukaryota > Metazoa > Chordata > Mammalia > Diprotodontia > Potoroidae > Potorous > Potorous gilbertii. The sequence goes on from CM053770.1 coordinate 535,965,493, forward strand.
AAAGTGTTTTTGCAACTAGTGTCTGTGATAAAGACATCTCTTCTAAAATATGTAGATTCCTCACTCAAATGCCCAAGAGTACAAGTCATTCCTCAATTGATAAGTGGTCAAAGGATAGGAACAAGCAATTTTCAGAGGAAGAAATCAAAGCTATCTATAGTCATATGAAAAAATTCTCTAAATCACTATTGATTACCCAGATGCAAATCAAAACAACTCTGAGATACCACATCACATCTATCAGATTTGCTAACATGACAAAATAAGATGATGATAAATGTTGGAGAATATATGGGAGAGTTGGAACACCAATTCATTGTTGGTGGAGCTGTAAGCTGATCTAGCCATTCTGGAGAGCAATTTGGAACTATGCCCAAAGTTCTACCAAAATGTACATACCCTTTGACCCAGCAATACTGCTTCTGGAACTATATCCCCAAGGGATCATAGAAAGGTAAAAGGGTCCCACACATTTAAAAGTATTTATAGCTGCACTCTTTGTGGTGTCCAAATACTGGAAATCAATGGGATGCCCATCAATTGGGGAATGGCTGAATAAATAGTAGCATATGAACTTAATGGAATATTCTAGTGCTGTAAGAAATATGAGGCTTCGAAAGATTTATATGAACTGATAGAGAATCAGGAGACCTTTATATTACAGCAATTACCACAGTGTGTAAGGAATTTTTCTGGTAGACTTGGAATTTCATTGCAGTGCAAGGACTTAAAAAACTCCCAATGCTCTCTTAAGGCAAAATGCCTTCCACATCCAGAGAAAGAACTATGGAATCAATTACAGAATGTAGCAGATCATTTTCTTTCGTATTACGGTTTGCTTTCTTTTATGATTTTTCCCATTCATTTTAGTTTTTCTACGCAACATGACTAAGGCGAAAAGTATTTATTAGAAATGTGTGTGGAGAACCTATATATAATTGTATGTAGTCCTGAGGAGGGGGTGGGGATGGAGGGGAAAAAATCTAAGTTATATGGAAGTGATTGTACAACACTGAAAATAAAACTAAATTAACAAAAAATAACTTGTTCATCATCAGTAGTAAAATACAGCTGAGTTTAGTACCTGGTTGGCAAAATCAACTAATTAAAACAGTAAGCTGGCATATCACTTCACTTCTCACTGACTTCCACAACACAACTTTCTCTTTTCCCTTGAATCAAGGGTAGCTACCCTAGTAGGGGGCTCTTTATGTCCCAGGTCCTGGATTTTAAAAAGTGAGTGCATGAAAAAATGGCCCTGTTGAAAGATGGCTCTATCTATGTATCTTTACTTTAGCATCTGTCTGCATTTGCTGACTGTTCTTTGCACCACTCTTTGAACAGTTGCCTGTGACCCTTTTCCCAATGGACTCTGTTCCAGGTTTCAGTCTGATCTCATCTTATTCGATGATGCTCCTGACCCAGATTATAGCCATATCGGCCAATTATGACTGTTGCCCTATAGCTCTGTGGAAGTTCCTAGTCTTAACAGCCAATAACCTATATCCTACCCTGTTTCTGTGATGAATGCAATGATAGCCAGTAATTCTTAAGGGCACAAAGAGGAAGAAAAATTGCATAATCCTCTTCCAATTATGTAGATTCATTCTAGAAAGAATATACATTAGATGCACTCCTGATATTTTCTTGGTCAACAATGGGAGAGGAGAATATAATGATTTTTAACAACCTTCCTTGTATTCCCCAAATCACCATCACTCTGGAACCCTGAATAAGTAATATTTTCATGGGAGAAATGATGAGAACATAAAGTGAGGACCTACTAATTCTATCGTTATGCTAATGTATATGTTACATATATATATATATATATATATGTATCTGTATATACAAATATACAATATACATATAAAAATCACAAGTTGGAATAGCGAAATACAATAACATTTAGGCAAGAGTCAATGAAGAGGAAAACAGAAAAAATATTTGATGAGATAAAAATTTTTAAAACTTGGTCACATATAGGAAAACGGATAATGAATTATAATAACAGAACATAATCCTACCATAATGTTGTATGATGTGTGGTGAGAGAGAAGTTCAACTACTCAGAATCCAAAGTGTTCCTTAGATAAAAACAAAATAGCTAATAAAGTGAATTTTGTAACCTTGCACTGCTTCATGACATAAGGTACTTGGAGGATGTCTCATTTATCTGTTTTGTTGCACCAAAATAGATGATGACCTGGGAAATTTAATATATGATAGCCATTCCCTATGAGTAGTCCCAGCTACGTTTTTAACAGCCCCTCAGAGATCAAACTTAAATAATTTTCTTTACAAATGAAGAGCTATATATGTTTGCTAGACCTTTGCAGTTTATATGCATGTGCATGATTTTGTCTGACATGTAGACAAAATGTCTACATGTCAGACCTCTCAGGAAGACATGAAGAGGAATCTCTATAATGTCTTGTTTCCACTCATTTTCAAGGAAGGTTTTCATTCCTGGCAAAGGCTGAGGTCATGAGGCCGGCTGTTATCCTCTCAAAAAGCAGAATGCAAGACTAGAATTCTAATTATGTGTCCTTCTTAATGTTATGACTGAAGGGGAAATAATTTTTATGTTCAGTCTTTGTCCATACTTGCTGTCCTTTCAACGAGTAAGAGTATCCCAAGTTAGACAGGCAAAGGCCTGACTCACTTCTCACCCAATGCCAATTATTTACACAAAGATCATCTCATATATCTCATATAGTGTGATCCATTTATCAAAGCCAACAGCTAAAATACGTTAAAAAATTAACCTTGCCACTAAGCCACTAAGAGCAAATATCAGCTCAAGAGGGGAGAGACAGAGAGAGTCCTATGCGTTGATTTCTTGCCAAATCTCTCTTTTCCTCTTCTATCAGGGTCCTCTCCCTAAAGAAAGCTTAGAACTCCCCTCTCATGAATCCAGAATCCCCAAAAATCAGTGTCTCTTCTTTCACAAGTTTACTCCAAATCTACCCCTCATGCAGCCATGGGAAATTAACTTTCTCCACTAATGAAGAGAATTTCATATAAATCAGATTCAGACCCAGGTTGCATAAATTAATACACTAGAATGTAACAATAGTTATTTAGTAATAACTCTTCACTCTCCACCTTGTGACAACTAAAAGTATTACCCTAGTTACAGATGGGACAGCTAAGTTTTCATTTAGTGAATAGGATGCTGGACACAGATTCAGAAAGACTCATGTTCCTGCGATCAAACTTGACCTCAGACACTTATTATCTGTGTAAGTCTGAGCAAGTCATCTAACCCTGTTTGATGATTTGAAATCTCACTTTTACATCAATGCTCCCCTCTCTTGGACTTCTGTATCCTCAGGGTTATTTATTGAAGTCAATGGTGGACACTCACCAGTACCTCATTTCAGAGTTTGTATTTTATAGTTTTGCCTCCTGAATTTCTCCTGGGTTCTCAGAAGTTATAAGTCATGGATCTAGAGTCTTGCCCTGGTGTTCTGCATTTGTCTTTTTCAACAGCCACCAGTAGGAGGTACTCATTACTCTTTGCCAAGGACTATCTTTTTAACAACTATTGTTGCTGTTATTTTTTGTCCTCTGTTCTTGAAAAGAACCAATGACATCAGTAGGGTGATAGCTGGACTTGCAGGTGAATTGAATTTAAATGAGATAGAACTTTGCAAAGTCATCAGCCTCATTCTCACTTTCAGAGTCACTGGTGTCTAGTGGAAAGACACAGGTGAAGTCGACTGGTGATGGTCCCAGATGCAATTGGAGATGCCATTCTCTTCAAGTTAAAGTCCTTTCCAGGTCTCAGTCTATCTGAGGCAGCACCCACTGAGTGATTAAAGAATATGTAGGGACTGAGGCAAAAGATGGTCTATTTGATTTCATAAAAGAATCAATATGAGAGGGCCAATAAGAAAAGACTTCGAGTTTTTGTTTTCTTTCGTTTTGTGTTTTATTTCCGAAAAACATATTTTTGCAACCCGATTGATATTTTTTTTTTGTACACTAATTACCTCACGTCCAAATACTACATAAAAGGAGTCTATCAGAGAACTGGTCTGCCTGTACAACATTAAAAGTAAATCTTTTCAAAGGTAGGAGAACTCCATTGTCTTTCTAGCTTCATTCTGCCACTCCTCACTGAAATAAAAAAATGAAAAAGAAAAACAAAATAAAATAGAGCAAGCAAAAACATCTGCATTATTACATTTAGTTCCACACGCCATATTTCACATATCTATTGATAAATTTGCGTCAGAAGAGGATGAGAAAGATGGGGATCGGAATTGTGAAGGGACTTAAAACTGATAGGCAATGTTTGGATTAAAGAACAATGATTATTTAGCCTTTGGAGGATAAGACTAACAGATGGTGTAGAAGTTGTCTTCAAGCATATACAAATGGCTGTTATGTGATAGAGTACTTGTATTTGTTTACATTGGATTTGGAGAGAAATGATTGGAAGCTAAAAAGCAGGATGATGGAATAGGTAGTTAGATAGACTTAAAAGTAAGGAAGATCTGAGTTAAAATCCTGCTTCTCATCAATTATTACATATATGACCGTGAGGAATGTAATTGACTTCTCTCTTCCTCAGTTTCCTCATTTATAAAATAAATTGTTTGAACTAAATGCATTTTGAAATTCGTTCTCCTTTTAAGCTGAGATCTTAATTCTAAATCTCCTGACTCAATTCATTCTATAAATTTCTCTACTAAATTTCATCAATAACACAGGCACACTTGGGAAATCATTACCATCAAGCCTTCTCTCCTAATTGATGATCCCTTACCTGGGACCACTATTTCATTAGAGACCCAGCCAATCTCACCTCATTTCCAGTTCCATTAACTTTCCAGACTTTTTCCCCTTCTAATTAGTCGTCTTATCCTCCTCACAGATACCCTCCTACCACTTCCAATTTTCCATAGTATGTTGCTTTCCTGCAGTAGAATGTTAACTTATGGGTTTGTTTTGCTTCTTTAGCACTCAGCATAGTTTGCTGTAAATACGTGCTTAATAAGCATTTTATCTATCTATCTATCTATCCATCTGTCTTATGAAATTTCTAAGTGGCAAATTGTGGTTTAATAAAGAGAAAACAATTCAACTAAAGCCATACAAAATTGCAATGAATGGATTGACTTAGGAAGCAAAGTCTTTAATCACCGCAGGTCTTTAATTGGAAATCAAATGATCATTTCCTGGGATATTTCAGATGAGATTCTTTGTAAGGTTTAGTTAGCACAATTAAACTTTGGGGTTCCTTTTGATTCTGACATCAGGTTCCTTTGTGATACAGCTATTGGCTACCACATACACATTACCCGGGAAGTATAGTCTGATTTTACCACTCGAGTCTCCCTCAGTCATTGATCCTTCCCAGCCTTCCACAGAGCAGAGAATGATTCCTGAGCAAGGAAAAGTATTAGTCTTACTCATCTCTCTCAAGTCACAGAACTATAAAACTAGAAAGGATGACACAAACCCTCTTGATCATTCATTACTTAAACATGAATCCTGAAATAGTGAATCTTACTTTAAGCAAGTTTTTATACAGAGTGGTGTCATGATTTCATGACTGGAAAGCTGAGACCTTCTTGTGTCTTCCTCGCCTTTATTTGTTTCTTTATATTTTAGCACAGCAGGGAAACTATGTAGCACAGTAGGTTGTAGAATACTGGTTACAAATTCAAGAATAATAATTTTCCCTGTTTGTCTCAGTTTACTCATCTGTAAAAAGAACTGGAAAACCACTCTTGTGCCAAGAAAAGCCCAAATGGAATCACAAAGATTCAAACATGATTGGACAACAAAATAACAATTGCAACACATTTTAGTACTACGCCTAAACCATGGAGAGTGTTTAAGAGATGCTTTCTTTTTTTGTCTCTCTATCTACCTATATCTGTTCCTCCTTCTTTCCTTCCTTCCTTCTTTCCATCTTTATTTCCTTCCTTCCTATCTTCTTTCCTTTACGTTCTTTTTTTTCTTCATCCATAAAATAATAGTAGCAAATCCAAGAAATACAGTAGTCTACTACCAAAGGAATAATTAATATAAATAATTTCAAGCTTGCAATAGACCAGTGGAGTAGGGTAAGAATGAGGACAGAGAGAAGAGATTTTGTCCAGGTTGCTTTCTCCACATCTAAAACCACACAATATAGATGACTGATTACCTCCTCTGCTTGCCCACAGTGCAGGTCCTAGGTGGTAATATTTGCAAAATTTCCTAATCAAGACTGTGTTCCTCCTGGTCCTTATCTGGGAAAAAAAATCTTTTCGTTATGCAACTGGTTCTGCCAGCACAGAACAAGTTCACTGATTTAGGAATGTTTTCTTCCATAATTGAAAGGGAAATAAAGAGCAACCTGGAATAATCACATGTGAAAATTACTATACATTGTCTGAATCATTTCCTTCTTGATTTTTATGAGCAATTTGAGCAGAACAGGAATTTTTCTTCTGAATTCTGTGTATGCCAGCACAAGATATTTAAGCTCTTGATTTCTGCAATGTATTCAGAGATGACTTGGTGGAGTTATTGCTGCAGCAGCACCTGATAATCAAAGGAAGGTCAAGACACATCATCTTGAATATTATTTTAGACAGCTCCTCATCACTCACAATTGCCTAATTCTCCCAATAGCACATCTGCTGCCCAAGTTGAAATTGGATTTATGCTACTTCCTTACTGGGGAATATGTGGTGTGGACTTAGAGAGGGAATGAGATGTGGACATACAGGCATAGGGAGAGACAAACAAATAGAGACAGAGGGAAAAAGGGAGGTATATAGATAGAAAAATATCACAGACATGAAGACATGTATAGAAGAAATGTCAGAATGTTATTAATAAAAAGTTATATGTCATAATTACAGAAAGCACCATGCTAAGATGATGATGACAGTGATGATGATGATGAAGATAAATAACTAAATTTATGTAGTGTTTCCTATGTGCCAGCACTGTGATCAACACTTTATAAGTATCTAATTTCTTCCTGGTATATAGGTGCTATTATTATTCACATTTTACTAATGTGGAAATTAAGACAAGCAGGGATTAAGTGCCTTGTCTAGGGTCACAAAGCTAGTAAATTTCTGAGGCTGAATTTGAACATAGGTCTTTCTCACTCCAGGCCCAGTGTTCTATCAACTGTGTCACATAACTATCCATAGGCAACATTTAAATTGTACTTATTTTGTGCCAGAAGCTATGCTAAGTGCTTTGCAGGTTTTATCATTTTTTGGCTTCTCATCTGAACCCCTAGAGGTTGGAACTATTATTATTTTCATTTTACAGGTGAGGAAACAGACTGAGGAAATTGAGGCTGAGAATGGTTAAGTGACTTTCCCAGGGTTGCACAGCAGTTATCTGATTTGATTTGACCTCAGATTTGACCTCACGTCTTTCTAACTCCATGTCCAGGAAGATTTCACATAAAGATAGCCTTAAAGAAGAGGACCAGAGCCAAGATGTCAGAGTGGAAGTGTGAACCTGCTCCACCTTCCCCCCATTCCCTTCAAAGAACCTGTAAAAATGACTCTGAACAAACTCTAGAGCAGCAGAAGCCATAAAATAACAGAATGAAGCAAATTTCCACCCCAAGACAATCGGGAAGCTTGATAGGAAGGATCTATTACATCAGGCTGGGAGCAGAGCACAGTTTGACCTGGTCCATCTGCCATGGATTGAGTGTGAGTAGGCCTTAGGGGATTGAAACACTTGCAGTTGCTATGGATGCCAAACTGCTCAATCAACAAACTTTAAGACAGCTTCAAAGATCAGTGGGAAGGGACTCTCACCTGCGTGAGAAGGGAGCATAGTTCATCCTAATCCCCAGCACCAGTCCAGGCCTTACCATAACCTCGACCTCATCCCCAACCCCAGGGCAGCTGCAGCAACTGCTGAAGCACAGGCTGCTTCAGGAGATCTCCACTTAACAAAGATCAAATTGAGTGAAGTAATTGGTGAGGAAAAGGAGTACAGTGGGGAAAAAAACAGACTGTAGATTCCAACTTTCTCATTGAAGGTATATTCGCTTACATAATTTGTGATTAGGAAGATCAAAATATAAATCCAGGAAAAGACATCAAAACCAAAGTTCCTGCAGTTGAGGATCCCAAGAAAGATAGGAATTGGTCTCAGGCCACGGAAAAGCTCACAAAGGAGTTTGAAAACCAAGTAAGAAAAGTACGGGAAAAAATAGGAAGAGAAATGAGAGTGAAACAAGAAAATCAAGAAAAAAAATGATTCAACAGGTTGCTAAAGGAAACCCAAAACATGCTGAAGAAAATGGCACATTTAAAACTAGATTACCACGAAGGTCAAAAGAGGTCCAAAAAGCCAATGAGGAGAAGAGTGCCTTAAAGAGCAGAATGAGTCAAATGAAAAAAGCAGTCCAAATGTTAGCCAAAGAAAATAATTCCTCAAAAATTTAGAATGGAGCAAATGGAAGCTAACGACTTTATAAGAAATCAAGAAATAATGAAACACAAACAAAACTGTAAAAAAATAGAAGAAAATGTGAAGTATCTCACTGGAAAAACAAATGACCTAGAAAATGGATCCAGGAGAAAGAATGTAAAGAGTATTCGACTGTCTGAAAGCCATGATCAAAAAAAGAGCTGAGACATAATTTTTCAAGAAATTGTGAAGGAAAACCGTCCTGATATTTTAGAATCAGAGGTAAAAATAGAAATGGAAAGAATCCATCAAGCACTTCCTGAAAGAGATCCCAAAAGGAAAACTCCTAGGAATCTTGTAGCCAAACTCTAGAGGTTCCAGGTCAAGGAGAAAATATTACAAGCAACCAGAAAGAAATAATTCAAGTACTGTGGAACCACAATGAGGATAACACAGGATTTAGAACTTTCTCTAATAAAGGATAAGAAGGCTGGGGATATGATATTCCAGAGGTCAAAGGAGTTAGGATTAAAACCAAGAGTCATCTATGCAAAGAAAGTGAGTATAATACTTCAGGAGGAAAAAATCAAGCTTCAATGAAAGAGAGGATTTCCAAGCATGATTGTTGAAAAGACCAGAGCTAGAGAGAAAATTTGACTTTCAAATAAAAGAATCAAGAGATGAATGAAAAGCTAAGGAGCAAAGACAAACCATAAAGGACTTATTAATGTTGAACTGTTTACATTCCTAGATGGAACGATGATATTTGTAATTCAAGAGGAAGGATTATATATGTATGTGTGTGTATGTATGTATATATGTATATACATAAATGTATATGTATATATATATACATATAAACATACACACACATATATAGGCACTCATACATATACATATATACATATCTGTATATATACACATACAGATATGTGTATATACACACATATATGTATATGCATGTATTTATGAGTACGTATGTGTATATGTGTGTAAGTGTATATATACATATATATATATAATGTGCATACATACATACACTGTGCCCTCTCTATAAATACATGTGTGTATATATA
>CM053770.1:535975465-535990946 GCA_028658325.1 Potorous gilbertii
CATTTTCTTGTTCTGTCATGTTTGCAAATATTATAGGTGTGATGTGGTACCTCAGAGTTGTTTTGATTTGCATCTCTCTAATCAGTAGTGATTTAGAGCCCTTTTTCATATGATTATAGATATCTTTAATTTCTTCCCCTGAAAATTGCCTGTTCATATCCTTTGACCATTTATCAATTGGGGAATCACTTGTATGGTTATATATTTGAGTCAGTTCTCTATATATTCTAGAAATGAGGCCTTTATCCCCGAGATTAGATGTAAAATTTTTTTCCCCCAATTTATTACTCCCCTCCGAATTTTGGATGCATTGAGTTTGGTTGTGCAAAAACTTTTCAGTTTAAAGTAATCAAAATTACCGTCTTACATTTCATAACGCTTTCTATCGCTTCTTTAGAAAAAAATTCTTCCCATTTCCATAAATCTGATAAATACACTGTCCCTTGCTTCTCCAGTTTATTCATGGTATCACTTTATACCTGAATCACGTACCCATTTGGACTTTATTCTCATGTACGGTGTCAGGCATGGGTCTATGCCTAATTTCTGCCATACTGTTAACCAGTTTTCCCAGCAATTTTTGTCAAACAATGAGTTCTTATCCCAGAAGCTGGGGTCTTTGGGTTTATCAAATAGGAGGTTGCTATATTCCTTGCCTGCTGTGTCTTGGGTGCCAAGTCTATTCCATTTGTCTACCTCTCTGTTTCTCAGCCAATACCAAGTGGTTTTGATAATTGCTGCTTTATAATTTAATTTCAGGTCTGGTAGCACTTGGCCACCTTCCCAAGCATTTTTTTTTCATTAGTTCCTTTCACATTCTGGACCTTTTGTTCTTCCAAATGAATTTTGATATTATTTTATCCAGCTCTTGAAAATAATTATCTGATAGTTTAGTTGGTATGGCACTAAATAAGTAAATTAATTTAAGTAGAATTGTCATTTTCATTATATTAGCTCGGCCTACCCATGAACAACTGATGTTTTTCCACTTACTTAAATCTGACTTTATTTGTGCAGAAAATGTCTTGTAATTTAGCTCATATAGTCCCTGGGTTTGTTTTGGCAGGTAAACTCCTAAGTATTTTATAGTGTCTACTCTAGCTTTAAATGGGATTTCTCTTTCTTTGTCTTGCTGTAGGACTTTGTTGCTAATATGTAGGAATGCAGAAATTTGTGGGGTTTGATTTTTTAACCTGCAACTTTGCCAAAGTTGGTTCTTATTTCAAGTAGTTTTTTACTTGAATCTCTGAGATTCTCTAAGTATATCATCATATCATCTCCAAGGAGTGATAACTTAGTTTCTTCTTTGGCTATTTTTATTCCTTCAATTTCTTTATCTTGTCTCATTGCTACAGCTAACATTTCTAGTACCATATTGAATAATAGTGGTGATAATGGACATCCTTGTTTCACCCCTGACCTTATTGGAAATGCATCTAGCTTATCCCCATTGCATATAATGCTTGCTGAAGATTTTAGGTAGATACTGCTTATTATTTTATGGAAAGTTCCCTTTATTCCTATGTTCTCCAGTGTTTGAAAGCTTTTTGTGCATCTGTTGAGATAATCATGTGGTTAAATTCTTTCTTAAAATGCTTTTATTTGATTAAAATTTTATTTCATTTTGGGTAATAATGTATGTAACATTTATTCTTATGCATTAATTTAGGTGCTTTTTTAACACTTCACATAGTTTGCTTTTTACAAAAGTGCACTACATTGCTTAGAAATATATTATTTAAGAAAATAATAATACTTATTCAATAATTGCAAGATATCTATCATATGTAACTTTAATAAAATTCTATTCAGATTCACTTCTTCCTTGTGATTTTTATTTGACTTGACAACTTCTTAAAGAGTGTATTAAAGTCCTTATATGTAATAGATTTTTTGTCTACATCTGTCATTCAATGAACTATTTCTCCAAACACTTAGACTTTGCCATTAAGGTTACATGTCAATAAAACACATATACATAAGTGTGACTATATACCAGGCACTGTATAAGGCACTCGTTGCAAATATGAAAGAAAAGTACCTCCACTTATAAGGAGCTTCTATTCCATATATACATGTAGAATGACAGATACAGATATAAATATAGATATAGATGTAGAAATATATATACATATATATGTAAACATGTATGCATAAATGTGTATAGAACTTTCTATGTGTATTTCCAGGCACATTTATATACATGTATACATAGATATGTTTATGTGATATGTGTATAGATAGACACAGTGTTCATACTGTTCCATTTCTAATCAATATCATTAAAAGTCATATATATTTAAAACAATGTAATTTGGCTGCACACAAATATTAATCGTTTTTGTTTGTTTGAAATCATAATTTTTCTCTTAATTTTTTTAATTTGTCTATAGTATATGAAATTCAGTTCTGGCTCCTTATTTTAATTCTGTAATTTTTTGTTGTTTGATATACTTCTTGTGAATTAGATAATATATCTGAAGTGTTTTACAAGTCATAAAGAACTATGCAAATACAAGTGGTGATAATGATGATGATAATGATAACTAACAAATTTTGGGATTCTATTTTCTAATGCATTCTTACTATCTTCCCTTAATTTAAGCGTTGGTTTATTCCACTTAAATTCACTGCTGTGATCACTGATTTTAAAATAACCTCTGACATAACCTGCTCTTTCCATGTGTGTTCATCCTTTTCTTTGTTCAGTTTAAATGAGTGGAGTTTTTGAAAGACATAATCCCTACACCATTCCCTGTTTACAAACTCTTCTCATTGCCTATTCCATTTATGGAAAATTTTTAATTTCCTCCCTTTCTTTCCAATATATTTCCTTATGTTCTCCTTTCTCTACTTTCAATCTTTGCATAAAACCAACGTAACAAAGTAAACCCCAAGTTATTAATTTTTCTTATTTAACTCCCTTTGTGACCCTGAAAAATATGGAATTCTGAAAAGTCACTTGCGTCGCACTCCATAAGAATGTTAAAACTCCTTTGTTGCTTAGCTCAGTCCCCAATTACACACACGCACACATGTGCATATATGTGTGTACATGTAAATATATATATATGTATATATAACATTACTTTCTTTTGACAGTCATGTTTGCATTTTAGAGTTTCTACATATTTGTTTATTCTTTCCGCAACTAGTAAGGTTTTTAAGTTCTCTATTAAGTGCTCTATTAAATACATATTTTCACTTTGCGGAATCATAGTCAGTTCCTCAGTCTAAGTTCTACTTGGTTATGTTTTTATTCTTCCTTTTCAAATGTTGAATTCTAAAATCGTTTCTCTTATAAAGTCACTAAACCAGTCTTGTATGACTCTGACTGTGGTTCTTTGGCAATTGCATTCTTTCTTTCTGGATTCTTACAGCACTTTATTTTTCTTTGAATGGAAGCTCTACATTTTAGCTAAGGTATTCATGTTGTTTCTTTTGGGCTCTCTTTCTGAAGGTGCTCAGGGGATTAATTTGGTTTTTATTTTGCCCTTCAATTTAAGAGATCTTGAGAGTCAAATATTTTTAATGACTGGTTGAAATATGGTGTCTACTTTTTTCCCTCTTCTTTTTGGTTGGTAATGGGTTATAGGATGCTTCAAGATTATAAACTTTCTTCTTTTATCCAGACCAGTTGTTTCTCATAGTGTATAATATGCTTTCTTTCTATTTAAAAAATAACTTTATTATGATATTTTTTTCTTCCATCATGGAACTACTAGACTCTATGTACTTCATTCCATTTTTTGTGTATTCTGCTACTCAGACAATTTTCCTCCTCTATCTTTTATTTTAAGATTAAATAAAGCCAGCTCCACAACTCTCATTTTTAAAGTTTTATTATATCCATTCTCTAATATTTAGTCTTATAGTCATCCCTGAAGTCTATATGTTTAATTGATTTTCCTCTTCTTCGAATCTTTGCTGTGTATTTATTTTTTACTTCTAGATTCACCATTTGGGCTTTTCTTAAGTGATAGTATTGTTTTATTGTGTTCAATTTTATCTTCTTTTTACTTATATTTCTAGCCTCTCTTTTTAGATTGGAATTTTGTATTGGACATACTCCTCTCCAGTCCTCTTGAATGTTTTAATGAGCCCCTTCATTTTGAGCTTTCTTCTGCAGTCTAGACACAGATGCTGCTGCTATCCTGAACAGAATGTCTAAAAGTAGACAATGCTTTCTGCATTAATACCTAAATTTTCTTAGTCTCTTGGTGGTCCATTGAAGGTTTTGTTCAAGGCCAGTTTTTGTGTCTTTACCCTTGTATAATTCCTCATCAAAAGTTTTGTGTTCGGTCCCATATATGGGCCCTGATAATTCCTAATCAGGGCTTCCTGCACTCTGATCTCAGGCTTCCTGCAAGACCCCACACAGGACTATCTCCTTCAGACGGACTTAGCCTTAGATTCTGCTGTGGATCTTAGAGCTCTCGCCCACCATGCAGTGAACAATTTGGGCTAGATCTGTTTTTCTGCTTCTAATCTGACAAGACAAGGTTGAGATCTAAGGTCTGAGCTACAGCTTCTATTGACTTCCCAGGTACATCCAATTAGTCTACAGTGGTGCATGTCCTTTTGTCAGCATTAAAATTGACTGCCCAAGGATTACACTTCCCCCAATATTTGTTGCTTACCATTTTACCAGTAATCACACTGTTTTACCTGGTGGGATTCCAATTCCAGATGTTAATGACTTCTGGCCATTCCCTCTTCCCTCCTTCACACACTCACTCACACACAGACACACACACACACACGTTCTGAACTGCAACTGAGTTCTGTTTCTCTTTAGTTTTCTATCACTTGCATTTGGGTCAATTTTCAGATATTTTCTGGGTTCTGTTTTATAGAGTTGGGGTTCTGCACATTCTCATTGCCATAACTAGAATTCCATCCACCTCTATCCTTATATTGGTATTTCCAAAATAGAAATCTCATATTTATTTAACATCTAGTACTGATCATATGAAGACTAAGTGTAATTTGAAGTAAAAGGAAAACATATTCACCCACCCTAACATTGTTAAGAATTTATGTCTATCTCCATTTCACAAGAACTAGGAGTTAGCTGCTATGTAGTCAGGCTAAAGTTCTTCACTCATATCCGTCATAGCTTTGCCTTACCACTTATTGAAGACAAATTAAATGATGCTAAAGTAATGATTGCTAAGAAATTGCTGTACTTTTGCAGTAAGATAGAAAATGTGAACAGAGGCAAATGCACAGATACATATTTATGGGAACTGAAGTTTCCTTGAAGGAATTTTATTAACGAAATCATGAAGAAGTTTCTACTGTCTGATAGAGTAAGTGAGCTGATAAATTATATTTAGAAATAAAACAGCATATCTTCCTATTTACAAACATTTGTATGTTTCAGCGAAGTCAGTTTAAGAAAGTTCATTATGAAAATGTATTTTAAAATTATTTTTATTTGTTTTCAGTTTTCTACAGTCACTTCTCTGCATCTTAGATTATTTCTTCTCCTTCCTTATCCATGCCTGCTTCCTCCCCAGTCCTCTCCAAGATGGCTTGCAACTTTATATTAGGTTTTTCATATATATTCTTATCAAAAATGTTTTCACCATAGTCATGTTGCATAGAAGAATTAAAGTGAAGAGGAGGAACCATAAAACCAAAGAAAATACAACAGTATACAGCAGAAAATGGTCTGTTTAATTCTGCCATTTGATTCCATAGTCTTTCTCTGGATGTGGAACATGTTTTGCCTCAAGTCCATTGGGAGTTTTTTGGGTCCTTGCGTTGCTGTGAAAGGCGAAGTCTACCAGAAAAATTCCTCGCACACCGTGGTTGTTACTGTGTACAAAATGCTTTTGGTTCTGCTCCTTTCACTCAGCATCAGTTCATGTAAGTCTTTCCAGGCCTCTCTGAAGTCTTTCTGTTCATCCCATTCTCTTAGCATAATAGTATTTCTTTACATTCATATAACACAGTTTGTTCAGTCATTCCCCAATTGATGGACATCCTTTTGATTTCCAGTTTTGGGCCAACACAAAGAAAATTGTTATAAATGTTTTGTATATGTGGGACTCTTTCCGATTTTTATGATTTCTTTGGGATACAGTCCTGGAAGCAATATTTCTAGGTCAAGGATTGTGTACATTTTTGTAGCCTTTTAGGCATAGTTCCAAATTGCTCTCCAGAAAGGTTGGATCAGCTCACAGCTTCACCAATGAATTAGTGTTGCAACTCTCCCACATCTTCTCCAATATTTATGATCTTCCTGTTTGTCATGTTAGCCAATCTGATAGGTGTGATGTGGTACCTCAGTGTTTTTTTATTTGCATCTCTCTAATCAATAATGACTTACAGCATTTTTTCATATTTGTAGAGATAGCTTTAATTTCTTCCTCTGGAAACTGCCTGTTGATATTTTTTTGAGCATTTATCAAATGGGGAATGACTTGTATTCCTGTACATTTGACTCAGCTCTCTATATATTTTAGAAATGAGTCCTTTATCGCGGACACTAGTTGCAAAAATTCTTTCCCAGTTTTCTACTTCCCTCCTAATCTTGGTTGCATTGAATTTCTTTGTGTAAAACATTTGAGATTTCACGTAATCAAAATGATTCACTTTACCCTTCATAATATCTGTCTCTTGTTTTTTTCAAAAATTTCTCCATTCTCCATAAATCTAACAATTTCAGTATTCCCTGCTTTCCCATTTTTTAAAAGAGTGTCAGTCTTTATACCTAGATCAGGTATGCATTTGCACTTTATTCGTGTGTATGATGTCAGGCATTGATCTATGACAAGTTTTCTACCACACTGTTATCTGGTTTTCCCAGCAATTTTTGTCAAAGTGAGTGTTTATCCCAGAAGCTGGGGTCCTTGAGCTAATCAAACAATAGATTGCTATATTCATTAACTACTGTATCTTGAGTACCTAATCTATTCCACTGGTCTACCCATCTGTTCCTTAGCCAGTATCAAATGGTTTTGATGACTGTTGCATTATAATACATTTTAAGATCTAGTAGGACTAGGCCACCTTCCCTAGCACTTCTTACTACCCCTGATATTCTGAACATTTTGTTCTTCCAGGTGAATTTTGATATTAATTTTTCTGCCTCCAGAAAGTAATTATCAGATAGTTTGATTGGTGTGGAACTGAATAAGTAGAATTTTCATTTTTTTGTTATATTTGTGTGGCTTAGCTAAGAGCATCAGATACTTTTTCAGCTACTTAGATCTGAATATATATATATATATATATATATGTATATATATATACATACATATTAAAATACATAGAAATGCTGACAGTTTATCTATTTTTTTGTAACCTGCAACTTTCCCAAAGTTCTTTACCATTTCAATCAGTTTTTTATTTTCTTCTCTGGGATTCTCTAAGTATATCATCTGCAAAGAGTGATTTTAGTTTCTTCTTTGCCTATTCTAATTCCTTCAATTCTTTTTTCTTCTCTTATCGCTAATGCTAATATTGAATAACAGTTGGGGCAATAAATATTCTTCTTTCACCACTATCTTATTGGAAATGCGTCTATCTGAACCCCATTTCATACAATGCTTTCTCACAGTTTAAGTAGATACTACCTATTATCTTATGGAAGGTTCTCTTTATTCCTATGCTCTCCAGTGTGTTCCATCTATTAAGATAATCGTGTGTTTTCTGTTAATTCTGTTAATTGTGGTTGATAAGGTCAATAATGCTGAATATTTTCCTAATATTGAACCAGCACTGCATATCTGTAATAAATCCTACTTGATCATAATGTGTTATTCTTGTGATAAGTTTCTGTATTGTTTTTGCTAATATCTTATTTAAATTTTTTTGCATCTATATTCTTAAGAGAAATTCTTCTATAGCTTTCTTTCTCTGGTTTAGGTATCACTATTGTAATTCTCTTGAATGAAGATGTTGATTGTTTCTATAATTTGTTGTTTAACTCATTCTTTAGGATTAGATTGCTTAGTTTGGAATTAATTTTTGCTTTATCTTTCCATGGCCTTTTACTACATATATTTTTTATTGCGTTATTATTTGAGAAGGATGCATTGGTTATCTCTGCCTTTCTGCACTGGATTGTGATGTTTTATGTCCTATTACATGGTCAACTTTTGTATATGTTCCATGCACCACTAAAAAAAAGTTACATTTCCTTTCCATCCCCATTCAGTTTTCTCCAGAGATCTATCTTATCTACCTTATCCAGAGTTTTATTCATTTCATTAACTTCTTTCATATTTATTTTGAGGTTACATTTATGTAGTTCAGACAGGGGGAGATTTAAGTCACCCATTAGTATTGTTTTTCTCTTTATTTCTTCCTGTAACACCCACAACTTCTCCTCTAGGAATTTGGATATTCCTTTCATCAACATACAGAATGAGATGTTTTCCCACACTGGGTAGGTCTAGTGATGACGTAGTGACCAAATTAGTTTTCAGAGTCTCAAAATTTTAGCCTGGTCTAAGTCAATGCCCTGAGTAGGGTCATAAAGGGGTTTAGCAGTAAAACCAAAATTAGGATCCAGAGTCTACAAAATCCAGTCATTTCTAAAAAAACTCAAACTTGTTTCTTAGGAAAGGACAGACTTTGGCAGTCTTAACCCATTCCTTACGACCTGACCCCAGGCCAGTTGATATTTTTATTTACTCAAAGTATGTTTTCCTTGTTCTACATACCCATGGAGCAATCTGGAAAGAAAGGGGATATCTGACAGAGAAAAAACTCCCCTATCAAACATGCTTTTCTAAGTTTTGCCCTTGTCATACTCATCTTTAATTCTCTCCAGAGAAATTATCTTTTATGCCAGGAAAATTGTCTTTTCTTTATACTCCTTTTGTACCTGTTTGGTGGGTGTTTGTCTAACCTCCTTGCCAGGTTTGTCTTTTCCAGGGTGCAAGCCATCAACTTCCAGATGACACTTCAGGCTATCTATCAATCTCCGTCTGAATCTTAGGTCTCCAGCTCACTGGACCTAGCACCACCCAGGTACTGAAGTCTGGTCCCTTAAACAGGACCCATCAAGGCAGGGACAGCTCTATGCCTCTTGCCAGCAGGAAGAAGTCTCAGAAGCTGAGACCTTCACCCTTTACCCTGAAATAATTTGGGTTCAATCTGTTTGAGGGGGGAATGATGGGGTTCAGACTCTGGGAACTTCCTTGAGGTCCCCTAGAATCTCCTCACTTAATCTGACTTTTCAAGCTCAAATTGAGCTCTTCTTGTATCTCCTCCCAGAATCTGGCCTTTCATACTCAAATTGAGCTCTCCTTGTATCTCCCCAGGAACCTGGTTTTTCATACTCAAATCTGTTACCATTGTCTGTGATCTCTGTATTGCCCCACCTGCTTCCCACCCAAACCCTGAATTGTCTGAGGTCTCCTGATAGCCTCCAGCTGTTTCCAGCCTTTGACTCTCCTTGGACTTTTCCTCAAGACCCTTCTTAAACCCCTACCCCATACATTCTATATTCTTTTCTGTATTTAAGTTCCATCTTGCCTCCAAGCAGGCGCTCAGATTCAATCCAGCTCAGACTCTGTCTAGCTGAGATTCTATGTGGCCTGCTTGTGAATACAAGCATTACAAATGCTTAGGGTCCTTAAGAGGAAACCCAATTTGGCAAATCTTTAATAAACTTTGTTTTCCTTGGCTTTAAAAAAAAGAATTTGGATATTCTAGCACGTGGAGCATATATGTTTTGTAAAGATATTGCTTCCTTGTTTATGGTGCCTTTTAGCAGGATATAGTTTACTTCCTTTTTTATTTTGATTAGATCTCTTTCTGCTTTTGTTTGATCTGAAATTAGGAATGCTTCCCCTGTCTTTTTTACCTCAACTGATCCACAAAATTCTCTTCTCCGACCTCTTACTTTTACCCTGTGTGCATAACCCTTGTTTCAAATGTGTTTCTTGTAAACAACATATTGCTCGATTATAGTATTTAACCTTTTCGCAATCTGTCTCCATTTTGTGAGAGAGTTCATATCATTCACATTCACAGTTATGGTCACTGTCTGTGTTTTTCCTTCCATCCTCTTTACCCACGTTTATGCTTTAAGTTCTCCCCACTTCCTTCTCCTCCACCACAAAGGTTTTATTTTTGACCACCAACTCTGTCACTCTTCTCTCCACTCTTTCATCCCCCTCCTTTTAACTCCCCTCTTCCCTTACTACTTTGTCACTCCTTTTTGGTCTCCCCTCTTTTTTCTTTCACTTTTCTCCTACTACTGTCTATAGAGCTACTTAGATTTCTATACTTAAATGAGTTTGTTGTTCTCTCCTTGGATCAAATAAGATGGGAGTAAATCTAAAACAATGTTCATCTCCCTCCCCTCATTCCCTCTTCCATAATATGCTTTTGTGCCTCTCTCTGTGATGTAATTTACCTTTTTTTCTGCCAACTCCTTTTCACATCTCCTGTGACTGTCCCTTAACACCCTTAAAACTCATTTTTATCATCACGTCATTTACTTTATACCTGTTCCATCAATCCAATTATATCCTTTTTACATATCTTGATAAATATAGAATTCTCAAGATTAACAAGTATCATCTTCCCTTGCAGGGATGTAAACAGTTTGCCCATACTTAATAGCAAGATTTTTTGCCTGTTTACCTTTTTCTATCCCTCTGGGACTTGAGTTTGAAGATCACATTTTCTATTGATCTCTGCCCTTTTCATCAGGAAAGTCTGGAAATCCCTTATTTCATTAATGTCCATCTCTTTGCCTCAAATATTGTCCTCAATTTTGCTCGGCAATTGATCTTTGATTGTAGTCCCAGATCCTTTTCCTTGTGAAATATCATATTCCAGTCCCTCTGTCCTTTTAATGTAGAAGCTGCAAGTTTTTGTGTGAGGCTGACTGTAGTTCCTCCATATTTTAGTCATTTATTTCTAGCTTCCTGCACTATTTCCTCCTTCACTTGATAGTTATGAAATTTGGCAATGATAATCTTGAAATTTTCAGTTTGGGATCCCTTTCAGGAGGTGAATGTTGGATTCTTTTTTGACTATTTTGCCCACGGGATCTAGGACTTCTGGGTAGTTTTCCTAGATGAATTCTTGGAAGATATTGTCCAGGCTCTTTTTCTCATCATGTCTTTCTGGTAGACCAATAATGCTTAGATTTTATCTCCTGGGTGTATTTTCCAGGTCAGTTATTTTTTCCATGAGATATTTTACATTTTCTTCTGTCTTTTTATTCCTTAAATTCTGTTTGACTGATTATTGATTTCTCATAGAGTCATTAGCTTCCACGTGCCCAATTCTAAATTTTATCAAATTATTTTCTTCAGTTGACTTATGTGTCTCCTTTTAAATCTGTCCATTTAAGGAGTTATTGTCTCTGGTTAGTTTGTGTACTTCCTTTTCCTTTAGTCCAGTTTTCCTCTGAAATTCCTCCGTGATTTCTTTTATCCCCATTTTTAAAATCATTGGTCAGGTTTTCTTTTACTTTCCTCATTTGGCTTTTAAAATCCCTCTTGAACTCTTCCAAAAGATTCTTTGGGCTTGAGACAAGTTCATAATCCCTTTTAAAGTTTCTAATGGCAATACAGTCTCAATGCTGACCTCTTTGCTATTCACATTTTGGTCCTTGTTCCCCCAAAAAAGATTCTATTGCTTTATGTCTTTTGGTTTTCTTCTTACTCATGATAATCACTCTTTTCTTGGCTTTTAAACTAGATCTCTGCTTCTGAGGCACTGGGGGCTTTGTCCCACCTTTCTGATGCTTAGAATTTGAGACTTTCTGTATTGTGGCATCTGGTTCTTTCAGGTAGAAGCTAGAATGCTGCACCTTACCTGGTACTGAGCTGGCTGATGTGCCAAAACAGAGGTCAGGTGAAGTTTTTCTGAGTTTCTCCAGAATTACCCTAGAGCTAGCTGTGTTAAGTGTAGGGAAGTGATAATCTAGCCACAAGAGGTCTCCTCTCCTGAGCACAGGCAGGCTCAGTATTTGGTGAATCCTGTTTGCCCTAGTGTCTTCTCTTTTTCCCTGACTGTGCTGAGGCATGCCTTGAATCCTGGTGTTGATGATTACTGTCTCCACCTCCCTGAGGCTCATGCTCTGCTCCCAGTTTGCAGAGGTTGGTCTGTCTGGGACAGCTACAGTGCTGAATTGATCCCATTTTGCCACAGCAAGAGGGTGACATCCCCTTTGCTATTTTCCTATCCTCATGGGCTAAGATACTGTTTACCCCTTCAGTTGGTGTAGCTGTCCCAGGATTATTCTTGGGGAAATATTCTCTAAGTTTTTCAAGGTCAACAAGGGGAGGGGGTGGAGCATTTACTGATCACTCCACCATTTTGAATCCCAGCAGTTCAAATAGGTGACTTACAGACATTTAATCTATGAGCTAAAAGTCTCACAAGATGCTGCTGCATTTACCTGGAGTTCTGTGGTTCTCTCTCACTCATTTCAACTGGACTCCCATTATCGGCAGAAATATTTGTGATTCTGAAGTTTAGCTACTACTTCAGATTGCCCAGGGCTTCCTGCTTGGCTTTACGAGGGCAGGGTCTGTGCTGGTGCAACCTGAGAGCTGTTCACTCCTTCAGTCCCATGCAACATATCCTTCCCGTCAACTTTCTAGCTTGTCCTGAGTAGGAAATTGTCCACAAACGTTTAAATTTTATAGAATCAAAATTATCCATTTTACATGTCTTCATGATGCCTAAAATTTCCTTTTATCCAAAGATCTGACAGATAATCAAACCCATACTTTCCTAATTTATTTGTGGTATAATCCTGTATGTCTAAAACATATTCCCATTTTGACCATACTTTAGTAGACATTGTGAGATGTTGTTGTATACCTAATAACTGCCATGTTTTTTTTCCTAGATTTCCCAGGAATTTTTATCAAATAATGAATTTTTGTCCCAAAAGCTTGATTCCTTGGGTTTATTATATTCTAAATCTTCGTGACCATTTACTGCAATGTACTGTGTACCTAATCTGTTCCATTGATCTACCACACTATTTCTTAGCAACTACCTGATTGTTTTTTATAATTATTGATTTATAATACAGATTGAGATTTGATATGGCTAGATTATCTTCCTTCACATTTCTTTATTTCTTTTTGATCTTTCTTTCTTCCTGAAGAATTTTACTATAATTTTTCCCAACACTATAAATTATTTTGGCCAGCTTATTTGGTATGACATTGAACAAATAGATTAACTTATATAATTATCATTATTTATAGTTCTTAACTTTGTAATGGCAGGTAGTATCCCAAGTCTTTTATTTTTTCTTCAGGTAGTTTAAATGGAATATATTTTTTTCTTTGTCCTGCTTTTCGACTTGGTTGGTAATAAATAAACATTCAGATGATTTAATTAGGCTTAGTTTTTTATTCTGCAACTTTGCTAAAGTTGTTCATTATTTCAATTGATTGGGTTTTTTTCCTAAGAAAAAAGCACATTAGGAACTGTTCTGCATTTTCATATTAAGTAAAAAGGCATTAATAAGATATTCAAATTGTTTTTTAATGCTTAAGACCTGATTTCAAGTCCTGACTTTGACACTTAGTGGCTGTGTGGACTTAGGAGAGTCGCAGTTTCTCATTGTTCTAGGCAACCATATTCAGATTCCAGAAAAAGTGCTGATTTGCCCTGCTAGAGGGAGTTTCCTCATCTAGGAATTCCTTATATCAATAAAATATCAGGTTCCATCCTTATCATCCATTTTTGTCATCTCAAGAGCTGATAATTGTAACAACTGAGCAGCATTTGTGCTGGAGAAGCAGTACCTTAGAAATTGAAGATACAGTTATCCCTTCCACATCATAACTTTCCCCATCAAATTTTCCAAGTATACTACATCAGTATAAGAAACGAAATGAGAAATTTGGGGGAAATTTGAAGAAACCACAAACAACATGGCAAGGCCAACTGATGACACTGAAGTACTATTGAAACTCAGAAATGTATAATATATTTTATGTATAGTATTATATAGTATTGACACATTTTATCTTTAAATAAAATAATAATTCGGATTTCTTCTCTGAGGGAAGGCCAAAAAATTTTACGTGGATTTTTGAGATCCTGGGGGGTGTCATATTTTAATCCTTGTGATGTGGAAGAAACAATTGTAGTTGACTATGAAGGAAACCAAAGTAGATTATGGGTCAAAGACCCTGAAGCCAAGACTTGACAGAAGTCAAGTTCACCTAGAGATCTAGAACCTAGTTTATTAACCAGTAGTCCTAAGACGTAGAATGTCTTAACAACAAGGCAAATATGAAGTTTTAAAATCTAGGTCTTCAATAAGGCAAACAAGTCTTCAAAGTTTGTAAGGTAAGTCAGAAATAGAGACATTTTGAAAGAATAATACCAATAAGTTAAAACACCAAATTGAATCCTATACTAGTTCAGGAGACCTTTGGCTCTTGAAATCTTTTCTATTTCTTACTGTAGAAGTCACCCTGGAAACACAGCTTTATTAGGAAGATGAATGTGGTCAGCATAAGATTCAGATACCCTAAGATACATTTTGATGCTAAATAGGGGAAGAAGGGTCAAAATACAGGAGAGATATGATTATTTTCCTCTGTGAAGTGAATATTTCACCAACATTCAGAAGAAATTAAAAAAATAAAATGATCCTTCCTTAAACCAGTCACAAGTATTTGTTGTTTCCTTGTTTTCAGCAGAGTCCAACTCTTTGTGACTCCATTCGGGGTTTTCTTGGCAAAGATAAGGGAATAGTTTGCTGTTTTCTTCTGTAGCTCATTTTAAGGAAAACAGGATGAGGAAACGGAGGAAAACAGGACTAATCGATTTGTTCAGGGTCAAAATTTGAACTCAGGAGGGGGTGGAGCCAAGATGACGGAGTAGAAAGACTCACCTATGCTAGGTCCGAACCCACAGCCCATAGATTTCCTGTAAAAAGAACTCCTCACAAATTCTGGAACAGTGGAAGCCGCGCAGCAACACAGTGAAGGAGATTTCTGCTGCAGAGAGCCCTGAAAAACCGACCGCAAAGATACCCCGGACTGGAGCGGAGTCCTGCCCGGCCAAGCGCTCCCCTCTCCCACCCTGGCCACGCGGCACTAAGAGAAGCCAGCAGAGCCCAGCAGGCAGCAGGGACCTGAATCTCCGGCGATCACGAAGGTCCCTCCACCCACAGACGCACAGGTCAGTGAGAGAGATGGGCTGAGAGGGGAGCGGGGGATCTCCGGGACTCGGACCCCCTGGGAAGCGGCCACGGCAGACGCAGGTACGGGCAGAGCAGGCTGGAGCTCCACCGATGCTCCATTACAAAAGTTCTCAGCATAAACCGCCTGAGGGAACTGAGGCTGAGAGGCGGCCCTGCCCCCACCTGAGAACCAGCAGATAAGCCCCCATTGAAGGGCAGTCAAGCCTGCCACCAAAAGCCCTGAGGCTGGGGAGCAGCATTTGAATCCCAGACCCCAAGCACTCCTGGGCGGATCTAAGCCAGGGGGGTGGAGAGGACTTTCAAAAGTCAAGTAACTGG
>CM053770.1:535991446-536009520 GCA_028658325.1 Potorous gilbertii
GAGAGTCAAATGCTGCTCCCCAGCCTCAGGGCTTTTGGTGGCAGGCTTATCTGCTGGTTCTCAGGTGGGGGCAGGGCCGCCTCTCAGGCTCAGTTCCCTCAGGGGGTTTATACAGAGATCCTTTGTAGTGGAGCTGGGGTGGAGCTCCAGCCTGCTCTGGGAGTCTCGGGCCGAGCTGCCTCTGCCTCTGGCCGAGCTGCCCCAGCCTCCGCCGCAGCGGCCGCTTCCCAGGGGGTCCGAGTCCCGGAGATCCCCCGCTCCCCTCTCAGCCCGTCTCTCTCACTGTCCTGTGAGTCTGTGGGTGGTGGGACCTTCTCGCCACCCGGAGATTCAGGTCCCTGACTCCTGCTTGGGTCTGCTGGCTCCTCTCAGTGCCGCGTGGCTGGGGCAGGGGAGGGGAGCACTCCGCCGGACAGGACTCCTCTCCCGTGTCCGGGTTACCTTTGCGGTCGGATCTTCAGGGCTCTCTGCAACGCAAATCTCCTTCACTGTGTTGCTGCGCGGCCTCCACTGCTCCAGAATTTGTCAGGAGTTCTTTTTACAGGAAATCTATGGGCTGTGGGTTTGGACCTAGCATAGGTGAGTCTTTCTACTCCGCCATCTTGGCTCCGCCTCCATCCTTTCTTTTCAAAGACCATGATGTCAGAGAAACGATGACATTACTTGCACTTGACTTTGCTTTGAGGGTGGGAGTACTGTGCAACGTCACTGACCTCATGTTTTCCTCCTGAAACATCTGAATTCAGTGACGAGATATTCATCAGGATGACTGGAGATGGCCCAGAATGCAATGGGAGACCTTGGCATTTTTAGACTAAGTCCTTCTCAATATTCCCTTAGAGGGAGGTAATGCCTGTTCAGTGAAGAGGCCTCTTTAAAAATTAGTCAAGGACAGGGAGGAGTGGAGCTAAGATGGCGGAGCAGAAAAATGGACCTGCTCTAGTTCTCCTCCAAATTGACTATAAAATACCTGAAAAATGCTTCTAAACAAATCCTAGAAGATTAGAGGCCACAAAATGACAGAGTAAAAGAGATTTCCAGCCTAAGGCAAACTGAAAGGGCAAGAAGAAAGGTCTATTGCACCAGGCACTTAGCAGAGTGAAGCACATGGAGTGTGCCCACCCTTGGCCACGGGGGATGTGGGGGTGTGTGACATGCAAAGGACTAAAGCAGGTTTCATGGCACAGAATCACAGGCAGTAGTTGTGCTTACCAGATTTCTCGATCCACAAACAATAAAGACAGTTTCAAAGATCAGTGAGAAAGTTCTTTCATCTGAGTGAGAAAGGAGCAGTGTCTTACCCTAGCCCTGGGCCCAGGCAGTAGCAGAGTCCATTTTTTGTAGCCGTCAGTCTAAAGAAACTTGGGAGAATTGAGTGGCTAATCTGAGTCTCAGTCCTGAGTGGTGGTCGTGGGGTGAGGAGAAGCACTGACTGGTGGAGCTGGTAGAGGCTCTGGAGCGGGAATCCTACTCACAGATCCTGGGCAGAAGAGTGCTTGTAATTACTCCTAGACAACAGCTCATGCCAGGAGAGGAATAAACTCCTGTCCCTTGATGGTGCCCCTTGGAGGAACTGAGATTTTACAGGTGCCATTTTACGAAGGAATCAAAAGCCAAGTAACTACTTGAAAAAATGCTCCAAAAGAAGGAAAAATTAGACTATACAAGGTTACTTTCTTGGTGAACAGGTATTTCCTTCCATTCTTTCAGATGAGGAAGAACAATGCATATCATCAGAGGAAGATATAAAAGTCAAGGCCCTGTATCCAAAACGTATATATACATATATATCTATATATATATAATAGTCAGGCAATGGAAGAGCTCAACAAGGATTTTGAAAATCAAGTAAGAGAGGGGGAGGAACAATTGGGAAGAGAAATGAGAGCAATGCAAGAAAATCATGAAAAACAAGCCAAACGAAAAAAGAGGTTCCAAAGCTCACTGAAGAAAACAGTTCTTTAAAAATTAGAATGGAACAGATGGAAGCTAATGACTTTATGAGAAACCAAGAAGTTACAAAACAAAATCATAAGAACGAAAAAATAGAAAACAATGTGAAATATCTCAGTGGAAAAACAACTGACCTGCAAAAAACATCCAGGAGAAGCAATTTAAAAATTATGGGACTACCTGAAAGCCATGCTTAAAAAAACAAAGCTTGGATATCATCTTCCATAAAATCATCAAAGTAAACTACCCTGATATTCTAGAAACAGAGGGTAAAATAAATATTAATAGATACCATTGACCATCTCCTGAAAGAGATCCCAAAAGGAAAACTCTTAGAGTTCCCAAGTCAATGAGAAAATATTGCAAGCAGCTGGAAAGAAAAAAAAAATTCAAGTATTGTGGAAATACAATCAGGACAACAGAAGATTTAGCAGTTTCTACACTAAGGGATTGAAGTACTTGGAAGGCAAAGGAACTATGTGGAGAGTCAGAGTCATCGTGAAGCAGGGTGAGGTCATCCAGAGTGTGAGAAAGGGGGATTGGCATAGCCTCCCCCTCCCTGGCTTCTTCATGTTTTCTTACTGCTTACTTCTTGAGGACAGTTGCAGCGTTATCTAGGAAAGGATGTATTCATTCCATGACTTGGAATCACAGAACTTGGAAGAATCTTATGTCTTGAGACTAACTTTCCCCTGGGAACTATTGAATTCATATGAGATGTATTGATATGTTTGACTACTGAGTTTGACTATTGCAGCTGAGCTACAATACACTAGTCATATACAGATTGTACAGGCCGACCTAGCCCCCGTTGCTGTTGTCTCTTTTTTTTCAACAACAACCATTCTTCTCATCAGCCAGTTTCTGGCAGAACTAGGATTAAAACCAAGAATCATTTACCCAGAAAAACTGAGTATAATACTTCATTGGAGAAATGGTCATTCAATGAAACAGAGACCTTTAAAGCATTTTTCATGAAAATACCAGAACTGAATAGAAAATTTGACCTTCAAAAGCAAGCATCAAGAGAAGCATGAAAAGGGAAACAGGAAAGAGAAATCATAAGGGACTTACTAAATTTGAACTGCTTACATTCCTACATGGAATGATAATATTTGTAACTCTATAAAATTATATATATATATATATATATATATATATATATAGAGAGAGAGAGAGAGAGAGAGAGAGAGAGAGAGAGAGACGGACAGACAGACAGACAGAGACAGAGAGAGCAGAGACAGAGGTCACAAGTTAAATTGAATATTAAGAGATGATATATAAAAAAATAAAATTAAGGGGTAAGAGAAGAAAATATTGGAAAGGGAAAGGGAGAAATAGAATGGGGCCAATTCTCATAAAAGTTACAAGAAAAATCTTTATCAATGGAGGGGAAAAGGAGGAGATGAGAGGGAATAAGTAAAGGTTACTCTCGTCACATTTGACTTAAGGAGGGAATAACATGCATGCTCAATTTGGTATGAAAATATATCTTATACTATAGGAAAGTAGGAGAGAAGGGGAGAATTGAGGTGTGGAGGGATGATACAAGGGAGGGAAAATGGGAGGAGGAAGTAATTAGAAACACTTTGGAGGAGGGATAAAGTCAAAAGAGAATCGAATAAATGGGGGGGCAGGATAAAATAGACAGAAATATAGTTAGTCTTTCACAACATGGCTATTATGGAAGTCTTCTGCATGACTACACATCTATGGCCTATATTGAATTGCTTGCCTTCTCAGTGGGAACAGGAGGGAAGAAGGGAGAGAAGTTAGAACTCAAAGTTTTAGGAACAAATTTTGAGAATTGTTTTTACATTCAACTGGGAAATAAGGAATACAAACAATGGGGTATAGAAATCTATCTTTCCGTACAGGAAGCGAGAAAAGATGGGGATGAGGGAATGGAGGAGTATGATAGAAGGGAGGACAGATTGAGGGAAGGGCTAATCAGAATGCGAAGTATCTTGGGGTGTGGGGAGGGTAGAGATAGTGACAAAATTTGGAACTCAAAATCTTGTTAAAATGAATGTTGAAAACTAAAAATAAATAAACTAGTAAATAAAAAGAATTAGTCAGGGAATGCCCCCTGTAATGAGCAAAAGAAAACTATAACTCTATCACGTTGGGAGGGAAAATGCAACCGTTACTTTTGATAATCTCTCTAAGCCAAGGGGATTCAGAAAACAGTCATTAAGTGGGGCTTGGGCAGGGAACTATCGCTATTCAATCTATGGGCTTCAGAGTGCACTAAGTTCAAGATTTTGGGAAAGAAAGAAAGGGAGAAAGGGTGAAAGAGAGAGAAGGAGAGAAAGAGAGGAAGGATGGAAGGAAGAAAGAAGGAAGGAAAAAAGGATGAAAGGAAGGAAAGAAGGAAGAAAGCCATTTAGCCAGTAAACCTCAAGTTAACTGGGCATCCTCTGGCCATCCAAATTTACCTTTCTTTGGAGAGGAAAAGGAAGGAGAGAGGGAGGCAGAAGGCAGAGGATGAGCTGAGTTAGCCATCTAGCTGTGTACCCATTTATGCAGCTCAGTCTCCTCACAGATTTTGTTTCTCCTTCGTTTTCGAAGAAGACCATAACATCAGACAAATTACGTCATGACTTGCACTTGACTTTGTTTTGAGTGACGGAGGTCTGTGCAAGGTGAGTTTCTCCTCCTGAGCCTTCATGAGTGTGGGTGGAGATGGGGGTAGGGAGATAAAGTGGAACTCAAAGTTTTAAAAATATATGTTAGAGTTTGTTTGTACATGCAACTAAGAAATAAGATATATAATAAATGGGGTATAAAAATCTCTCATACCCTATAGGAAAATAAAGGGAAAGGGGATGGGGGCTGATAGAAGAGAGGGCAGATTGGAGAAAAAGGCTATCACAATACATGCTCTCCTGGCATGCACATAGGGGGAAGATGGGGAGAAAGTTTGAAATTCAAAATTTTGTGAAAGTTGATGTTGATAACTGAATGTGTGTGTGTGTGTGTGTGTGTGTGTGTGTGTGTGTATTTATCTAAGAAAAAATGATGGCTTCAAAACCTGACAGAGACAGTGGGGTAGTACAGAAAAAAAAGGAAAAATACAAATTTGGAATCAGAGGACCTTGATCCAAATCTTAGTTCTGCCTTTTACATCTGTGAAGCTTTGAGAAAATCAGTTACACTCTGATATTAATAACTTATTTTTTCTCTTCTATTTGCAACGGGGTTCATACATAGAGTATCTTAGATGGTGTCACCTGCCAGGAATGGCTGAGAAGGCTATGTCAGGATGAAGTTTATGACATGGAAGGGCATTTGAGATGGTTAAACATATGGAGACATTCAATAATGCTTCCTGGTGTCTCTACCACATAGTTAGGAGGCGTGTGTATTTTTTTTATGCTTTATAGCCAGAAATGGAGGCTGACTCAATCACATGTAAATGTTTTTACTTTGTTTGCTTTGGTTTTCTTACTTGTTTTTCTCACTTCCTCTCTTGGAGGATCTTGGCAATGCCTTCAAACACAATAGCAAATGAAAGACAATGCTATAAGTGGGGAGGTCTTGAGAACTTTTGCCCCCTGTTAATGTGGCAAATTTAAAAAGCCTCATTCAATGAGCCTTGACTTTCTTTTACATTTTAGTGAAGTCTTGTGAACTTTGCAATGTTAGGAGGTTGCTTCTGCATCCCAGCATGCCAGAGTACAAGTTTCTCTTTCACATATGCATCAAGGTGCATAGGAACAAGGAGTAACCTTTGGAGTGACTAATGGGATTCAGGACATCGGTCACTGAGATAGGAACTCATGTGATAGTCATGCAGCATTTTAAATAGGAACTTGATGGGAGCATTATTATGTAGAAATGAACCTAAGAGGTTGTTGCCATGATATTGGGGGAGAGAAGTGTATGTTTAAAATTTTGTTATTCTTATATCTTCAAAATAAATAGAACATTGTAAAGTATAATTATTGTTACATAGTTCAATGATTGCTACTCGCTCTTCATAAAGGAGAGAAGACACAAGAGTAGGTAAAACTAATGGAAATAGAGAGAAATTCACATAACGCTTACCCTAGAATGCTCAGTACCAGATATAGCCATCCTGGCTCTAGGAGAAGGGACTAAATAGCATTTTCATATAAAAAGATGTGGAACTAAATGAACTTAAAATCCATTTCAAGTCTCATATCTATGATTCTATGACCCTGGAGACAGAAAATCTACAACAGGTGACCATTCAG
Source organism: Potorous gilbertii (assembly GCA_028658325.1). Classification (NCBI taxonomy): domain Eukaryota; kingdom Metazoa; phylum Chordata; class Mammalia; order Diprotodontia; family Potoroidae; genus Potorous; species Potorous gilbertii. The sequence continues at coordinate 535,997,620 of CM053770.1, forward strand.
GTTTCACTTGACAAGTTCAGGAAATAACAAACCATTAACCTCTGAAGCAGATCGTTGTCCTTTTTGTAACTTAAATTTGTGGGAAAAGTTTTGTTTTATGGAACTGAAATTGCACTTTGTGCTTTCATCCATTCCTCCTAATTTTTTGAAATTAGGCTGAGATAAATTAATTCAATCTCTTCTTCTACATAGCGGTCTGTCCTACAAGTATTAGAAGTGAGGCATGAAGTCCCTCTGAACTTTCCTAATTTATTCAACTGATTCATGTACGGCAAGAAGCAACAAAGTGTAATTGAAAGAGTATGGGATTTGAAATGAAATGACTGGTTTTGAATATGAACTTTGACTTTATTAGCTTTGTAATCTTATACAAATCAAGTAACCTCTCTGGGGTTCAATTTTCTCTTGGGTAAAACCAGTGGATTTAGAGTAAATGGTATCTGAGAGCTCAGCCAATTCGAAATTTATGGGTTTTTTTTACGTAATAAATATTTATTTATTGATTGACTGATTGATCATTGGCTTGAAGATTTCCAGGGAGGGCAAATCCAATTCTGTACATTCTTAGACATCCCAATACACTTTTTTTTTAATTTGAGAGAGTAAATTACCTTTAATTAAAATACATGTAGGAAAATCAATGTGTCAATTATAATTCAATGATATGAAGTAGTTAAAACCTTTCCCTTTGTAATTTATTTCTGCTTATCTTGATTTACTTTCAGTCACCAGCTTTTTAAAATTCATTTTCAGTGCTCACAATCACTTTCATATAACCGAGATTTTTTCCCCTGCTTTCCCCCACTTAGCCCCTTACTCGCTGAGATGGCATACAATTCTACATAGGTGCTACACATACAGTCCCACTAAATGCACCCTCACCTTAGTCATGTTATAAAGAAAATTAAAATAAATGGGATAAAACACATAACAAACCAAAACGTAATACAAAAGGAAATTATCTGCTACTTTCTGCGATTGAACTCCATAGTTCTTTCTCCAGATGTGGAAGACATTTTGCCTTAAAAGACCACTTGGAAATTTTAAGTCTTTACATTGCAATGAAGTTCTAAATCTACTGGGAAAAAATGCTAGCACTCTGTGGTTGTTACTGTTTACAAATTCTCTGGTTCTGCTGCTTTCACTCAGCACCAAAGCATATAAGTATTTCCAGGACTTCTGAAGGCTTCCTGCTCATACTTCCTTATAGAAAAATACAGTTCCATTACATTCATATAACACAATTTATTCAGTCATTCCGCAATTGATGGGCATCCCCTTGATTTCCAGTTTTTGGCCACCACAAAGAATACTTCTATAAATATTTTTTTTTTGTACATGAGGGACCCTATCCATTTTTATGTTCTCTTGGGGATATAGTCTAGAAGCAGTATAATTGGGTCAAAGAATATGCCTTTTTTGTAGGCCTTGGGCCTAGTTCCAAATTGTTATCCAGGAGAGGTGGATCAGTTCACACCTCCACCAACAATGAATTAATCTTCCAACTCTCCCACATCTTCTTCAACAATTATCGTGTTCCTGTTTGTCATGTTAGGCAATAGTTAGGTGTAATGTGATATTTCAGAGTTGTTTTGATTTGCATCTCTCTAATCAGTGGTGATTTAAGACATTTTTATAAGATTATAGATATCTTTAATTTCTTCCTCTGAAAACTGCCTGTTCATATCCTTTGGCCATTTATAAATTGGCAAATGACTTGTGTTCTTGAACATTTCATTCAGTTCTCTATATATTTTAGAAATGAGGCCTTTATCACAGAAACTCCTTGCAAAAATGCTTTCCCAGTTTTCTGCTTCCTTCCTAATCATGTTTCCATTGGGTTTGGTTGTGCAAAAGCTTTTCAGTTTAATGTAATAAAACTTATCCATTTTGCACTTTATAAAGCTTTCTATCTATTCTTTATGAAAAATTCTCCCTTCTTCATAAATCTGATAAATGCATTATTCCTTGCTCAACTAATTTCTTTATATTATCATACCTACATCATGTACCCACTTGGGCTTTTATGTATGGTGTCAGGCATTGGTCTATTCCTGGCTTCCACCACCCTGTTGTCCAGTTTTCTCAGAAATTTTTGTCGAAGAGTGACTTCTTATCTCAGAAGCTAGAGTCCTTGGGTTTATTAACAGTAGACTGCTATATTCATTGCATATTGCGTCTTGAGAAAATAATCTACATCACTGATCTAACCCTCTGTTTCTTAGCCAGTAGGAAGTGGTATTAATAATTGCTGCTTTAAAATACAATTTGAGATATGGTAGAGCTAGGCAACCCACTCTAGCGTTACTTTACATTAGTTCCCATGATTTTCTGGACATTTTGTTCTTCCAGATTAATTTTGATATTATGTTTTCCAGCTCTTTATAATAGTTATCTGATATTTTGATTGTTACAACATTGAACAAGTAAATTAATTTATGTAGAATTGCGATTTCCATTATATTAACTCAGCCTACCAATGAGCAACTGATGGTATTCCACTTATTTAGATCTGATTATACTTGTAGGAAATGTATTTTGTAATTTTGTTCAGAGAGTTCATAGATTTGTTTTGGCAGGTAGACTCCTAAATATTTTGTAGTGCCTACCCAAGAGTCAAATGGGATTTCTCTTTCTTTTTCTTGCTGTTGGGCTTTCTTAATAATATATAGAAATGCAGGATATTTGTGAGGGTTTATTTTTTAACCTGCAAATTTTCCAAAGTTGTTTATTATTTCAGGCATTTTTTCCATGAATCTCTGGGATTCTCTAAGTATATCATCGTATCATCTGCAAAGAGTGCTAACTAAGTTTCTTCTTCTCCTATTCTAATTCTTTCAGTTTCTTTTACTTCTCTTATTATTACAACTAATATTTCTAGTCCCCTATTGAATAATAGTAGTGATGATGGAAATCTTGTTTCACCCCTGATCTTATTGGAAATGCATCTAGCTTATCTCCACTGCACATAATGTTCTCGTAAGGTTTTAGGTAGATACTGTTTATTGTTTTATGGAAATTTTCCTTTATTCCTATGCTCTCTGGGGATTTTAATAGGATTGGTGTTGTATTTTGTCAAAAGTTTTTTCTGGGGAATAGAAAGACTCACATATGCTAGCTCCAAACCCACAGCCAATAATTACCTGTTAAAAGAACTCCCAACAAATTCTGGAGCAGTGGAAGCCGGGCAGCAACACAGTGAAGGAGATTTCCGTTCCAGAGAGCCCTGAAAAACCGATCCCAAAGGTCCGTCATACATGGGATGGGAGCAGAACCCAGCCGAGCCCTGGCTTCACAGCACAGAGAGTAGCAGATCCAAGCTGGCATCAGGGACGGAATCTCTGGTGGTCGTGGGAATCCCTACAACCACAGACGCAGAGGTCAGTGAAAGAGGCTCCTGGGCTGCTCGAGAGGGAAGCGAGGCGCCTCCATAACCCAGGCCCCCATGGAAGGCAGCAGCAGAGACAGTGGGCAGGTGGCCAGAGGCTCCCAGAGCTGGCAGGAGCTTGGCGGTAGCTACATTACTGAAGGTCTCCACATAAACCCCCTGAGGGAACTGAGCCTGGAAGGTGGCAGTGCTCCCATCTGAGCAGCAGAACTTAAGTTCACTTTGAATAGCAGCCAGGCCTGCCGCTGAAAGCCCTGAGGCTGAGGAGCAGCATTTGAATCTCAAACCCCAAGCACTAGCAGGGCAGATCTAGACTGGGGTGGAGAGGAACCTCAGAAGTCAAGTAACTGGCTGGGAAAATGCCAAAGAAAAGGGAAAAAATATGAGACCATAGAAGGTTACTTTCCTGGTGAACAGATATTTCCTCTTTTCCTTTCTGACTAGGGAGAACAATGTTTACCATCAGGTAAAGTCATAGGAGTCAAGACCTCTCTATCCCAAACATATCAAACAGATATCCAATGGGCTCAGGCCATGGAAGAGCTCAAAAAGGATTTTGAAAATCAAGTTAGACAGGTGGAGGAAAAACGGGGAAGAAAAATGAGAGAGAAGCAAGAGAAACATGAAGAGTGGGTCAATATCTTAATAAAGTAGACTCAAAAAAATGCGGGAGAGAATAACACCTTGAAAAATAGGCTAACTCAATTGGCAAAAGAGGTTCAAAAAACCAATGAGGAGAAGAATGCTTTGAAATGCACAATTAGCCAAGTGGAAAAAGAAGTGCAAAAGCTCACTGAAGAAAATAGTTCTCTCAAAATTAGAATGGAATAGATGGAGGCTAATGAATTTCTGAGAAACCAAGAAATCACAAAACAAAACCAAAAGAAAGAAAAAATGAAAGACAATGTGAAATATCTCATTGGAAAAACAACTGACCTGCAAAATAGATCCAGGAGAGACAATTTAAAAATTATGGGACTACCTGAAAGCCATGATCAAAAAAAGAGCCTAGACATCATCCTTCATGAAATTATCAAGGAAAACTGTCCTGATATTCTAGAACCAGAGGGCAAAATAAGTATTCAAGGAATCCACTGATCACAGCCTGAAACAGATCCAAAAAAAGAAATTCTTAGAAACATTGTGGCCAAATTCCATAGTTCCCAAGTCAAGGAGTAAATATTGTAAGCAGCTAGAAAAATTGCAAGCAATTTCCAGTATTGTGGAAATACAATCAGGATAACACAAGATCTAGCAGCTTCTACATTAAGGGATTGAAGGGCGTGGAATAGGATATTACAGAAGTCAAAGGAACTAGGTTTAAAACCTAGAATCACCTACCCAGCAAAACTGAGGATAAGACTTCAGGGGAAAATATGGTCTTTCAATGAAATAGAGGACTTTCAAGCATTCTTGATGAAAAGACCAGAGCTGAAAAGAAAATTTGACTTTCAAACACAAGAATGAGAAGCATGAAAAAGTAAAGAGCAAAGAGAAGTCATAAGGGACTTGCTAAAGTTGAACTGTTTACGTTCCTACATGGAAAGACAGTATCTGTAACTCTTGAAACTTTTCAGTATCTGGGTAGTTGGTGGGATTACACACACACATGCACACACATGTACGCACATGCATGCACACACACATACACACATGCACGCCAACACAGAGACAGAGCACAGAGTGATTTGAATAGAAGGGATCACATCTTAAAAGAAATCAAGGTAAACGGTAAGAGAGAAATGCAGTGGGAGGTGAGAGGGTGAAATGGAATGAGGTAAATTATCTCTCATAGAAGAGGCAAGCAGGAGACTTTTTTAGCAGAGGGAAAAAGAGGAGAGCTGAGGAAAAAAAGCATGAAGTTTACTCTCATCACATTCAACTAAAGGAAGGAATAAAATGCACACTCATTTTGGTATGAAAACCTATCTTATAATATAGGAAAGTGGGGGAGAAGGAGATAAGCAGGGTGGGGGAGATGATGGAAGGGAGGACAATGGGAGGAGGCAGTAATTTGAAGTCAACACTCGGGGAGAGACAGGATCAAAAGAGAATAGAAGCAATGTGGGGCAGGATAGGATGGAGGGAAATATAGTTGGTCTTACACAACACGATTATTATGGAAGTCATTTGCAAAACTAGAAAGATATGGCCTATACTGAATTGCCTGCCTTCCCAAAGGGAATGGGTGGGGAGGGAAGGAGAGGGAGAAGTTGGAACTCAAAGTTGTAGGAACAACTGTCGAGTATTGATTTTGCGACTAGGAAATAAAAATACAGGTAATGGGGAATAGAAAGCTATCTGGCCCTACAGGACAAAAGAGAAGATGGGGACAAGAGAAGGGCGGGATGATAGAACAGAAGGCAGATTGGTGATTAGGGAAATTAGAATTCTGGGAGCATTGTGGTGGGGGGAGGAGATAAATGGGGAGAAAATTTGGAACCCAAAATTTTGTGGAAATGAATGTAAAAAGTTAAATACATAAATTTATATAAAAAAAAGTTTTATTGAGATAATCTTGTGGTTTCTGTAAGTTTTGATGTTGATATCATCATAGTGCTAATACTTTTCCTAGTACTGAACCAGCCCTGTATTCCTGGCATAAATATATAATATATTATTTTCATGATATGTTGCTGTATACTTTTTTCTAATATTTTCTTTATAATTTTTGCCCCTCTATTTATTTGAGAAATTGGTGTTTAATTTTCTTTCTCTGTTTTGGGTCTGCCTGGTTTAGGTACTTAAATCACATTTTTAACGTCAGTATGATTTGGGAGGACTCTATGTTCCCCACTTATCTCAAATAGTATATATTGTATTGAAATTAACGGTTTTTAAATTTTTGATAGAATTAAACATCCATCTTATTTACATTTTCGATTTTTATGGGCATAAAGTTGGGCAAAGTAATTTCTAATTAGTGTTTTAATTTATTCCTCATTAGAAATAACTTTACCCTTTTCATTTTTGATATTGGTAATTTGATTTTCTTCTTTCGGGTTTTTTTTATCAAATTGACCACAGGTTTAATAATTTTGTTGTATTTTTCATGAAACCAACTTTTACGTTTATTAGTTGAATAGTTTTCTTAGTTTCAGTTTTATTAATCTCCCCTTTGGTTTACAGTATTTCTAATTTGGTATTTATTTGGCGATTTTCAATTTGTTCTTCGAGTTTTTTCAGCTGCATGCCAAATTCATTGATCAGTTCTTTCTCTATTTTGTTGTTGTAGGCATTCAAACGTATAAAACTACCCCTAAGAACTGATTCTGCAGTATCCCGTAAGATTTCATAGATTGCGACATTAATGTCATTCTCTTGAATGAAGTTATTTATTATTTCTATGATTTATTGTTTAACCCACCTTTTCTTTAGTATTAGATTATTTAGTTTCCAATTGATTTTTGGTTTATCTTTCCATGGCCTTTTATCACATATAATTTTTATTTCATTATGAACTGAGGAGAATGCATTCACTATCTCTGCCTTTTTTACACTGGATTGTTAGGTTTTTATGCCTTAGTCTATGGGCAAATTTTGTACATGAGCCACGTGCCACTGAGAAAAAGATATATTCCTTTCTATCCCCATTCAATTTTCTCCAGAGATCTGTCATATCTACTTTATGCAGAGTTTTATTCACCTCCTTTCCTTCCTTTTTGTTTGTTTTTATGTTAGAATTATCAAGTTGAGAAAGGGGAAGGTAGAGGTCCCCCACTAGTATTGTTTTGCTGTCTATTTCTTACTTCACCTCTGAGATTTCAGATGGTATACCACTTAGAGCATATATGTTTTGTGATCATATTGCTTCATTATTTATGGTGCCTTTTAGCAGGATATAGTTTGTTCCCTTATGTCCTCTAATTAAATGTATTTCTGTTTTTGCTTTGTCTAAGGTTAAGATGTCTATACCTGCCTTTTTCAGATCAGCTGAAGCACAATATAACCTTCTCCAACCTTTTGTCTTTGTCATATGTGTTTCTTCCTCTTTTAAATGGTGTTTCTTGTAAACAACATAATGTTCTACTATGGTTTTTAATCCATTCTGCTATCCATCTCTCTTTCATTGGAGAGTTCATCCACTCACATTCACAGTTATGATTACTATCTGAGTCTTTCCTTCCATCCTCTTTCCCACTGTTTGTGCTTTAAGTCCTCCCTTCTCCCTTCCATTCACAAGAGTTTTAGTTGTTGAATATCATCTCCCACAATCTTCCGTTCCTTCTTTCAGTCCCCTCCCTTTTATTCTCCTTTAGCCTTACTATTTCTTCCCTCAGTTGTAACCTTCCTTCTCCTTTCTTTTACCCTTCCCCTCCTACTGCCTATAGACCAAGTAGGATTTATATACTTAATTGTTTGTTGTTCCCTCCTTGAACAAAATCAGATGAGATAACTTCTCAAATAATTCTCATCTCCCTCTCCTCTTTCCTTCTACTATAATATAATTCTGTGCTTCTTCCAGTGATGTAATTTACCGTTTTCTACTTCCTCCTTTTCTCACCTCCTGTTACAATCCCCTCGCATGCTTAAATAACGTTTTAGCATCACATCCCTTACTTTACACTCTCTCCTATTAGCTATGTATATCCCTTTTGTATTTCGTAATAGATATACAATTCTCAAGATTGACAAGTATCATCTTCCCTTATAGTGAAAAAAATATTTTGCCCATATTGAGAAACAAGTTTTTCTTTTCCCCTCTTTTTCTTTTTGTGCCTCTTTTCAGGCCTGTGCTTGAAGATCGATCTTTCTGTTGAGTTCTGGCCTTTTTATCAGGAAGGTCTGGAAATCTGTCATTTCACTGAATGTCCATCTCTTTGCCTGAAATATTATGCTGAAATTTGCTGGGTAACCAATACTTGGCTGTAGTCCCAGCTCCTTTGCCTTATAGAATATCATATTCCAATTCCTTCAGTCCCTTAGCAGAAGCTGCAAAGTCCTGTATGATCCTGACTGTTGGTCCTCGGAATTTGAATGGTTTCTTTCTGGCTGCCTTGATAGTTCTGGAATTTGGTAGCAGTATTCCTTGGTGATTTTAGTTTGGTATCCCTTTCAGGAGGTGAACTATGGATTCTCTCGATGACTACTTTGTCCTCTGAGTCTAGGATTTCTGGGAAGTTGTCCTTGATGAATTCTTGGAAGAAATTTTCCAGATTATTTTTTTCATCATGGCTTTCTGGTTGACCAATAGTTCTGAAATTTTCTTTCCTGGATCTTTTTTTCAGGGTTAGTTTTTTTTCAAATTAGATATTTTCCATTTTCTTCTATATTTTCTTTCTTTAGATTCTGTTCAACTGATTCTTGGTGTCTCATAGAATAATTTAACTTCTCCTTTTCAGTTCTAATTTTTATCAAATTGTATTCTTTGATTAATTTTTGAATCTCCTTTTCCATTTGTCCAATTTTCCTTTTTAAAGAGCTGTTCTCTTCAGTGAGTTCTTTTTTCATACTTCTAAAATCTTTGGCCAGGTTTTGTTCTATATCCTTCTTCTGTTCTTCCAAGAATGCTCTTTGTGCATGTGACCAGTTCATAGTCCCTTCTGAAATTTCAGATGGGAGTACAGTCTGAATAATGAGCTCTTTGATAGCTCAGTTTTGGTCCTTGTCACCATAAAAAGATTCTAAGATTTTTTCCTTCCTGCTTTGCTTATTACTCATGATGATGATGCCTTGTGTATTTTGGCTTCTGGTTCTTTCAAGTAGAAGGTAAAATCCTGGTGCTGGGCTGCTTGTTGTGAGAAAGCACAGGCCAGGTGGATCCTTGTGTGTGTGTGTGTGTGTGTGTGTGTGTGTGTGTGTGTGTGTGTTTGTGTGTGTGTCCCGGGATTATTCATGGAGCTAATTTGTTAAGTGTGTGGAAAGGGTGCTCTTACCATGGGAGGTTTTCTCACCTGAGTTAGAGCAAAGGCGAGCCCAACTGTTGGTGATGCTGGCTACCTTAGAGTCTTCCTGTTTCCCCTGGAGAGCTGAGGCATTCCTGGTATCCTGATGTTGGTGGTTACGAGGTGTCATCCCCCTGGAGTTCCAGATGTCCTCCTTATTTGCTGAGGTTGGCCTGTCTAGGACAGTTCATGTCCTCCACCACAGACAGGACAACCCTCTTCAGTGATTTTCTTAACTTCACGTGCTAAGAGACATTTTGCCCCTTCTGCTGATCCTACCTTTCTAGGATTTTTCGGGGGAAATATTTTATGGTTCTTTCAAGGTCAACAAGGGTAGAGAGAGAAATCATTTTCTGATCACTTTGCCATTTTGTCTCCCTGAAGTTCAAGCAAGTGACTTACAGGCATTTAATCTGCAGGCTTATTGTCTCAGGAACAGCCGTTCCTGATACCTGGGGCTTGGTGGCTCTCACTTGCTCAGTTCAGCTGGATACCCATACTGGGATGTTTTGCTCGAGATTTTGCTGTGCTTTTGCTGCCTCAGACCACCCCAGGACTTTCCTTCTCAGCCCTGCCATGGTAGGGATGAGCTCTGCTGTGTGCTCCTCTCTCTCTGCAGAAAAGATCCTTCCCATCAACTTTCCAGTTTTTCCTGGGTTGTGAATCTGTCACAATCTGTCTCCTATTGGATTCTGCCCTCAAAAATTTGGTCATATTCTCTTTTTATAGGTGTCTGGAGGAGTTTGTCTAAGAACTAGGTGAGTAGTTGCTCTCACTCCGCCATCTTGGCTCCACTAGTCCCCCAAAGCTATGATCTTAAAATTCCCTCAGTTATCATTATTATCTCACTCTTGATATTCTCAGTCTCTAAACGGACTTCCAAAATATGGCAATTAGGAAAAAATACAATGTTTCCTATGTGTTCTGAACAACAGACAATATAATTATCACCACCTTGATCATAGATGATTTTGCACTCAATTCAGGTTAGTATAAAAATATTTTCTTTTAGTTAGGTAGTTTGGTTCTTTTTGTATACATTTCAGCTTCTAGTTCACTAAAACGATAGGATTATAGATTTAGCTAAAATTCACAAAACCTGATGGAAAATGAAGCCATTGCAAAGCAGAAGCCTTCTTAAATTTGACAAACCAATACTAGAATTTCCTCTGGAAGAAGACAGAACACTATATTTTACTCTGTAAGCCTATTACACAACAGTTAATTCACCCTTTTGCTGTGTTAAAATAAGGACACATTTTCTTATGTCAAGGATGACTTGTTAGAAGCCAGCACTGGTTCAAGGGGCTTTTATATCTATTACCAAAAAAATCACTGGCATGGAAACTAAATAGGAAACAGGCTTTTTGAATGCTATAGGTCTGTGCCCTTCAGGATAAAAAATCAATCAAATATTCATATGGAATTGTGATCTCTATAATTCAGAAGTTCCCTCCAATGATGTAAGCTGTAAACCATCCATGCCTCCCTATCCTATGGAATTATTATCACAGGGTGACTACCTGACATAGAAGAGTACATTTTTTATTTCTGTAGATTTCTGGAGTGTACCAGAGAAGTATTGAGATTGTCTACTTATCATATTAAGCCCATCTTCTCTTACTATCATATTTTTCTTTTATGAAATCTTTTAAGGCTACTTTTTCCACATTTCATCATTGCTTATGTATTGCATTCTACTTTTATGGACCATTCACTTTTCAATTGCCTTCTGTATTAAATTTTCTTTGTATTCTTTGACAGCCATAGCATACCGTGTTTCGTGTCCAGAGAACAGTGCTGCCGAGTGTTACTTTATTTTTTTTAATTACCTTTATATTTGTGGAAACTATAAAGTCATTAAAGCAGTTTCAAATTTTTTTCAAGCTGATCCAGACCATTTTTTCCCCTCTATCTCCTCAAATTTAAACCCAATTCAGTCCAAGTGTGCTTTGGTTCTAAATTACATATAGATGGATAAGAACTAAAAATTTTCTATTCAAATAAATTTTTAGATAAGGGAATACCCAAGAAAGAGAAATTATTTATTTCATTTTTCCAGTATGGATAATAAGTTGCATTTCAATTACGTGAACTTTTTTTCCTTGAAAATATTTAGAGGCTTTAGGCAATTAATCAATCAGTACAGTTTCATCTATGAACAAAAGGATCACACAATCCACATGGAATTATTCTTCCACGTGAACAACACTTTGACTGTCCTCTGTAACACGGGCAGATATATTTACCAAACATACATTTCCTTGTTTTGATGTTCAATTGATGATTCTTAGCAGAGAGTCATTGGATAGATGTATTTCTGATATATCTTATTAAGTTAGTTTTAGTTTTCAACAATTTCTTTTATAAGATCTTGAATTCCAAAATTTACCCCCTCCCTCCTGACTCTCCTCAAGATGGCATGCAATTTATGCGAAACATAATAAACATATCTCCATATTAGTGGTGTTGCAAAAGAGGAATCAGAACAAAAGGGATAAAAAAACATGAGAAAGAAAGAATAAATGAATCAACAAGCAAACAAACAAACAGATAAGACAAGATAAGAATAGGATGCTTCAAGCATTGAGACTCCATAGTTATTTCTCTCGATGTAGATACTATTTT
>CM053770.1:536010020-536039777 GCA_028658325.1 Potorous gilbertii
TTCCATCATCCTCCCCCACCCTGCCTATCTCCTTCTCCCCCACTTTCCTGTATTGTAAGATAGGTTTTCATACCAAAATGAGTGTGCATTTTATTCCTTCCTTTAGTCGAATATGATGAGAGTAAACTTCATGGTTTTTTTCTCAGCTCTCCTCTTTTTCCCTCCACTAAAAAGTCTCCTGCTTGCCTCTTCTATGAGAGATAGTTTACCCCATTCCATTTCACCCTCTCTCCTCCCACTACATTTCTCTCTCACCGTTCACCTTGATTTCTTTTAAGATATGATCCCATCCTATTCAACTCACTTTGTGCTCTGTCTCTGTGTGTGCGTGCATGTAAGTATGTGTGTGTGCGTGCACACCTCTACATGTGTGTGTGTATGTGTGTGTGTGTAATACCACCAACTACCCACATACTGAAAAATTTCAGGAGTTGCAAATATTGTCTTTCCATGTAGGAATGTAAACAGTTCAACTTTGGTAAGTCCCTTGTGGCTTCTCCTGGCTATTTACTTTTTCATGCTTCTTCTCATTCTTGTGTTTGAAAGTCAAATTTTCTTTTCAGCTCTGGTCTTTTCATCAATAATGCTTGAAAGTCCTCAATTTCATTGAAAGACCATATTTTCCCCTGAAGTATTATACTCAGTTTTGCTGGGTAGGTGATTCTTGGTTTTAGACCTAGTTCCTTTAACTTCTGGAATATCCTATTCCAGGCCCTTCGATTCCTTAATGTCAAAGCTGCTAGATCTTGTGTTATCCTCATTGTATTTCCACAATACTGGAATTGTTTCTTTCTAGCTGCTTGCAATATTGTCTCCTTGTACTGGGAACTCTGGAATTTGGCCACAGTGTTCCTAGGAGTTTCTCTTTTTGGATCTCTTTCAGGCTGTGATTTGGTGGATTCCTTGAATACTTGTTTTTCCCTTTGGTTCTAGAATATCAGGGCAGTTTTCCTTGATAATTTCATGAAGGATGATGTCTAGGCTCTTTATTTGATCATGGCTTTCAGGTAGTCCCATAATTTTAAAATTTTCTCTCCTGGATCTATTTTCCAGTTCAGTTGTTTTCCCCATGAGATATTTCACATTTTCTTCCATTTTGTCATTCTTTTGGTTTTGTTTGGTAATTTCTTGGTTCCTCAGAAAGTCATTAGCCTCCATCTATTCCATTCTAATTTTGAGAGATCTATTTTCTTCAGTGAGCTTTTGCACCTCTTTTTCCACTTGGCTAATTCTGCTTTTGAAAGCATTCTTCTCCTCATTGGCTTTTTGAGCCTCTTTTGCCAATTCAGTTAGCCTATTTTTAATGGTGTTCTTTTCTTCAGCATTTTTTTGAATCTCCTTTTTTAAGGTATTGGCCCATTTTTCATGCTTTCTTGCATCTCTCTGATTTCTTTTCCCAGTTTTTCCTCCCTGTCCAACTTGATTTTCAAAATCATTTTTGAGCTCTTCCCTGGCCTGAGCCGGGTAGACACACAATTGTTAATTATCTCTACTGGATCTTTGTCCAGGTTAGTTTTTTTCTGGTGAGATATTTCACATTGTCTGCTATTTTTTTTCATTCTTTTGGATTTGTTTCATAATTTCTTGGTTTCTCATAGTCACTAGATTTTATCTGGCCCATCCTAATTTAAAGAACAATTTTCTTCTATGAGATTGTGAATCCCTTTTATCCATTTGACCAATTCTTCTCCTTATATGCATTTTGGATCTCTTTTGCCATTTGGGTTAGTCTATTTCTAAAGGTTTTACTTTCTTTAGCTTTTTTTTAATCTCCTTTTTCACACTTTTCCTTTGCTTTTCCTGATTGTCTTACATCTCTCTCATTTCTCTTCCCATTTTTTCCTCCAGACCTCTTTCTTGATTTTCAAAATCCTTTTTGAGCTCTTCCATGGCATGAGACCATTGCATATTTTTTGGGATGTTTTAGATGTGGAAACCCTGACTTTAATGTCTTCCTCTGATGGTATGCTTTGTTTTTCCTCATCAGAATGCATGGAAGAGAATACCGATTTTGTTAAATAAAATTTTACTTATTTTTCTATTTTCAGTGTTCGACAATCACTACCATACAATCTAGATCTTTTTCTTTTCCTCTCTCCCCTCCTTCCTCCACCTTCTCCCTCCCTCCCTCCCCAAGACAGCATATAATTTTATATAGGTTCTACACATACATTCGTATTAAATACATTTTCACCATAATCATGTTGTATATAAGAATTAAAATTAGTGGGACAAATCATATAACAAACCAAAATGCAATACCAAAGAAAATGATCTGCTACAATCTGAGATTAAATTCCATAGTTCTTTCTCTAAATGTGGAAGGCATTTTACCTTAAGAGACCATTGAGCATTTTTAAAGTCATTGCATTGCAATAAAGTTCTAAATCTACCAGAAAAAAATCTCTCACACTGTGGTTGTTACAGTGTACACACTTCTCCTGGTTCTGCTCTTTTCACTCAGCATCACTTCATATGTCGTTCCAGGTCTCTCAGTCTTCCTGTTCATCATTTCTCATAGCACAATAGTATTTTATTACATCCATATACCACAAACTGTTCAGCAATTCCCCAGTTGTTGGATATCCCTTTGATTTCCAGTTTTTCACCACTACAAAGAGTACTGCTATGAATATTATTGTACATGTGAGATTCTTTCCCATTTTTATGGTCTCTTGGGTATACAGTTATAGAAATGGTAGTGCTGGGTCAAAGGGTATGCACATTTTTGTAGCCCTTTGAGCATAGTTCCAAATTACTCTCCAGAATGGTTGGATCAGCTCACAGCTCCACCAACAATGAAAATACCTTTTCATCAAGAAATTTACCTCTTACTGTCTTACTTTTTCTGCTTTTTTGGGCATTTTCCTTGCCAGTTACTTTAAGTCCCTTTTCAAAAAGTGAAGTTTATAGTACCCCAGATTTTAGAGGTTTTATTCAGCTATTCTCTGAGATAACTCTAGGGACGTTGTAAGTTTTCAGTTGCTCCAAGGTGGCACAATCAAATGAGAGGAATTTACTTCTCTCCGGGACCACACTCTGATTTGTGAGCAACCAGAAGCACTCTTTTCTCCCCAGGATCTGCAAGCAGGATTCTCTCTCCACTGCCACCACCAGCTCCACCACACCACTGCTTCTCCTCACCCTAGGACTGCAACTCAGGGCTGAGATCCAGATCAGCTGCTTGATTCCTCCAGGATCTTTGGGTGGAAGGCTCCAAAATATGAATTCTACTGCCCACAATGGCTGCCACTGCCCTGGGGCCAGGGCTGGGGCCAGACCATGATCCCCGCTCACAAAGGTGAAAAGAGTTTTCTTATTGACCTCTGAAGTTGTCTTTGGCATTTGTGGGTTGAGAAACCTTGGAACTGCAGCAGCTGTCGTGACCCAGTGCTCTGAATCATGCTCTAATCCTGTCTTTTTCATGTGGCCTAGGTTGCAATACATTTTTCCTGTCAGGTTCCAGGCTGTCTTGGGTTTGCAATCTGTTTTGCTTGTTCAGTTTGTGGTTTCTGCTGCCCAAGTTGACAGTGGTGCCTGAAGGGGGCAGGAAGGGACTGAAGAAAGGTCTAATCTTAGGTAGAATTTTTTTTAAAGATTCATTTGTTTTTAGTTTTCAACAATCACTTAAATAAGGTTTGAATTTTCTTCCCCTACCCCCTCCTCAAAATGGCATGCAAATTTATGGAATTTCTATGCATACATTCTTATTAAACACATTTACACATTAGCCATGCATGTAGCATAGTAGAATTAAAAAAAATTGGAGAAATCATTAGAAAACAGAAACCAAACCAAAACATAACAAAATAAAATATAGTGTGTTTCATTCTTTCTGAGTTACAACTCTATGGTTCTTCCTCTGGATCTGAATGACATTTTGCATCATGAATTTTTTGGAAATGTTTTAAGTCCTTGCATTACTGTGAAGAGCTAAGTCTATCACAAACAGTCTTCACACACTGTTACTGTTACTGTGTATAATGTTCTCCTGGTTCTGTTCTTCACTCAGCATCAATTCATATAAGTCTTCTCAATTTTTTTTGAAGTCTGCCTGTTTGTCATTTCTTGCACCACAATAGAATTCCATTACATTCATATAGCACTAGTTGTTCAGGAATTCCCCAATTTATGGGCATTCCCTAGATTTCCAGGTCTTGACCACAACGAAAAGAACTGCTGTAACTAGTTTTGTACATGTGGGTCCATTTCCCATTTTTATGATCTCTTTAGGATACAGGTCTAGAAGAGGTATTGCTGAGTCAAAAGGTGTACATGTTTTTATAGCATTTTGGCTTAATTAAAAATTACTCTTCAACATGATTCTACTAGCTCAAAGCTCCCCCAATGATTATGCAGTGTGCCAATTTTCCAACATCTTCTCCAATATGTATTGTTTTCTGGTTTTGTCATGTTAGTTAATCTGATAGGTGTGATGTGGTACCTCAGAGTTGTTTTGATTTGTATCTCTCTAATTAATAGTGATGTAGAGAATTTTTTTTTCATGTGACAATAGATAGCTTTAATTTCTTCCTATTCATATCCTTTCACTATTTATCAATTGGGGAATTACTTGTATTCTTGTGAATTTGACTTTGTTCTCTACATATTTTAGAAATGAGGCCTTTATCACAGAAACTAGTTGCAAAAATTCTTTCCCAGTCTTCAGCTGCCTACCTAATCTTGTTTAAATTGACTTTCTTCGTGGAAAAACTTTTCAATTTAATGTAATCAACATGATCCATTTTCCAATTCATAATTTTCTCTATCTCTTGGCCACAAATTCCTCCATTCTCAATAAATCTGACATATAAAGTAATTGTTGCCTGTAATTAATTTACAGTATCATTTTCTCTATATATAGATTGTATAGCCACTTGGACTTCATTCTGATATATGGTGTTAGCTGTTGGTTTACGTTCAGTTTCTCCCATGCTGTTTTCCAGTTTTCCCAGAAGATTGTCTCAAATAGAGAATTCTTATACCAGAAACTTGGGTCTTTGGGTTTACCAAATACTAGATTGCTGTTATCATTAACTACTGTGTCTTGTGTACTTAACATATTCCACTGACCTACACCTGTGTTTCTCAGCCAGTACCAAGTAGTTTTTGATGATTACTGCATTATAATACAATTTAAGATCTTGTATGGCTATGCCACCTTCCCTAACATTTCTGCTTATTAATTCCATTTATAGACTGGACGTTTTGTACTTCCAAATGAATTGTTATATTTTTTTCTAGATCTCTAAAGTCATTTTTTGCTAATTTGACTGATATTGCACTGAATAAGTAAATTAATTTAGGTAGAACTGTCATTTTTATTATATTAACTCTTGCTATCCATGTTTATCTAATTATTTAGACCTGAATATAATTGTGCAAAAATTGTTTTGTAATTGTGCTTATATAGTCCCTGCATTTGTTTTGGCAGGCCAACTCCCAAGTATTTTATATTGTCTACAATAAGTTTAAATGGGATTTCTCTACCTCTTGCTCTTGGGGCTTTGTCAGTTATATATGGAAATGATATAATTTTATTTTGTATGCTGCAAATTTGCCAAAGTTGTTTATTGTTTCAAGTAATTTTTTTTTTTATTTGATTCTCCGGGCTTCTCTAAGTGTGTCGTTATCATATCTGCAAATAACCATAACCTAGTTTCTTCTTTGCTTCATCTACTTCCTTCTATTTGTTTTTCTTATCTTAGTGCTATAACTAATATTTCTAGTACCATATTAAATAACAGTGGTGATAATTGACATCCTTATTTCACCTCTGATCTTATTGGAAAGGCATCTATCTTATTATCATTACATACAATGCTTGCTGATGGTTAAGGTAGATTATACTTGCTATTTTAAGGAAGGGTTCATTTATTCCTCTGCTCTCCAGTGTTTTCAATAGCAATAGGTGTTGTATTTTGTCAAAAACTTTTTTTACTTCTTTTGAGATAAGCACGTTTTCTATTAGTTCTGTTGTTCATACCATCAGTTCTGCTGATAGTTTTCCTTATCTTGATCCAACCCTAAATTCCTGTCTTAAATCTAAGCTGATCAAAGTTTATTATTCCTTTTATAAGGTTCTGTAACCTTCGTGCTAATATTTATTTAATTTTTTTTGAAACTACATTCAATAGAAAAATTGGTTTATAATTTCCTTTCTCTGTTTTGGATCTTCATGGTTTAGATATCAGAAAAAAATATTTGGTTGGATCCCACCAGTTTTCCCAAGCACTCTATATAGTATTGGGATTAACTGTTTTTTAAATGTTAGATAGAATTTGCTTGCAAATCCCTCTGGCCCTGGAGATATTTTCCTAGTGAGTTCGTTGATGGCTTGTTCACCATCTTTTTCTGAGATTTCATTTTTAAGTATTTTACTTCCCCTTCTGTTAATCAGATAATTCATATTGCTTAAAGCATTCATCCATTTCACTAAGATTTCAAAATTATACACATATAGTTGGGTAAAGTAATTTCTAACTAATGATTTCTTTTTTATTTTATTTATTTATTTTTAATAAATGTATTTATTTAACTTGTTACATTCATTTTCACAAGATTTTGGTTTCCAAAATTTTCTCCCCATTTGTCCCCTCCCCCCCACCCCAATACACTGAGCATTCTATTTTCCCCTATCACCCATATGCCCTCTCTTCTTTCATCCCTCCCTTCCCTTACCCCATCTTCTCTTTTGTCCTGTAGGGCCAAATAGCCCTGGCCTAAAGCCTCTGAGAGAATTGAGCAGTTGATCTGGATCTCAGCCCTGACTGGTGACCCTTGGATGAGGAGTGTTAGCTGGTGTGGTGGAACTGTTGAAGTTTCTGGAGAGGTAATCCTGCTCACAGACCAGATTTCAGGCCAGAAGAGGAATAAATACCTCTCCCTTGATTGTGTCACCTTGGGGGAACTGAGAATTTACCAGTCCCCAGAGTATACTCTCCCTTTCACAAAGAACTCAAAAGTCAAGTAACTGCAGGGGGAAAAGGCCCCCAAAAGGGAAAAAGAATAAGACAACATAAGGCTACTTTCTTGGTGAGTAGGTATTTTCTTCCTTCCTTTTGGATGAGGAAGAACAATTAAGGTCTTCATAGGAAATCCTAGAAGTCAAGGATTCCACATGCAAAATCTCCAAAATAAATATGCAATTGTGATCAGACCATGTAAGACCTCAAAAAGGATTTTGAAAATAAGTAAGAAAAGTAGAGGAAAAATTGGAAAGAGAAATGAGAGCAATTCAAGAAAATCATGAAAATCAAGTCAACAGCTCGCTAATGGAGGCCCAAAAATGCTGAAGGAATTAACACTTTTAAAAATAGACTAAATTGGCAAAAGAGGCCCAAAAAGTCAGTGCTGTAAAGAGTAGAATTAGCCAACTGGAAAAGGATGTTCAAAAATTCACTGAAGAAAATAGTTCTTTAAAAAATGAGAATGGAGCAGATGAAAGCTAATGACCTTATGACAAACCAAGATATTATAAAACAAAAGCAAAAGAATGAAATAATAGAAGTCAATGTGAAATATCTCATTGGACAAACAACTGACCTGGAAAATAGAGTCAGAAGAGAAAATTTAAAAGTTATAGGACTAACTGAAAGCCATGATCAAAGAAGGAGCCTAGACATCATCTTTCATCAAATTATCAAGGAAAACTGTACTGATATTCTGAAACCACAGGGCAAAATAAATATTGAAAAAATTCACTGATCACCTGCTGAAAGAGATGCCAAAATGAAAACTCCCAGGAGAATTGTAATCAAATTCCAAAATTCTCAGGTCAAGGAAAAAATATTGCAAGCAGGCAGAAAGAAACAATTAGAGTATTCTGAAAATACAAGAAAGAAACCACAGGATCTGGCAGCTTCCACATTAAGGGATCAAAGGGTTGGAATAAGGTATTCCAGAAGTCAAAGGAACTATGATGGAAATAAGAATGCCCTACCCAACAAAACTTGGTATAATACTTCGAAGGAAAAAATGGTCATTCAATGAAACAAAGGACTTTCAAGCATTTTTGATGAAAAGACCAGAACTGAAATGAAACTTTAACTTTGAAACACAAGAGTGAAGAGAAGAATGAAAAGGCAAACAGGAAAGAGAAATGGTAAGGGATTTACCTAAGCTGAACTGTTTACATTCCTACATGAAAATATAATATTTGTAACACTTGAAATTTTTCTCACTATTTGGGTAGTTGGAGGAATTATACACACATGCACACACATAATATACATGTATGTATATACTGTGTGTATATGTGTATGTATGTGTATGCATGTGTGTGTGTGTACAGAAGGCAGAGGGTGAGTTTGATAGGAAGGGATGATATCTAAATAAATAAAATTAAGGGATGAGAGAGGAAAATATTGGGAGGAGAATGGGAGAAATAGAACAGGACAAATCATCACTCATAAAAAGTTAAGAAAAAGCTTTTTAAATGTAGGGGGAAAAAAGTAAGTGAGAGTGAAAAAGTGAAGCTTCCTCTCATCACATTTCACTTAAGGAGGGAATAACATGAACACTCAATTTGGTGTGAAAATCTATCTTACACTACAGAAAGTAGGGGGAAAAGCAATAAGTGGTATGTGGGGGCTATGAAAGAATTGAGGGCAAATGAGAAGAGGGGTGCAAATAGAAGTAAACACTTTTGGGAAGGATTAAGGTCAAAAGAGAGAATAGAAGAAATGGGACTGAAGGATAGGATGGAGGTAAACATAGGTAATCTTTCACAACATGACTATTATGGAATTCTTTAGCAAAATTACACATATATAGCATATATTGAATTGTTTGCCTTCTAAGTGGGGATGTGGGGGAGGGAGGAAGGGAGAGAAGCTGGAAGTCAAAATTTTAGGAAGGAATGTTAAGAATTGTTTTTACATGTAAATGGGAAATAAGAAATGCCAGTAATGGGGGTATAAAAATCTATCTTGCCCTACAAGAAAAGAGAAAAGATGGGGATAAGGGAAGGGAGGAATGTGACAGAAGGTAAGGCAGTTTGGGGGAATGGGTAATCAGAAAGCACAGCGTTTTGTGGTGATGGGAGGGGAGACATAGGGAGAAAATTTGGAACTCAAAATTTTGTGGAAATGAATGTTGAAAACTAAAAGAAATAAATAAATAAATTGATAAATCAGAACTCCTGGGATAACTGGAAAGGAATGTGGCATAAACTAGGTGTAGAGCAACACCTCAAACCATGTAACAAGGTAAGGTCAAAATGGTTACATAATTAACACAAAAAGGTTAATATCATAAGCAAATTAAAAAAAATAAAGAACAAACATAACAACCACTCCCCGCTTTGCTTTTCTTATGTTTCCCAGTTGACTCTGCCTTTGCAGGCCAATAGTACATTTGTTCATAGTCTATTTCACATGGCTTGCAAATTTCTGTGGGGATTGCCTAATTACAGTGCTGTGGGAATTGTGGGAATTCAGTGAATCACAATGATTCCAACTTGTGTCTCAATTCTGGATCTAGCTCAGCTCCCTTTCTGGTCAATTATGTATCTAGTCCAATTACTGATCACTCTGCCATCTTGGCTCTCCCAAACTTTTACATTTTAAGGACAATCCATCATTCCACATTGTTCTCTTTAAAAAACACAAGAAATCAAAGGGAAACATTGTAATATGACATTTGGTAAATAATAATTTTGGGAGACCTTAAAATATGGCATCCCACAAATTTAAGAGTGTATGTGTGTGATATGTGTATAGAGATACACAAATACAACCTACAGATATAGACGTACACCTATATATATATATATATTATATTCATATATATTTATATATATGTATATATAATATACCTATTACCTTTACAATATTGCATATATCTATTTCTTTTTCTATCTTTGCTAAACTCTTGAGTTTTCTTTCATAAGTCTGAAGTATTCCAAAGCCTGTTGTGTAGTGGATGGCCCGCATCCTTACATGACTTAGTGAAGTGGTTGAAGAAAAAAGACACCGGAGGCAGAAAAAGATAGACCAATTCCTTTCATTGATCCAAGGGTTAGGGTATATCCTGTTCCGGGGATTTGGCCAGTCTTATGGTCTTTAAAGGCTATTAAGCCTAGAGGACATCTATTTTACATATCCCTTGTTTTCTTTAGTTCTCACGTTTGTCTCACAGAGACAGTAACATCTGGGGGGCATGGAGAGTCATCCCGGATGATAATGAGCACAGTCTCAAAGAATAGTTTCCCGAAGGTCTTTCCTGATCTTGTCAACAGCACTCCACCCTGGCCCTCAACAATTCCTCCTTTCTTTTGTTGTAACAGGAGACAAGGTACTTAGGTTTAAAAAACTTACCCATGAGAGAGAAGGCACCTATGAATAGGGGGCCATACAGAGAAAGAAAGGGATAGAGGTAATATAGATATATAGA
The DNA here is from genome assembly GCA_028658325.1 of Potorous gilbertii. Taxonomy (NCBI): domain Eukaryota; kingdom Metazoa; phylum Chordata; class Mammalia; order Diprotodontia; family Potoroidae; genus Potorous; species Potorous gilbertii. The sequence continues at coordinate 536,020,416 of CM053770.1, forward strand.
TATGATGCAAAGGAATTTGTATTAGCAACATAGTCACTTGCAGCTTCCTTGGGGTCAAGATTTCCCTTGGAGGCCTGGTCTATAAATTATATATAGAGGTATTATAATGGACAGAAGTAACACAAATTGAAATGAACCTACAATCACATGTTATGAGCAATCTTGTTTCAAAAACAACTTTGTTTCCCACCACCAAAATAGTTTCCCTTAAAGTATCCATTAAATAATTCTATGTATGGATAAACCAATTGACATAAGGGAAGCCAATGCTGCCACAAAGCTTATAATGCCTAAAATAATGCAACTTATACATCTTTTCTGTCTTATTTTCAACATTAACTGATTAAAAGTTTGATCAGATACAGACAGATACCAGCCTTTACTTTTGATAGACATTATAGCAAACCTAGGATTCATAATTACAGATAATGCTAATATTAGCTACATGAAAACCAATGTATTCAGTGATAGTACAATTAAAGCATGTTATTTCCCGCTATCTATATCAAATTTGTTTCCCAAAAACCTTAAACCAATGTGCTACCATGTTTACCTCCTCTATTTGCCCTCCCTATTTCACCACCCATAACCCAAGGTGGATTATGTACAAAAAGTCCATGTATCTTCCTCTCAATCCGTTCCTTCTGCTACAGTAGTCAGCTGGAGGGTGCAGAAGCAGAATGAGTGTCTTCATTGTCCTTCCATTCCAATGATCATGGCTTCTTTTTCCTCGAGGCATATCTTCTCCAACGTATGGCAGAGGTCGGATGTTTCTTTCTGGTATCCATATCATTTCTTCATCATTTCCTGTGGAAATACAAGCATACCCTCGCCCCCATGTTAACACAGGGCCTGTCTTTGTGTTGCTCTATTTCACCTTCACTTTTTTCCAATTAGTGAGGTGTGTTTTGCCTTTTTGAAACCATTTTTGAGCAGGCGTAAGCCTCTCTCTATCTGGTGTCAGGAAATTAATGGTATACAACACTTTATCAACTTTTCTCCTCATTATTTTGCCTTCCTCTCCCCCTTTCTTTTGTTTTTGGAGGAGAGTTTTTGTGTCATGATTGTGACGTTCTACAATGGCTTGACCAGCAGGATTATATGGGATGCCAGTTCTATGCTGTATTCTGTATGACAGACAGAACTTAGTAAAGGCTTGACTACTTATAGGCTGGACCATTATCTGTTTTTATAATTTGTGGAGTACTTAGAGTTGCAAAACACCTAAACAGATGACTGATAACAAATTTTTTGATTCCCCAGTCAATGACCTGAATATGTGTCTAGTCGCATGAAGGCATTTATTCCTTCCAAATTCTGGGACATGTGTGACATCCATTTACCATATTTCAAGAGGATTGAATCCTCAAGGATTAATGGATGTATTTGATGGAGCTGGCACAAATGGAATGCAATGCGGACAAATGCTTCCTGCTTGCTCTCTAGTATATGAAATTGCCTTCGAAGCATGGAAGCCAACTTATGAAATTGGTTGTAAGAATGCTGTGCTTCTAAAACGTCAGTGTGAGCAGGATGTCTGCTTGTCTATTTCCCTCTACTATAGACCCTGGCAGTTGTGTATAGGATGGGATGCAAGATCTTTCTGAGTAAGGGATGATGTTCTCAGTTTCAGAAATTGCTTCCCGCTGAGATTGGATGTAGAGCTTTCCCTGCCTCAATAGGTCCTATTCAAGCGACACATAACTTGAGCAGTTATCTGGAAGTTGCTGGTTTGCACTCTGGAAAATACAAACCTGGCCTGGAGGTTAGACAAAGACCAAACAGGCACAAAAGAAATATAAATAAGGACAATTTCCCGAGCATAAGCGACAAAGAAGGCCAGTCTAGGCCAAGGGCAACAGATTTGAATACGAAAGGCCAGATTAAGTGGAAAGATTCAGGAAGATTAGGCTACAAATTTGCATATGAAAAGCTAGGTTAGGTGGCAAGACTACCATAGACAAGATTGCTCACAAGTTATCACTCTTCAGCATAACTGTATGTCTTAAACAAGAGTTTTCAAACTTACACCTTACAAGTGAATAGATGTACATCATTGGTTCACAGACTAACTTCTCCTTCTCTGATTACATTTACTGTGAAAGACAGACTTTTAGAAATTAAATTGTTAATAAGTTCAAACACCGATTTTAACTTTTGCTTAGGCCATGAAACGACTACAAATTCAGATTAAAAGAGCAAGATCGTTTTCAGCTTTATAGATCATTGCATATTAATTTAGCAATACGTTGTCTTGAAAATGAAATTTTAAACTGTTTGAAGTTTGTCCCGATGTTAACCGTCACTAAACTTTTATAAAGAAAATTAGTTGAAAAACTTTAAAATGATAAAATCCTTTAAAGGTTAGTTGGTCTGAATATGTCCTTAAGTGATATGAATGCCCAAAGTATTAGAAAAAACCAAATTCTTAATTATCACAGAATTCCTACATAATACAAAATGCTTTAGTCAAAAAGGTGCAATATACTCTCACATTGATAACAGTAAGAGACTGATCACAGAAAAACACTACTGCTTATAAAATTCTTTTAAAATATGGGGACATCTTAGGTGAGTCATAAGTAGTTAGATTGCTGAACATGTTCTAATTTCAGATAAAAATAGCGTTAGATTTCCCAGTAAGATTACACAAAAAGGGCTTACAGGTTTTTTTGGTCACTTACTATTGATCATAGAAATTTGCCACATAGAAAGAGAAAGCAGAGACATGTGACATAGCAAATATGACAGAATAAAACATCCTTAACTTTGCTTGAATTTAGATAAGAGTAAAATTTTCCAGTTATGTAGTGTCTGTTTCATAGCCAGACTCTGGAAGAGTCAGATAGGAAATATTCCCTTTGAGTAGCTTATGATATCTTTCAGGTACTGACTTAAGGCAAACAAGAATACTCAAATTCAAACTCAAAAATATTTACGGTCTCAAATGTCTTTCACATTAAACAGCAAATTTCACTCATCAGCTCAGAGACAGATAGTCATTCCTACTGTCATGGAGTTAGAGAGAGCAATGAAGATTTACCAGGGCTCATATGGGGAATTCCATTAAAATCTTTCCTTTTCAAGTTTAAAGCTTGTTGAAATGTGAAAGCTAATTGCCAAAAATTATAACTTCTAAACAAGTCCTATTCCTTGTTTATAATTTGCGTAAGTCAATCAAGTTTCTTTCTCAAGGTTGAAGATTACTTATAGGGATGGTTTCTTAGAGGCCTTAGCAATTTTACAAAAATAAAGGAGATTGGTACCGCACCCATGCCTGCCAACCCCCAAGTATACAGGAGGACTGTTCTGAATGGGCCTCTCTAAATAAAGCTTTCATTCAATTCCTTTCTTTCTACATACAGTAATCAATTAATAATTATGTTTAGCATTAAAACAGTAATTCCAAATAACTTAAATTAACAATCTTACAACTTTTAAAACGATACCCAAATGGTTTTAACTGAAACTTCTTTAACAGGCAAAGGTGAAAATACCCGGTTTTCTAAATGACAATTACAAAAACCAAAACATTGTAAGACAAGGTTATCAGGACTGATAAAATTTAAAAAAACCTAACCGGTTTTACAATTTTCCCATCACCTTTTAGTTTCAACAAAATTCAGATTAGAAATTGGTTTCTCTAACACTTTCTGAATTGCAGGATTACTCAATTTTTACAATACAGGACTATAACACTTTAGAAACACAACAGTAACACAAACAGTGAAACTTAGGTGTCATGAATTACATTTCCAAACCATCACATATAAATATTAACAGAAGACTGGGCTTACTAAGAGTAGGGGCTGGTTGACTTGTGATCTCATGCTGCTGTGACCCAACCCCTACCCTCAGGAAGGGTAAATTAAATTCCCTACTATTGCTTAGCTTTCTCTTCCCTTGCAATTCACTGTAGTCCTAGCTGGATGGATGAGTTGGGACCGCAAGGCAAAAGAAAAATCTTAATGGTTCTAACCTTTACTCAAGTAAATTTTACTTCTGTGTCCACTCCTTAAGAACTTCTTTGAGAGGGCTTTTGTATCTATCAGCTGAAGTGAGGGAGACTTCTGGACAATTATCCAGTGGCACCAAGTCCCCTCTGTTGTACTGGAGAGTTCAAAAGCTTTATCTCTGCTGAGGTGTTTCTTTTTCAGATCTATGCATTTTTCCAATTTACCTTAGTGCCAAATAATATAACAAATCCTGATCTGTTTTAAACATCCAATTAGCAGTGACATGTTTAACTTAAAATATGACCAGAATAACTACTTTTTGAGTATTTCCCATTATACATAAACTTCTCTTTCAGGTGAGGCATGAGATAATTAAAATGCTAGTCAACCTGCCTTTGATATGATGAAAAAATTCCCTGATTTCTTCTTGTCTTTCTCTCCACCTTCCCAACCTGGCCAGGGTTAGAAGATAGAAAGAGAGAGAGAGTTTTACAAACAACTTTCCAAAACTTTTATGCTTTGCTGAAACTGCCTTTAGCAATAAAGGTGGTTCCTCTCTTTCTTTCTCCTATACTCCTCCCTGATGCTGCAGTCATCAGAGAGAAGGGACTAGGGAAAGAGAAAACATGGAAAAGAGATTAACACACAAACACACTCACACAGAAGATAGAGACAGAATACATATACAGACAATAAGACAGAATTCAAAAAACCAAGAAAAGATTGTCAAAAATCCTCTGCACAAATTAGACCTATGGCTTGATTTCTTTTACTTTGTTCCAAACATGCTTTGTGAAATTCAAATTTCCACATTAAATTATCTACTTCAAGAGTGGTTTTATTTGAATTACAACAATCAATGGGGCATAGGGATGTCTGAGAAATGCTGTCTTAGAAGAGACTGAATGTAAGGATTACTTGATCCATAATTGATTGCACCTTGTTTTAATTCCTTTAAAAATTTGAATCCAGAGGGGTGAATTCTCTTGCAACTCCAACTGGGTTATTGGGATCTGGGGTTTCTGGAGGAGTATAGAATGGCAGCGGTTCTGTGGGAGCTGATGGTTCCAGGGGTGCTGAAGCTTCCTCTGACCAGGAATCCACCTCTTCTTCCCCTTGCTCCTTCTCTGCAACCACCTCTACCTGAGTGTTTCTGCCCTTAAAAAGCATTTGACCCATTTTTAACCTTACTTTTGCTATTTATCAGTCAGTACTGATTTCTTATGCACAGAATCTGCCTTTTGATTCTGTTAACACAGTAAATTCTCCCCATAAGCCTATAAGTGCTGAGATTTTACTGTGCCTGCGTGAACCTCTGACAAAGTGAAACGCCCCTGCTTGGATTGTTAGAGCTTCCCCTTGCCTTAGTTGTTTTCTCACAACTCGGAATTCGGAATTCCTTTCCAAGGGGGCCACTATCACTGAAAGATGAGTACTTTTCCTGGATCAGGTCCATGTTGAGGCGCCATATGTAGCAGAGGGCCCGAGTTCCTACATGGCTTGGTGAAGTGGCTGAAGAAAAGAAACACGGGAGGTGGGAAAAGACCAATTCTGTTTATTGATCCGAGGGTTAGGGTATATATAGACAGAAACTGCAAGTCTATGCAACATTCATTCTGCTCATTTCCTGTTCCCGGGATTTTGCCAGTCTTATGGTCTTTAAAGGCTATTAAGCCTAGAAGACATCTATTTTACATATCCCTTGTTTTCTTTAGTTCTCAAGTTTGTCTCACAGAGACAGTAACATCTGGGGGGCATGGAGAATCATCCCGGATGATAATGAGCACAGTCTCAAAGAATAGTTTCCCGAAGGTCTTTCCCGAAGGTCTTTCCTGATCTTGTCAACAGCACTCCACCCTGGCCCTCAACACTGTTGAAAACAAACCTGATGTGATTATAACAGCATCATCTGTGTTATTTCACTATCCATTGGGAATCCTTTTTCAACTTGAATTTTTATTCATTTTGTGGAGGCAGTTAGTGGCACAGGAGATAAAACACAGGGCCTACAGCTTGCAAGACTTCAATCAAAATCCAGACTTAGAAACTTAGAATTTGACCCTAGTCAAGTCATTTAATTTTTGTTTACCTCAGTTTCCTTAACAGTAAAATGAAGGTAATAAAAATACCTCACTTTTCAGCTGCATGCCCAATTTGTTGATCTCCTCTTTCCCTGTTTTATTCATGTAGGCATTCAAAGATATAAAACTTCCCCTAAGAACTGCCTTTGCAGTATCCCATAAGATTTGATAGTTTGTCTCTTTATTGTCATTGCCCTGAATGAAGTTGTTGATTGTCTCTATGATTTTTTTGTTTAACATATTCATTCTTTAAGATTAGATTATTTAGTTTCCAATTAATTTTTTGTCTATTTTTTCATGGCCTTTTATTACATATAATTTTTATTGCATTATGATCTGAGAAGGATTCATTGACTATCTCTGCCTTTCTGCACTAGATTGTGAGGTTTTTATGTCCTAGTACACGGTCAATTTTTGTAAATGTGCCATATACCACTGGGAAAAAGGTATATTCTGTTCTATTACTATTCAATTTTCTCCAGAGATCTGTTGTATCTACCTCATCCAGAGTTTTATTCTCATACCTAACTTTTTCTTGATTATTTTGAGGTAAGATTTATCAAGTTTAGAGAGGAGGAGGTTGAGGTTCCCCACTAGTATAGGTCTGCTGTCCATTTCTTCTTGTAACTCCTTTAGGGTCTCCTCTGAAAATCTGGCTGCTATACCCACTTGGGGCATATATGTTTAGTAATGCTATTGTTTAGTTGCTTATGGTGTCTTTTAGTAGGATATAGTTTCCTTCCTTATCTCTTTTGATTAGATCTGTTTCTGCTTTTTCTTTGCCTGACATTAAGATTGCTACTCCTGCTTATTTACATCAGATGAAGCACAATATATTCTGCTCCAACTTTTTTACCTTTACCCTGTGTGTATTCCACCATTTCAAATGTGTTTCTTGTAAACAAGGTATTGTTGGGTTATGGTTTTTAATCCATTCTGCTGTCTCTGTTTTATGGAATAGTTCATCCCATTCACATTCACACCTATGATTACTATCTCTGTCTTTCCCTCCATCCTCTTTCCCAAATCTTTTGTGCTTTTTAGTTCTCCCTTCTCCCCCTCCCCAATAGAGTTTAAATTTTTTACTACCACTTCCTGCAGTCTTCCTTTCCTTCTTTCAGTTCCCTTCCCTTTTATTCCCTTTTACCCTTACTACTTCTTCCTCTCTTTTATCCTCTTCTCCTTTTTCTTTCCCCCTTTCCCTCCTACTGCCTATAGAGCTAGTTAGATTTATATACTTAAGTTTGTTGTTTTCTCCTTGAACCAAATCAGATGACAGTAACTGTAAAACAATGCTCATCTCCCTCTCTTATTGCCCTCTGCTGTGGTAAAAATTTGTGCCTTTTTCTGTGATGTAATTTGCTATTTTCTGCATTTGCCTTTTCACATCTCCTGTTACAATTCCTTCACACCCTTAAATCACATGTTTATAATCACATCCTTTATTTTATACCAGATCCCTCTATCTATGTGTATCCTTTTCATATTTCATAATAGATATACAATTCTCAGGATTAACAAGTATCATCTTCTGTTTTATGTATGTAAATATTTTGTACATACTGAGCAACAAGAGTTTCTTTTTTCCCATTTATCTTTTTATGCCTCTCTTGAGACCTGAGTTTGAAAATCAAATTTTCTATTGAGTTCTGGCTTTTTCATCAGGAAGGTCTGAAAATTCTTTATTTCATTGCATGTCCATCTCCTTGCCTGAAATAGTATGCTCAGCTTCACTGGATAATTGATCCTTGGTTGTATTCCCAGCTCCTTTGCCTTATGAAATATCATACACAGTTTGTGAGGAATTTTTCTGGTAGACGTAGTACTTCATTGCAATGCAAGGACTTAAAAAATTCCCAATGGCCTCCTAAGGCAAAATGCCTTCCACATCCAGAGAGAACTGTAGAATTTGATCACAGAATGAAGTAGGTCATTTTATTTTGTATTATGTTTTGGTTTGCTTTATGATTTCTCCCATTCATTTTAATTCTTCTATGCCACATCATTAAGGTGAAAATGTATTTAATAGGAATGTATGTATATAATCTATATAAAATTGTATGTGCCTCAGGAAGGGAATGGGGAGGTGCGTCGAAGAAGTGGGAGGGAGGAGAAAAATATAAGAAATATGGAAGTGATTATAGAACACTGAAAACAAATAAAATAATAAATAAATAAAATAATAATAACCCCTCATAGGTTTTGTTTTGAGGATCAATTGAGATAATATTTCGAAAATATGCTTAAGATTGAGCCTGGAACATAGTAATTACCATATAAATGTGTTTCTATTTTCTCTTTTTTATGTCTTATCTAATGGTAATAATCAGCACATTATTTGTGCAAAGTTAATTTTATTAGTATGTAAATATGTATGTATCTATTGCAAATAAATATACACATAAACTAATATGTAGAAAGATTTTTCCATTAATTTTCTTAACTGACATGGTCGAGAAATAGTACAGTATAATCAAGAAATATAAAGTAACTGTTAATAATATTTTATTTCCTGCAACCCAATCACAGTGGGTAGTCCTTCCTCAAATTGAAAGGATTATAAGGCTTTAGTCATTGGAAGAAAATGACTGACATAGGAACTATTTTTTCTTTGGCTGAGAGAGTCAATCATTCTTTTTGGTTCTATATATAAAAATCAGAAGTCAGCTAGCAGTTGACAATATAGGGTCTAGGGTGTTTTGTGGATTCAGGCTCCTTCCCCTCAACTTAAGGACAACATGATAGGAAACAAAGAACTTTCTTTTCTCTTACCTCTGTCAGTTTTTCAGCTGAACTATTGTCCTACCAGGAGATAATGCAGCCAGGTACTAGTAGAGGCATATACCTGAAGATAGACATGAGGTAACTTCTAAGATTGTATCCCCATGAACCAAAGAAGAAAGTCTGATATAGATCAAAAAACTATAAAATTATGACTTTTCTCCTATGAAATACCAGCCAATGTGTATTTTCCTTTGCCACATCTTTATCCTATATGAGTATCTCACAAACAATGTACTTCTGATTTTGACCCCAGTCTTTCTCTGTGTACTTATGGGAAATAGAATCCCAATAGAAATGCTTTTGCTAAAAGCTATTTAGACCCACTGGTTGATTGTCAACAGAAAGACCACCAGTGGATGAATGAAACAATCAGGAAATAGAGTGGTGGGAATGGGTATCCACAGGGCTTAGAACCTAAGGTAACAAATGTCTGTATGAAAAATTGGAACAGTATTTGTCTTGATGAATCTCTTTAATGTCACAGTAATTGTAGCTGACAGAGGCTTATTAAATATTGTCTTTATTGTCTGAAATAAAAGGAAACTGCTTTATTCACTGAGGAAATTAAAACACCTCAGTCCTGATTTTACTTTCATGTATTTTATGAGATAGAAATGTTTATAATCTTTCATGATCCTTTTCCATATGAATTTACAACTTAAAAAATATTCTAAACTGTTATTGCCCTTTCGTTGAATTTTCCTCAGTCTGATTGATGAACTAAAATGATGTCCTTTATAAATGTCTTTAACCAATATTTACCTTTAAATGAAAAAAATCCCTTAGTAAATACCCTGATAAACAGTGCTGAACACAGCTATGATTTCAAATTACTGATAGTATGAGAAAGGAACATTAAACCTGAGGTTTCATCTTACACTTTGCAAATTGACAAAAATGCAAAAAACAAAAAAAAGTGAAAGCTATGTGAGGTCACCGAAGGAAAAAGGAAGACTGACACATTATCATACTATTGGCTAAGGTATTAACTGGTACCATCATGCATGCTAATTGGATTGAAATTATGCATTCCTTTTGGTTTCCCTCTCCAAATTCACACTGGAATAGGCAAGTTGGGCATCTAGGATACAATTACCCTGTTTCCTTCTCATGATTTTAGGTGTAACCTTATGGATCTGGTATTTCTATTATTGTCTATTATGAACCTATAACCAATGTTCTACCTAATAATTATCAATTAACCTCTCAGAGTTAATTAACTTTTAGAAAGAAAGAAGTATTTCCTAAGGTGTCATGATAAGAACAGTTTATGTAAAAACCATCTCCTCAAGGATTTAGAAATGATGCTACCACAAATATGTACAAACTCTGGGGAAAAATAGGTTCAAACATAGTGAGCAGTTGTGGTAAAGGGGTAATTCAATAAATCATTGGGGAAGTCCTCTTCTCCCTTCTTGGAGATGTAATGTAGTTCACCTTAAATGTGTTACTCTTCTTGTCTCTGAAGGCCAGTGTTATACTAGAGTGCTGAATTGCCTTTCTTTGGTGGGATAGTTTTCCTTTCACTCTTAGATCTCTTTCTCTCTCTCTCTCTCTCTCTCTCTCTCTCTCTCTCTCAAAAACAAATTATTATTTTTAATGAATGAGAACACTTTTAGCACGAAAATCCACATCAATTTCGTGAATTAACCAATAAGCACCAGGAAATTCATCTACATAGAACAAATGATAAGGATATACAGTTGCATAGGCATCTCTATATACCTGTAATGTAAATTAAACTATATCCAGCTAGAATGCAGGAAGCAAGAGCACAGTAATCTTCCTTCAAAAATAAGGAAAACAGGAAAGAAATTTATTGTTTAAAGAGGCAAATTTTAAGAGTTTATGTCCTTATCATCAGGATGTTGTTATATCTTTCTCTTCCTTCTTTTTCATGGGGAGAAAGAAAGAGAGAAAAACATTAAATCTTCCCTTTCTGTCTGGTCATCCTCTGTTGGCTGAAAGGAGAAACTATGGAAGGAAGTCATGACTGGCAGTTAAAACAAACTGCTTTGGCTGTGGTATCAAATGAGTAGAGTAAGCTTTCTTTTTCGTCACTGTTGCTACCAAAGCCAATGGAAAATCCCAGTCTTCTGATGTTTCCAAATTCACAGGTTCATCTTCTGGACAATGTCAGAAGAAGATGGAGGATAATACAACATTGAATTTGACCTCACTTGCCACAAACTGTTACCCTCTTGTACAGATGTAAAGGAGCTATTGCTTCAAAACTTTCTCAAAAATTCCTTCTCTAACATACAAAGACCCATAGGCATATCCAATTCTTTCAATCCTCCTAAAACATTTCCTGTGTATTGTGTTTCACTTACCTCCACGATCAAGAGAATTTACAATCCAATTTATGACCTTGATTAATTAGAGTTATTCAGGTCTTGATCACAAATAAGTTTACACTTTGATTGATGAATCCATTGGAGAAATCTTCTGCACCTTAGTTGAGAGAGGAGAGTTTTGAACACTCTTCTTGCAAATACACACAAGAAAACTGACTAAATCCCCAAAACATTTATTCACCTATCCCCCACTAGACATGTAACCCAGAGAGAGCAAAGACAGAAAGGAGGGTTTAATGCTTAACAAAATATGAATAGCATCCTTTATAGTAATAAAGATATACAAATAAAGTGGGCACCCATCAATTGGAGGAAAAATTGAAGGGAAATTCTGCATGTAAATATAATGGAAACATCTTTTTTGCTAAAGAAATGATGGTAGGTGGCTATGCCACTGGTCCTCGGGTCAGGAAGATCTGAGTTCAAATTTGGCTTTAAACATTTTCTATCTGTATTGCTCTGAGCAAAACAACTTAATTTCTATCTGTTACATTTTCTCCCTTTATAAAATGGAAACAATTAATAATAACCCCCACCTTTCAGAGTTGTTCTGAGGATCAAATAAGATAATAAAAGTAAAACATTTTGCTAACCCTAAATCACTAGAGGAATTGTAGCTATTATTGTTTTTAATGTGAGAAATTTAAAAAAAGAACAAGGCAATGAATTATCTTTCCAAAAAAGAAAAATAATCATAACCAAAAGAATAATATACATATGGGTAAACATATGCACGTATATGCAAATATATGTATATAGGTTATTTGAATGAAATAACACAAATGGAAAGATTACTAAAAAGAATTCAATGAAATTCAGTAGTGCAGTGTATTATAAGCCCAAAAATATAAATTACTAGATAAAAGACTGTCTTTTTGAAAGAACTACTGGAAAATTGGAAAACAGTTTGGTAAAAATTAGGTTTGAAGCAAATAAACAAGCAAACAAACAAAAAAAGTGATGATCCTGGAGGAAGAATAATGAAACTCACCTCCCTCTTCTCAGGAAAGAGGTAGAGGACTATTTTAAGGTAGAATGCTATATATAGAATCAGGTATGGTCACTGTATTGGCTGGCTTTGATTAACTGCTAGTCTCTGTTTCTGGGGAGAGTTCAATCTAATGTGTTTGGAAGAGCACTTATTTTCCCAGAAGTGACTACACATGATAAAAAAATCAAAGTATTAAGGACACATTTTTAAAAGAGAAGAAACCCAAGATAGCATTTGTGAAATACAGGTTTTCCTTTCATTCTGTTTTTCCTTTGCACACACCATCTGGCTTTTGCATGTCAGCTACCGAGAGTCACTGATAAGCAGTGATTCCAAAAATTTAAGAAGCATAGACTACACCACAGTTACATATGTGCTTCGAAAAACAAATCAAGGCATAGAGAATTCTCCTCGACATTTGCCAGAAAGGTTTCCCAAGAGTTAGAAGGCTCTTGTCACTTATAAAGCAACAGCCCAGAGGTGAGTTCAGTTTATCAGTGTGTGAGCATCAGAAAATGAACTGCATTAGCTCAGCACCAGCAGGCAAAGGTTCCCTTCTATATCCTTGGGAGACTAGCCATTCTTTGAATTGCCTCTTTGAATGCCTATACCACTTAGAATTAAAGATCTCATCACTTCTTTGGTGAAAGTATAGAAGTTGCGATGACAAAATACATTTATGGTGGAGATGTAAAACCAAGAATCTGCAGGCAGCTCCTGCTATTTAAGACAATTAGTTTTCTGTTTAGAACTCTCTGTAGGAAAATAAAAGAACCAATTTCATGATTACCTTTATTTAACCATTATTCAATGTACAGTTAATAAAACATAATACTGAGAATTAATTAGTATAAGGGTTTCTCTATCTGTGTACTCAATACTTAGTACTTCTGGTTAGTCTGATATTCTCTTATCTAGAGCTCACAGAGTGAGAAGTCTATTTGGGGAAGATCCCAATGTAAACAGAAAACAAATACTCAAGAATTTTCTAACTCTGAAACATGATATTTTGTCCAGTGTTTTTCTGAGAGCTCTTTCCTTATCCTTAGAATTTACTGTCTCTTCATCTTCTCTTCTAGATATCTGTAGTTTTCTTCAAATCTCAATTCTAGTAACACAATCTAAATGAGACCTTTCCTGAACTCCAACTACTAAGACCTCCTCCCCACATGAGTAACCCCACCCCTACAAACTACATTCCATTTTTACTTACTTTGTTCATTTGTACATTACATTTACACCTACTTCAATATTTACAAGGGAGGCTAGGTTGCACGGTATATAGATTACCCAGTCTGGAGTCAGGAAGGCCTGAGATACTTACCAGCTACGTGATGCTGGACAAGTCAATTTTCTTTGTTGTAATGGGAGTTAAAAATCTCCCATTCCCATTGATGAGCTTCAGGTGTTGCTATTGAGGGAGGCTTGATTAGGGGAGGCTTATTTCCTGTGAAGACCCAAACATTTTTATGATTGCTAATGAGACACTGGTCACCAGGGGTCATGTCCTCTGCCTCTGAAAAGAGTATATATCAGAAGTAGTTTTTCCTTTTATAACTGCATATCTAAGAAACTGTGATATCAGCCATGCCCCATCATGTACGTTGGGGTGCTAACTGATACGTCTGTCTCAGTTTCCTCATTTGTAAAATAAGCTGGAGAATGAAATGACAAGTTACTCCAGTATCTGTGCCAAGAAAACGCCAAATGGGTCCCAAAGAGTTGGACACACCTAAAAGAGATGAACCACAGCAATAACAGAAGGGTATATATTTTTCTACAGATACATAAGTACCTTGAGGGCAAGAACTCTCACATTTTTGCCACTTCATCTTCAGTCCTTAGCAGAGTACAAGTCTATAGCAGATATTTAATAAATTCTTCTTAATTAGTTAAAAGCTATCCCTGCTCACCAGGAGATTATATTCTAAAGGGGAAAATGCCATGCACATATATGGGCATTAAAGTTACATCCAAAAGTTGATACAAGATAATCTATCTAAAGGGACCCTAATGGGAAAAACCTCCTGATAACATGAGGCTTTAGTTGAAAACTTAAGTGAACTCTTACCCAGTGCACTACCTAGCTGCCCCTAAATACTGCACAAATAAAGCAATGGACTCCTTCACGCAAGCTAGAACTGCAGAAAAAAAGATCCAACTATGGGCATTGAGAGAGAGTCCTACCAAGAGAGCAAAGGCAAACTCAGGTAAACAGACCTGATGATAATGAAAGGATTCTCCAGTCAGAGCAGAAATCCTCAATCCTCTTATCTAGGGAAACTCAAGGATGGCTTAGGGTGGCTACAGTATGGTGGGAGGTGGAGGGTTGAGATTTTAAGACTCATAAGTCCAAAAATACTGAATGGTGATAGAAGATAATAGCAGGAACTCCATAAATCTGAGGTAGAACCAAAATATCCCAACCATCCTATTCAATATTGTAAAATTTAAATGAAGTCTAAGTCTGGCAGAAAAGCTCAAACCAGGAATAGGGGCTGAATATGACTAAAGTAAAGCAAACTTCCAATATAATAAAGAAATAAGGTGTGTTAAGAGATACTCAAGAGTTAACCTAGAAGAAGTGAATAAATCTAAGACTACATGAAGAATCTCAGAGAAGAAAATAAAATATTTTGGTTATAAGGATTACATGAGTATCTCAAAAAATGGAAGCAAGGAACAAAAATAAATAATTCCTTCTTAAGGGCTTGGCTAGATGGTTTTCACCTTAAGCTGCCAGATACACAAATCTTGATTTAAAACTAGCCTGACAGTTTTGTACAATCCCCATAACATGAGCAAGTCCCTCAACCAATCCAAACAGACTTCCTACCACATCTAAAGAAACAAGCTTTGCTTAATTGATTATATGAGTCAAGGAGATGCTCGTTAATTCATAACTCTGATTGACTGATTCAATCTCGATGCCTTCTTACCTGATACAGATCTTTGAGCTAAATAGAGTTGGGTGATTGATTCAATCATTTACACACAAACGAGGATTATTTTCATCATGTGTCATTGATTACAACACAATAAAACATAACAAAAAATGTAAATCAATTAATATGGTTTGAAGAAAGATTTTAATTTAAAGGGAGAATAAATAATTTAACCCTAACAAATAAATGGATCAAAGCACAGATTGTAGAAACACATAATTTAAAAAAATGATAATGACAAGAATCAGACAGTATTTTGGGGATGAATTCTTGAGTGAAAATGAATATATTGCCATACTTTTTATCAAAAAATTGAAGAACAGATTAATAATATGGACATGCAACTAAAAAAGAGCTACAAAAATTAAAGACAAACTAATAGAAATAGAAATTCTGAAAAGTAGAACAGAGAATAGCATTGAAAGAAATATACACATAAATATATATATATATATATATATATATATAGATTAGCTTTGAAAGAAAAAATATACATATATGTATATATACATACATGAGTGCACATATATACATATATACGTATGTATAATGATTCCAGTTTCTTAGAAGTGATAGATGGGCTCCATGTGTGGAATGCAACTTGTGATTACAGACATGACCAATAGTTTGATTTTTTTAAATTACTCATATTTATTTGTTATAAGTAGCATCCCCCTGCCTTTTTGGGAAGAGGGAAGGGTTCATGAGAAGAAATGATAGTGATATGAAAAAAGAAATGAAAGAGCATTAATGAAAGAGTTTTCAAAAGAACAAGAGCATAAAGAAGACACATGTCAGACAGATAAAAAGGATAGAATTGGAAATACAACATCCAATCCTTTCTAGATATAAAAACTTGAATAGAAAATTCGTTTCATATATTAATCTTTTTGTGTTTTGTGTATAAAAATGAGCATATTTCTTGATGTTTGTTAACTTAATAATAATAATAAGGAACTGGCAGAGTGAGTGTCGAGGGTGGGAGACCAGTAGAGCCAAATGAGTGGCAGCCACTGAGTGCCACATATCAGCACAGCAGCTCATGAGACTTTCAACTGGAAGATTAAACATCGGTAAGTCACCTTCCTGAACTTCCAGGAACCAGGAAGGCAGAGTGACCAATAAATGCTATCTCCTACCCCCTTGATGACCATGAAAGAACAATAAAATATTTCCCCAGAAAAATCCTAGATAAGTGGAAACAGCAGAGGGGGCAAATAGTCTCATAACACCTGAGGCTAGGGAAATAGCTAAGGTGGATTCCTTCTACTGTGGCAGAGGCAAACCAGAGAGAAAGAGGACCCAGTGTGGAGGAAACTCGCACTAGGACCCAGGCAACCCTCATCGCCAGGAGAGGAGCACCAGGAGGGGTGGGAACTGGTACTAGCATCTAGGTGTGTCTCAGCACTCCAGGGGAAATGGAAAGACAATGGGACAGCTGAGATCCCCATCCCCTGAACTTGTTTTTCAGCAGTTCAGCTGAGGACATCTACTGTGACCAGACAATCCCCTCCCCCACACTTAGCAAGCTAACCCCAGGGCTGATCAGGGAAACAAAAAACAAACACCTAGCTTTTTCACACAAGTCAGTTTAACACCAAGTTCTGAAGCTTCTAACTGAAAGAACCAGAAGCCACAACCTACGACCATCATCATGAATAAAAAAAAAGCAAAATAAGTGTGAAAAAACCATAGAATCTTTCTATGGGGATATGGACCAAAACACAAACACAGAAGAGGTCAGTACTGAGACTGTACTTCCATCTGAAATTTGAGAAGGGGCTATGAACTGCTTGCATGCACAAAAAGTTCTCCTGGAATAGCTGAAGAAGGAAATAGAAGAAAAACTAGCTAATGATTTTAAAATTATAAAAAAAGAATTCACAGATGAGAACAACTCTTTGAAAAGAAACATTGAACAAGTGGAAAAGAAAGTAAAAAAATTAACTGGACAAAATAACTCCCTAAAAGGAACAGTTGGTCAAATGGAAAAGGAGACACAAAACCTAACTGGGAAAATTGGACAAACAGAAAAGGATCTACAAAAATTAACTGGAGAAAACAACTCCTTAAAAGGAAAAATTGGACAGATGGAAAAGGAGATGCAAAAGTTAACTGAAGAAAACAATTTGATAAAGATTAGAATTGGACAAGTAGAAAGAAATGACTCAATGAGATAGCAAGAATCAGTGAAACAAAATCTAAAGAATGAAAAGATAGAAGAAAATGTAAAACATCTAATCTGGAAAACAACTGACTTGGAAAGTAGATCCAGGATAGAAAATTTAAGAATAATTGGCCTGCGAGAAAGCCATGATGAAGAAAAAGAGTCTGGACAATATCTCCCAGGAAATTATCAAGGAAAAATGCCCAGAAGTGCTAGATGTAGAGGGTAAAATAGTTTTCAAAATAATCCACTGTTAATCTCCCCAAAGGGATTCCAAACTCAAGACCCCAAGAAATATCGCTGCCAAATTCCAGAACTATCAAATGAAGGAGAAAATACTACAGGCAGCCAGAAAGAAACAATGAAAATATCGAAGAGTTACAGTCAAGATCACACATGACCTTGCAGCTTCTACATTAAAAGATCGAAGGAATTGGAACCCAATATTCTGTAAGACAAAGGAATTGGGACTACAACCAAGGCTCAACTGCCCAGCAAAGTTCAGCATAACGTTTCAGGCAAGGAGAAAGTCATTAAACAAAGTAAGGGATTTCCAGACATTCTTGACAAAAACGCCTGA
This sequence comes from Potorous gilbertii, assembly GCA_028658325.1. Classification (NCBI taxonomy): domain Eukaryota; kingdom Metazoa; phylum Chordata; class Mammalia; order Diprotodontia; family Potoroidae; genus Potorous; species Potorous gilbertii. The sequence continues at coordinate 536,038,277 of CM053770.1, forward strand.
ACTTAATAGACAATTTGATCTTCAAAAATCAGATCTCAAGAAAAGCATAAAAAGGGAAACTGGGTAAAGAAAAAACTTGTTACTCAATTTGGGCAAACTGTTTACCTCGTTATAAGGGAAGATGATAACTGTTAATCTTGAGAATTGGGCGTCTATTATCAAATAAAAAAGGATATACATAGAGAAAATGGGCATGAAGCAAATTATGTCATGTTAAAAATATGCTTTAAGTATGTGAAGGGATTGTAACAGGAGGTATGAAAAGGAGTTAGCAGAAAATGGTAGATTGCATCACAGGAAGAAGTAGAAAATTATAGTAGAGAGAAAGAGGGGAGGGAGATGAGCATTGTTTGAGAGGTACTCTCATCTGATTTGTTTCAAGGAAGGAACAATAAACTTAAGTATATACTCCTAACTAGCTCTGTAGGCAGTAGGAGGGGAAGGGGGAAGAAAGGGGAGGGAAGCCAAAAGAGAGGGAAGAAACAGTAAGGGTAAAGGGGAGTAAAAAGGAGGGAGGCTAAAAGAAGGAAGGGAAGGCTGCAGGAAGGGAAGGAGTAGATGGGGAAAAGTGAATACTATTGAGGAGGGGAAGGGAGACAGGAGAGCTAAAGCATAAATGGTGGGAAAGAAGATGGAGAGAAATACACAGATTGTAGTCATAAATGTGAATGCGAATGGAATGAATTCTCCCATAATACGGAGACAGACAGCAGAATGGATTGAAAGCCATAATCTAACAATATGTTGTTTACAAGAAACACATTTGAAACACGGGCATACACTCAGGATAAAGGTCAAAGGTTGGAGCAGAATATATTGTGCTTCAACTGATGTAAGAAAAGCAGAAGTTGCAGTCCTAATCTCAGACAAAGCAAAGGCAGAAATAAATCTAATCAAAAGAGATAAGGATGGAAACTATATCCTGCTAAAAGACACCATAGACAATGAAGCAATATCATTACTAAACATGTATACTCCAAGTGGTATAGTATCCAGATTCTTAGAGGAGAGGTTGGGGGAGTTGAAGGAAAAAAATTGAGAGCAAAACTATGCAAGTGGGGGACCTCAACCTCCCGCTCTCTGAACTTGATAAAGCTAACATGAAAATAACCAAGAAAGAGGTTAAGGAGGTGAATAAAACTCTGCATAAAGTAGATATGATAGATCTCTGGAGAAAATTGAATAGGAATAGAAAGGAATATACCCTTTTCTCAGCGGTATATGGCACATTTACAAAAATTGACCATGTACTAGGACATAAAAACCTCACAATCCAGTGCAGAAAGACAGAGATAATCAATGCATCCTTCTCAGATCATAATGCAATAAAAATCATATGTAATAAAAGACCATGGAAAGATAAACCAAAAATCAATTGGAAACTAAATAATCTAATCCTAAAGAAGGAGTGGGTTAAAAAAGAAATCATAGAAACAATCAACAACTTCATATAAGAGAATGACAATAATGAGAAAACCTACCAAATTTTATGGGATACTGC
>CM053770.1:536039877-536055341 GCA_028658325.1 Potorous gilbertii
TCTTAGGAGAAGTTTTATATCTTTGAATGCCTACATAAATAAAATAGAGAAAGAGGAGAACAAAGACTTGGGCATGCAGCTGAAAAAGCTAGAAAAAGAACAAATTGAAAATTCCCAAGTAAATACCAAATTATAAATACTGAAAACCAAAGGAGAGATTAATAAAATTGAAATTAAGAAAAATATTAAATTAATAAATAAAAGCAATAGTTGGTTTTATGACAAAACTAATAACATCGGTAAAGCATTTATCAATTTGATTGAAAAAAGAAAGAAGAAAATCAAATTACTAATATTAAAAATAAAAGGGGTAAATTCACCTCCAATGAGGAGGAAATTAAAACAGTAATTAGAAATTACTTTGCCCACCTTTATGCCCAGTAATTCAATAACCTAAATGAGATGGATGAGTATTTTAAAAAATAAAAATTGCCCAGATTAACAGAAGAAGAAGTTGAATACTTAAACAACCCCATCTCAGAAAAAGAAAATGAAGAAGCCATCAATGAACTCCCTAGGAAAAAATCTCCAGGGCCAGAGAGATTTACAAGTGAATACTATCAAACATTTAAAAAACAGGTAATTTCAATACTATATAGACTATTTTTGAAAATTAGGGAAGAAGGAGTCCTCCCAAATACTTTGTAAGGTACAAATATAGTTTTGATACCTAAACCAGGAAGAGACAAAACAGAAAAAAAAATTATAGACCAATTTCTCTAATGAATATAGATGCAAAAGTTTTAAATAAGATTTTAGCAAAACGAATACAGTATCTTATCACGAGAATAATACATTATATGTTCAGGTATGATTCATACCAGGAATGCAGGGTTGGTTCAATATTAAGAAAACTATTAGCCTTATCAATCATATCATCAACAAAACTAACAAAAAACAACCATGATTATCTCAATAGATGCAGAAAAATCTTTCCACAAAATACAACACCCATTCCTATTAAAAACATTGAAGAACATAGGAGTAAAAGGAATTTTTCATAAAATAAAAAGTAGTATCTACCTAAATCCTTCAGCAAGTGTTATATGGAATGGGAATAAAGCTATATATATTTCCAATAAGATCAGGGGTGAAACAAGGATGTCCATTATCACCAATATTATTCAATATGGTTCTAGAAATGTTAGTTGTAGCAATTAGAGAAGATAAAGAAATTGAAGGAATAAGAATAGGCAAAGAAGAAACTAAGTTATCACTCTTTGCAGATAATATCATGATATATTTAGAGAATCCCAGACATTCAAGTAAAAATAGCACTTGAAATAATAAACAATTTGGCAAAGTTGCAGGTTACAAAATAAACCTGCACAAACCTTCTGCATTCCTATATATTAGCAACGAAGTCCAATAGAAAGAGACAGAAAGAGAAATCCGATTTAAAGCTAGGGTAGACACTATAAAATACTTGGGAGTTTGCCTGGCAAAACAAACCCAGGGACAATATGAACACAATTATAAGACACTTTTTGCACGAATAAAGGCAGATTTAAGGAAGTGGGAAAAAAATTAGTTGCTCATGGGTAGGCTGAGCTAATGTAATAAAAATGATAATTCTCCCTAAATTAATTTACTTCTTTATTTCCATACCAATTAAACTATCAGATAATTATTTTCTAGAGCTGGATAAAATAATATCAAAATTCATCTGGAAGAACAAAAGGTCCAGAATATCGAAGAGACTAATGAAAAGAAATGCTAGGGAAGGTGGCCTAGGGATACCAGGTCTCAAATTGCACTGTAAAGCAACAGTTATCAAAACCACTTGGTACTGTCTAAGAAACAGAAGGGTAGACAAGTGGAACAGACTATGCACTCGAGACACAGTAGGCAAGGAATATAGCAACATCCTGTTTGATAAACCCAAGGACCCCAGCTTCTGGGATAAGAACTCACTGTCCAACAAAAAGTGCTGGGAAAAGTGGGTAACAATGTGGCAGAAACTAGGCATAGCCCCATGCCTGACACCGTACACAAGAATAAAGTCCAAATGGGTACACGATCTAGGTATAAAGACTGATACCATGGACAAACTACAGGAGCAAGGAATAGTGTATTTATCAGATTTTTGGAGAAGGGAAGAATTTTTTTCTAAAGAAGAGATAAAAAGCATTATGAAATGCAAGATGGATAATTTTGAATACTTTAAACTGCAAAGTTTTTGTACAATCAAACAAACGCAACCAAAATTCGGAGGGATGTAGTAAATTGGGCAAAAATGTTTATAGCTAATCTCGGGGATGAAGGCCTCATTTTTAGGATACATAGAGAACTGAGTCAAATGTACAACTGTACAAGTCATTCTCCAATTGATAAATGCTCTAAGATATAAATAGGCAATTTTTCAGAGGAAGAAATTAAAGATATCTATAATCATATGAAAAAATGCTCCAAATCACTTTTGATTAGAGAGATGCAAATCAAAACAACTCTGGGGTACCACATGACACCTGTAAGACTGGCAAACATGACAGAACAGGAAAATGATAAATGTTGGAGAGGTTGTGGGAGAGTTGGAAACCTAACTCATTGTTGATAGAGCTGTGAGCTCATCCAACCACTCTGGAGAGCAATTTGGAACTATGCCCAAAGGGCTACAAAAATGTACATACCCTTTGACCCAGCAATATCGCTACTAGGACTGTATCCCAAAGAGATCATAAAAGTGGGAAAGGGTCTCACATGTGCAAAAATATTTATAGCAGCCCTCTTTGTAGCTGCCAAAACCTAAAAATCAATAGGATGGAGTACTATTGTGCCATAAGAAATGGTGAACAAGAAGACTTCAGAGAGGCCTGGAAGGACTTATATAATCTGATGCTGAATGAAAGGAGCAGAACCAGGAGAACTTTGTGTACAGCAACGACCACACTGTGCGAGAGTTTTTTTCTGGTAGACTTGGAACTTCGTAATAATGCAAGAACTTAAAAAAAAAGTATTCCCGTTGGTTTTCTAAGGCAAAATGCCTTCCACACTCAGAGAAAGAACTATGCAATTCATTCACAGAAAGTAGCAGATCGTGTGTGTGTGTGTGTGTGTGTGTGTGTGTGTGTGTGTGTGTGTGTAGTACGTTTTGATTTATTATATGATTTCTTCCCTTTATTTTAGTTTGTCCACACAGCATGAATACAGTGAAAACTTATTCAGTAGGAAAGTACATGTAGATTTTATATAGAATTGTGTGCTGTCTTGGAGAGGGAGGGGGATAGTGGGGAGTGGGGGGGGGAAATCTAAGTTTTATTGTAGTGACTGTAGAACATTAAAAAATAAATAAAATAACTAAGAAAATAAAGCAATACTCATGAAAAAAATAACAATAATATAGAAGAAAACTTGAAAAAAAAATTAAAGGAATTGCCTATCTAGAAAAGTACTAAATAGGAGTTATATAGAGTCATTTAGACATGGTCACAATCTTTTACAGGTTGATAATATGTGTGAGTCTGTTATGGATCTGTAAACAAAAATGCATGACAAATCAGTTTAGTTGTTATGCCCAAAAGCAAAACAAATAACAACAAAACAATATCAACAAAAATCACCCTTTGTGTCTAAGAGCAACACTTACTATCTTCACTATCATGATTGTTTTAAGTAATATCTCTAACAGCACACCAGTTATTTCTTTGGGGCAGTACAATAAGGCATTCACAAAAAAAGTGAACTTTTTCCCTTCTCCTACTTCCTGTGCCTATGTAGGTGTACACAAACGATTTTAATTGTTACATAATATAGAATGTACTACAAAGAAAATGCATCCTAGCACTAGTTTCATTAGGAGAATCCACCAGAAAAAATGAAGCTTAGTGTAATAATAGGAAAGGGACTCAGTGAAGTCAAAAGACCTGTGTGCAATCAAATCCTTGAAACTAACTGCACTAAATGTTTTTTTCTGGCATCTTTTTTGAGAGGAGAAGAGGGGGAAATGCAAAGCAATTGGGGTTAACTGACTTGTCCAAAGTCACATAGTGACTCAAGTCTCAAGTGTCTGAGGCCAGATTTGAACTCAAGTCCTCCTCACTCCAGGGCTGGTGCTCTATTCACTTCACATCACTGCCTAATTGTACTTATGGCATTAATTTCAAGCTGGTTTCCTCACTTATAAAATGTAAACGTTAGATGACATGACCGCTAGAATTTCTACTGTTAGATCAATGAACTGGCATCTCTAAAAGGGTTATTTTTATTTCTGTAAGCAAAACCAAATTATGGCAGGAGATGATATGAATACATGAGGCTTTGCTTTTGCTGAAAGGTTTTGAGAACCAATTCCCTCCAACTTCTCCTGGTTTTTCTATCCTGGACTTCTCTCTCCCAGTCATACAACAGAATGATTTTTTTTAATTTTTAAATTTATGCATCTATCTATATTTATTCATTCATTTGTTTATTTATTCGTTTTTAGTTTTCAACATTCATTTCTATAAAATTTGGAGTTGAAATTTACCCCTCCCTTCCCTCCTCAAGACAGCATGCAATCTGATACAGACTTTACATGTATAATCATATTAAACATATATTCACATTTTTCATGTGAAAAGAAGAGTCAAAACAAAAGGGAAAAATCACAAAAAAGAAACAAAGAAAGTAGAATGCCTCAATTTACAATCAGATTCCATAGTTCATTCTTTTGATGTGGACAGTATTTTCCATCATGAGTCTTCTGAAATTGTCATAGGTCATTGAATGGCTGAGAGGATCTAAGTCTATCATAGTTGCTGTTATTGTATACTGTGTTCTCCTGGTTCTGTTCTCTTCACTCAGCATCATTTCATGTAAGTCTTTCTAGATTTTACTGAAGTCTCCCAGCTCATCATTTCTTATGGAACAGTAGTATTTCATTATATTTATATGCCACAAATTGTCAGTCCCATATATATATGTGTGTGTGTGTGTGTGTGTACATACACATATGTGTATATATACATATATGCACACATACATTCTATATCCCATGTATGTACACGTACACACATGTATATACATATATGTGTATGCACAAGTGAATATAAACATATATGTGTGTACATATGTGTATATGCATATATATAATATAATATATGAAATCTTTTTTGTCATAGATTGTACAAAAGTCTATGATTCTGTTCATTAAATAAAATTACTTAATATGTGCCCAATGTACTTTAAAACATGACATTGGTTCTCACATACTGGACTCTTCAAAGAAGAGGTTTTTCATATGCCTCTGAGTCATGCCAAGAAAAATATAACAGCTCCATTCCTCCAATTACCCCTGACTTTCCTGCTGTATGTATCTCTGGTGAAATAATTGTATGGAACATTAGCTCCTCATGGGTAAGTATTTTTTTTATCTTTAAGTCTTTATTGTCTTATGCACAGTAGGTACTTAATTAATGTGTTGAAATTAATTAAATGTACATAAGAAATGTGATATAAGAATTTATCTTTCTTTGGTCATTAATACAGGTGAATAAGTTGTCCCACTAGCTCTTTGTTTAGGAATTTAACTCTACATTTAAGAAATCTGATATTCTGACTAATATATGCTCAGAAACAGAAGAGATTATTCAAGATGCCTTTTGTGTTGCCAAAATCTGCATTAACATTTTATACAACCCTTCCCTAGAGCAGGGAACTTGAGAAATGCCATACCACCTGTGAATTATACATGACAGTTCTATATTCTCCTCATTTATACATTTAGTCTTTAAGCATATTTATAGCAGGATTCCTATAAGCTCATTGTTCCATAAATACATTAAAAGGAAGATGCTGTGTCCCTTCTGGGAAGGGAGGGGAGAGGGGGACAACCAATAATCAAAGAAGCCTCAAGGAAGACTACATTTAAATGTTTAAACATGTGTCTAAAATTCTCCAGCTGAGATTCGGTATCAAAAGTTGAAACCATTCAGAGAAAGAGGTTTCAGATTTCCCTAAACTTCCATCATTTATTGCCCTCAGACACTATGAATTAAATTTCAGAGACCTGTGATGGAAATATAAAGGTTAATAATTGGAAACATCAAACATGAAAGCAGGCCCTCATCCTCAGAGAAAGAATGAAACAACCTCGAAATAAGAAGTTACAGTAAACACAGTCACCTTTGGCCATGATTGTTCACGAAATTGACAGAGTTTAGTGAACTATTTTCAGGAACTTATATTCCTCAAATTTTTCTTTAGGAATGATCCCAATACAACCAATATTTTCCTTGGTGCTGAAAACCCTAAGAGGGCATCATGGTATACCTTACTCTCTGAGGTAGACTGTGTTGGATGCCATGTGTCCAAACCTCAGAACTATTTGTGTGACATTTGCCCCAAGCATTGATATTCAGAAAAAAAAAGTAAGGAAAACCTGCTGATGTATGGAGAAATTTGTGGGTCACAGAGTTTCTTCTGATGAGCATTGAATCAAATTCCTGTGGATAAAAGGATAAGTTCCTCATACTTATTCTTCTTCACAAGTACTCTTTTGTTTTTCTCCTAGTGTGCAGTTAATGACAGTACTCAGGAGTCCAAACGTGTTTAGGCTTTGAGGTTATCCTGGAACCTCTATCTCAGTTAGAGGGATTATGTCTCTTAGCCTATAGCTTCACACACACACACACACACACACACACACACACACACACACACACACACACATGCATTCTTATCAGACAGTGTAAGATAGGATCAGAATTAGAACCATAGAAGGTTACAGTGGGAAGCAAGGTATATTAGTCAACACCAAATCACAAAATTTCAGTTAGAATACACTTCAGAGGTCATCTTGTCTAAACTCAAATTGTCTAAGCAGAAATTCCCTCTATATTATCTTTAACAAGTGTTGTTCTACCTTCTACCCAAATTTTCCTAGTGATGGCAAACTCATTATCTCCAGACGCAATCTATTTGATTGTTTGATAGCTATCACTGTTTAAGCTATCAATACCCACCCTGAGACTCAGAATGATGGAGCAGACTCTCTCTGATACACACAGGCTGTGAAATGATGGTTACATCACTTGATCTATTAGTATCTTCCAAAACTCTATAAGAATATAAATTACTGAGTTGACTTGCTGTTCAATACTCTTTGACTGTTCATGATCCCATTGGACTGTATTGTTCATGAGGTTTTCTTGGCAAAGATACTGGAGTGATTTTCAATTTCATTCTCCAGTGGATTAAGGCAATTAGAGGTTGTGTCTGATCTAAGGCCATACATAGTCAATGTCTGGTGTTTCCTCACTGAGAAGCATCAGTAGAGTCAACTGAAATGTCTAAATGGAGACCATCCAATTTGTGGACCATGTGTAGTTGATTTTTCAGTCTAAAGGTAACTTTTTATTGAAGTTGCAGTCTGTGAAATACTTATAACTTGAATAAATCAACAAACATAAATTTGCTAGGGAAAATAACTAGGTAGTGCAGTGAAAAGAGTGCTAGGCCTGGAGTTAGGAAGACCTAAATTTAAATAAGATACTTAGTAGATGTGTGAGTCTGGGAAAGTCACTTAACCCTGTTTGCTTCAATTTGCTCATCTATAAAATGAACTAGATATGTAGATGGGAAATTACCCCAATATCTTTGCCAAGAAAACCCCAAATGTAGTCTTGAGGAGTTGGTCATGACTGAAATGACTAAACAACAAATATACTAAGGACTATGCTAGGACTCCTAGGTGTTCTAATCAGTAGACACCCAAATCTGTAATCAGGAAGGACTGGAGTTTGAATCCTGCCTCAGATACATACTAGTTGTATGACTCCATTTTCCATCAGCAACTGGGCAGAATATAATACATCCCCCAGATAAATTGATCACCAGGAATCTCATCACCATGCAGATTGACTCAGGTTTTGATAATCAACACCTTCTTAAATCCTTCAGTTTTCTCTCTCTCAGCCATCTCCTGCATGAAGAACTGGAAGGAAGAGTAATATACTCCTCCCTATGCCTTCTTTAGTAGAGAGCTCAGAACTTTGCAGGTACTTCTCTGTGTTTTAATTAGCAGCTTTACTTTGTTTCCATTCCACAGAATGTCATACCATCAAACCATGTACTCCCTGGTGGTCGTTTGCCTCTCTCTCTCTCAGCTGCTTTTTTGCTTTCTTTAATGTTTTATGCTCTCCCCTCCGTTAGACTGTAAACCCCTTGGAGGCAAAGATTGTCTTTCTCTTTCTTATTTGTATACCCAGAACTTAAGACATTGCAGGCACATAGTAGGTACTTAATAAATGTTTACTGGATTGAATCAGCAAGTCATTAACTTCAGTCTGTCTCAGTTACCTCATTTGTAAAATGGGGATTATAATAGCTCAACTACCAGGATTTTTGTGAGAATAAATGGAAATGATATTTGCAAAGCACTTTGCAAGCCTTAAAGGGATATATGTATATATTAAGGCTTGCAAAGTGCTTTGCAAATATCATTTCCATTTATTCTCACAAAAATCCTGATATCTATCTGTCTATCTATCTATCTATATCTATATCTATATATGTATAGATATACATATGTATATATATATATATATATATATATATACTAATTTTATAACTATTTTCAATATTATTTTGCTGGGGGTAGAAGATTTAAACAAAAAACTTAAGGAAATCTCCCCTCCTCCCTCTCTGAAGGAAGTTATATCCTTCTAGGTAAATATAACACATTCATAGCTAAGTACTTACATGAGGATGTATAAGATAGTAGTACAACCTGACTATAGGAAGGAAATCATGCTTAAGTAAAGCCTTGAATGGCACTTGAGATTACAAGAGGCAGAAATGAGCATTATAGGCTGGGAGTAGGGTGGGGAGAGTGAATCTGTGAAAAAACCCAAATAGGAGATAAAAAAATATTATGTATAAACATCTGTGAGTAGGTAATTGACTTGTACATAGAATGCATGAGTCAGAGTAAAGTATTATCAAAATAGAAAGACAAACTAGATTCATTGTGAAGGATTTCAAATGCCAAATGGGAATTTGTATTCTAATAAAAAGGCAATGGAGAGCCATCAAAGACTCTCGAGCAAAGGAGTGAATATATAAAGGAAATAAAAGGATATCCAACAAACTGGGCTGACTTTGCAATTTTGCCTGGAGTTCACTTTAAAATATCGTATTCAATATGTTCCAGAGACTTTAATATTAACATTCAAAAAACTAGCTTAATGTTGTGTTATTGTTTTGTGTTTACTGTGGCATAGAGAAAAAAAGAGATTCTTAAGCTAAACTCAATGTTTTTTATTTTTCTTTTGAACATCCAAATAGACTTTAATCTATTAGGATTAAGAAGAAAAAAATAAAATCATTCCTTTGAGGGACATTTCATTCATTCATTTCATTCAAACCCTTCCTCCTTCCTACTGTCCCCAACCAGCTCATTTTCCATCTCTTTGCACCCTTTTGGGCTTCATTATGCCCCAAGAAACTCATCATTTTGCAAAATCATGTCGACCCTGAAACTCACATGTCATCAATACCCTCTGTCCTCGAGGCCTTTCCTTTCTTCTGGTTGGAGAGGATGGAAGATGTATATTGGAGAATTCCTCATAGAACATCTATTTAAGTAAGATTCCCAGGGTATCCAGATCTGTATTTCCACCAGGCTTCACTCCTTGCACTCCTCTGGAGTGCCCCTTCCCCCTTGACAGGTAACCTTCCTCCTTTCTACCTTTTAAGCTTCTTTTCATGTGTTTTCTTCCCTCATTAGATTATGAATTTCTTGTGGTCAGGGAAAATTTTGTCTTTACATCCCAAGTGCTTAGCACAGTGTCTGGCATATAGTAGATGTTGAGTAAATTTTTATAGACTAACTAAAATGAGTACTTGTAACCTAAAATTTTGTCAGGAATTCATATGTGCATTCAATCAATGTATTTCTTTTGAATATGTACTATGACATATGACAACCCGGCTGGGAAATGTTTTTCAACACAGCCCTTCGTGCCAGGTAAAGAAAAGCTTAGACTGGGTAAAAGGTAAACAGCATTTATCTGATTTTTTATTTCAAAACTATTGGTTTCCTATGCAGGCCAGGGGCTGAAGGTGAGTAGGCATTATTCTTGGTTTCGGTCCTGAACAAAAGCTGCGGGCAAGTCACTTAACCTCAGATCCACATCTGCAAATGACATGATGAAGGAGACAGCCAATCGCTCCATTACTCTCACCAAGAAAACCCTCTCCAGAAGAGTTGGACATGTTTGAAAATGATTGAACAACAAAGATGAATTGATGATACTATAAGTTTCCATTTGCTTTCAAATAAAGAGGATCCTTGTTCCACCAAATTATACCTTTCTTTATTCCCTGAAGATGAAGTACAGACATACAAGAGGGGAAAATATGTCAGTCATCTAGGTTAGAATAAATCTACTCCATTTTTACTTTCCTAATTCTTGCTTTAGGACATACATTGTCTTCTATACAAATATTTCACTGTCAAGTGCAGCATTCCCCTGAAATATTCTCCCCTCCCCAATTTTCACAAATGGCTGTTTTCCCAAGGAAACAGTGATCTCTGTTTAAAGGTACTCTGTGGGTCCACACTTCAAAAATTATGACTAATGAGAACCCAATAGTAAGCTCATAGTTGAGAGTTAACTAGTAAACACCATTAGATCAAGACAAAGACATTTCCTTGGTTTGCATTAAAGAACGATAACAACTCATTTGCATGGAAACACATTCCCAAATACAGGTAGTTATAGTAATACATACATATATATATATATGTATATGTATATGTGTGTGTGCGTGTGCTTACACATACATATATGTATATACATATACACATATATACATACATACATACATACATACACACACAAGGAAAAATGAGCGTTTAGATTATACTATTAGAGAAGCAAACAATTAGGGAACGCATAAGGCCAAGGTAACTCATACCTCCAGCAAAGCAGGAACATAATGTCCATTCCTGTCTCATGTTGTCTTCAGGCAGTATGACTTGCATATATCTCCACTGGTTGGGTCACTCAGCTATGCTCCCTGGGTCCATTCATTTGCACACTTCAACACCAAACATCTCTAACCTGCTCTCTTCTTAGTTGCCAGAGGTCATACTCCTCAGAGCTGTCTCCTGACCTGTTTCAATTAACTTGTTTCCTGTTGGTTGAGATTTCTTTTTATTCAGGTATAGTGACACCATTTATGAGGACTGAATGGGTAGGAAAGAAAAATCTCTTCCCCCAAACGGAAGTGGAGTAATTTTTATCTAAAGAACTGTTTTCCTTGTCTATAACTATTTCCCTTTTCTGCTGCCAGGAGGCACAATTCTCAGAATTCTCTACTTGATTTATTCATAGGGAGATTATGTTACTTCTTGACCACAAAGAGGATATGTCTAATTCATGTCCAGGCAATGGGTAACTATCCTCTGATTTCCTTATTTTGGTCTGAGAATTTTATTCACTTTTTGTAAAGGGATATCAGAGAATAAATCCTTCTTTCTATTTTGTTAAAATATTTAACACCTTGGGTTTTATTTTTTCCTGCCCTTTACTTTCTGAGATTTTATCATCTGAACTGAGAGAAAATCAATTAATCAAAGATGTACTCATCATCTCTGCTAACCCACCCTCTCCCAACAATAGCAGAAGTTGGATGGATCAATGGGCAGGGAGTTCAATTAGCTCTCAGAAGACACATCATCTTGATCATCTCAGAAATCTCTTACATGATCCTATGATGCTTATTTCAGCAGGTCAGTTCAAATCATTTTGAATTATGTGTACATAAAGATCTAATATACCTCAAAATTTTACAGAACCAGAATCAGGTCCAGAAAGGTTAAAAGATATACCTGAAGTAATAATATATTTACATTTCAGAGGCAAAATTTGAACCTAGGTCCTCTGACATTAAGCTCAATGCTAATTTTCATGATAGGATCCTGCTGAGAGATGATAGATAGATAAAGAGATAGATAGATGATAGATAAATAGATGGATGGATGGATAGGTAAATGATAGATAGAGAGAATAGATAGATGGATAGATAGGTGGGTAGGTAGGTGGAATATTTATTAAGTGCCTACTACAGATTCAGTACTTTGATAAGTGCTTGAAATGCAAATACAAGCAAAAATGTAAGATGCTCCCTGACCTTAAAGAACTTACATTTTAATGGAGGAAGACGTAAGATAAAAGGAAGCTGTAAAAGGGACACAGGAGGGACAAAGGTAAACTGGAGAGGTAGTCCACGTAGTCAACCAGGTAGTTCTTGGTTAATCTAGGCTTAAAGTGAACATGGCTGGTGAGGTTACTTCCTCAATGAGAGTTTCTAAAGAAACTCAGCTCTAAGAGGAGGAAGCCAAAAGGTGGAATCATTGCCAGCATGTGGAGATCTTTTTCACAGAAATAGAAGTAAACAACCATGGCTTTATTTCTACCTTAATAGGATGTTCTTTTTCAGTTATTGTAAATTATTTAAGACCATTGAGCAGAATGCTCTGGAAAACCCAGGGTCTTATAAACTATCAAGAATATCCTGAACTGAATTATAGCCTAACATAAAAGATTTGTACAATGGCAGCAAATGTTTATATTCTGTTCATCCATTCCAGTTATCAAAAGATGTTTTGCTTTGCTTTTCTAGAATGTCTCCTTCATTCCCAAAGTACTCAGAATTCTTCTGTTCATCAGTCCCATAAATAATGATGTGCTTCAGATGTCTGTCCAGAGGAGCTTGGAAAGCAAGAGCTTTCTATCACTCTCCCAAGACCTGGAGAGAGACCATCATGGTGTAGTCACTTCAAAGTAACAAATACAGCCCCAATCTGCTTAGGGGTAGAGAAGAAAGAACAAAGTTTGATGATGTTTCTGAGCTTTGTGGACCTGAGGATTGAACACAGCTTTCCATGTGTCAGACGATGAGCCTACTTTTATAGGCTCACATGTTCTCCTATTCCCCTTTATTACTTCCCAAATAAACTGCCTCCATTACTTTTCAAAACCCTCCTTTATTATTTGCCTGCATTGGTCCTTGGGGATACCAACTCCTGAAAACCTGAAGGCCTGTTTTCAGAGAAAATTGAGTTTCATTTTTCTTTCACCTGAGACCTTAATCAAGATTCAGTTTTTCATGGTCCCCAGTGGACTAAAAATATAAATAAGGTAGGAAATGAGATTTCACATATTCATCCAGCAATCTCTACTTGGAAGGCATGTCTAGAATGCATTTGCTGTCCACCTCTGCCCTGAGGAAGCTTTCCATACATTCTTTTAATACTCAGCTACTTTAGATAGATAGATCCCCCCTTATGGGATGTCTTTCCTGTACTCTTGACAACTGTTACCTTTCTGTCCCCATTCTTATGATATTATCCTCATAGAATATAAGCTCCTTGAGGAGAGGCAGCATATTTTTCACTTTTGTCTTTGTATCCCAAGTGCTTAGCACAGTTCTTCGAATATATTAAGCATATAATATAGTATATCATTCTATTGAATATAGTACAGGTGTGGAAAATCTGCAGCCTTAAGGCCACATGTGGCCCTCTAGGTCCTCAAGTGTGACCCTTTCATTGAATTCAAACTTCACAAAACAAATCCCCTTTAAAAAATCATTTGTTAGATAAAATTTGGCTTTGATTTTTAAAAGAATTTTTTATATAAAACTTGGTCTTGGCCTGAAAAGCTTGAGGCCATATGTGGCCTTCTAGGTCTTTGGGTGCATCCTTCTGACTGAGACCAAGTTTTATAGATCAAATCCTTTTACCAAGGGAATTTCTTCTGTGAAGTTTGGATTCAGTCAAAGGGTTGCTCTTGAGGACCTAGAGGGTCACATGGACCCCGAGGCTGCAAGTTCCCCAGCCCTGGTAATATATAATAAATGTCTTCCAATTGAACTTATTAAAAAAAATTAAAATCACACTCCTGTTAGAGACAAAGAGTTAAAGTCAGAGAGAGAGAGAGAAAGAACACAGAAGAGAAGGAGGGGAGAAAGAGAGAAAGGGGGGAATGAGGAAGAGAGAGAGTCTGTAAGAGACAGAAAGGGAGAGAGAAATGCATAAAAGGAGTTGGAGTCTTGGACATGACAAGTAAATAATTCTGATATAATGTGCATTTTTAATTGTTGTGGTTCCTAATCTGGAGTCCATAGGCCTCTAAGGTTCCTGTAGATATTTTTCAAAGAGTCTATGAACTTAGATATGAAAAAAATATACTTTTTACTTCAATGTAATTGGTTTTCTTTGTAATCTTAATGATTTTATCTTATGGTTTGAAAAATATTATTCTGAGAAAGGGTCATAGGTTTCAGTAAATTATCAAAGGGGTACAAAAGAAAGGTTACAAACCCCTGGTTTAGAAATAATTTTGAAAGTAAGATTTTATATCACTTCAGAAAATGTGGTTCACTATCCTATCTCATTCAAAAATAAGAGGTTGAATATAAAATATATCCCTGAATAGAATGGTGAAAACATCAACAAATCAGTATTATCTGGTAGCTGTATGCCAACTATCTGTCATCCTTTATTCAGAGAAATAACCATCAGCATTCTACATTCTTTTAGGAGTGGTACAAAGTTAATGAAGAGCTATATGGGAAAGTATTACTTAAATAAATAATAGCAAAGAGCTTTCTTAGGATTCTATAAAGAACTGGGGCAGTTAAAGATGGCAATGGCAAGAGAGGAACGGGAAGTAGTTTCAATAAGAAACTCCTTAAAAGGTAGTTTGTCCAGGACGGTCAAGGGCCATAAGTCCCACCGGTTTGTCCATATGAATGAAGGAACATTAAACTGGAAATAATTTTTGTCCTATTAAAAAAAAAAGGACAGATTTCAAATAGCCAGCTACTTCACACATTTCCAAAAACAGCCTGAGAAGACTAGCTAAAAATTTGCGACTCTCAACTAATGTGTCACAGATTCAGCCACAAATTTAAATGGGGCTATAGTAAAAGAAAACTGAGGAATCAATCAATCTAAATATTGCAAAAGAAGAAAAGAGGGGAAAACAAGCAGTGCTTTTGCAATTTTTTTTAAAAATAAATTTATTTAACTTTTTACATTCATTTTCACAAGATTTTGGGTTCCAAAATTTTCTTCCCCTCCCCCCTCCCAAATACACTGGACGTTCTAATTACCCATATCACCAATCTGCCCTCTCTTCTATCATCCCTCCCTTCCCTTATCCCATCTTCTCTTTTGTTCTGTAGGGCCAGATAACTTTCTATTCCCCATTACCTGTATTTCTTATTTCCTAGTAGCAAAAAAAATACTCAACAGTTGATCCTAAAACTTTAAGTTCCAGTTTCTCCCCATCCCTCTCTCCCCACCCATTCCCTTTGGGAAGGCATGCAATTCAATGTAGGTATTATCTGTGTAGTTTTGCAAATGACTTCCATAATAGTCGTGTTGTGTAAGACTAACTATATTTCCCTCCATCCTATCCTGCCCCCCATTGTTTCTATTCTCTCTTTTGATCCTGTCCCTCCCCGAGTGC
>CM053770.1:536055841-536070987 GCA_028658325.1 Potorous gilbertii
ACAAATGGGGAGAAAATTTTTGAACCCAAAATCTTGTGAAAATGAATGTAAAAAGTTAAATAAATTTATTTAAAAAAAAAAAAGATCTTTGGGGATATTTTTAAGTCCTTGCATGGTAACGAAGTTTCAAGTCTTTAAAAAAAAAAAAAACTCTGGCATACTGTGCTTATTGCTGTACACAAAGTTCTCCTCGTTTTGCTCCTTTCGCTCAATATCAGATCATATAAGTCTTTCCAGGCCTCTCTGAAGTCTTCTTATTCATCATTTCAGAAAATTGTATTCCATTACATTCCTGCACCATAATTTATTCAGCCACTCCCCAGTTGATGGACATCACCTTGATTCCCATGATTTTGGACACCACAAAGAGGGCTGCTCTAAATAATTTTGTCCATGTAGAACACTTTCCCATTTTTATGATCTCTTCCTGATACAGTCCCAAGAGCGATATGTCTGGATCAAAGAGTATGCCTATTTTTGTAACTATTTCGGCATAGTTCCAAATTGCTCTCCATGATGGTTGGATCAGCTCACAGCTTCACCAATAATGAATTAGAGTTCCAACTCACCCATATCCTCTTCAAC
Organism: Potorous gilbertii; assembly: GCA_028658325.1. Taxonomy (NCBI): domain Eukaryota; kingdom Metazoa; phylum Chordata; class Mammalia; order Diprotodontia; family Potoroidae; genus Potorous; species Potorous gilbertii. Next base: position 536,056,427 of record CM053770.1, read on the forward strand.
ATTTATCATCTTCCTATTCTGTCATGTTTGCCAATCTCAGATGTGTGATGTGGTACCTCAGAGTTGTTTTGATTTGCATCTCTCTAGTAAATAGTGATTTAGAGCATTTTTATATGACTTTAGATATTTTTAATTTCTTCCTCTGAAAACTGCCTATTCATATCCTTTGACAATTTATCAATAGAGGAATGACTTGTACTTTTGTAATCTGAATCAATTCTCAATATATTCTATAAATGAGGCCTTTATCATGGCTATTAGCTGCAAAAATCATTTCCCAGTTTTCTGCATTCCTATGAATCCTGGTTGTGTTGGGTTTGATTATGCAAACAACTTTTAGTTTAATGTAATCAAAATTATCCATCTTACATGGCATAATACTCTCTGTTTCCTCTGTAGTGAAAAAATTCTTCCTTTCTCCATAATTCTGATAAAAGCACTATTCCTTCCTCCACTAATTTGTCCATAGTGTCGATTTTTATACCTAGATCGTGTACCCATTTGGACTTTACGCTTGAGTATGGTGTCAGGCATTGGTGTATGTCCAGTTTCTGGCTAACTGTTATCAAGTATTCCCAGCAATTGTTGTCAACAGTGAGTTCGTATCCCAGAATCTGGGTTCCTTGGGTTCATGAAACAGTAGATTGCTATATTCATTGCCTACTCTGTCTGGAATACCTAGCTTATTCAACTTGTGTACCTCTCTGTTTCGTAGCCAATATCAAGTGGTTTTGATAATTGCTGCTTTATAATACAATTTGTGATCTGATAGTGCTGGGCCACCTTCCCTAGCATTTCTTTTCATTAGTCCCCTTGATATTCTGGACCTTTTTTTCTTCCAGCTGAATTTTGATATTATTTTATCCTGCTCTAGAAAATAATTATCTGATAGTTTAATTGGAATGGCACTAAATAAGTAAATTAATTTAGGGAGAATTGTCATTTTTATTACATTGTCTCGGTCTACACCCATGCAACTGATGTTTTCCACTTACTTAGATCTGACTTTATCTGTGTGAAAAGTGTCTTGTAACTGTGTTCATATACTCCCTGGGTTTGTTTTGGCAGATATACTCCTAAATATTTTATAGTGTCTTCTCTAGCTTTAAATGGGATCTCTCTTTCTATCTCTTGCTGTAATATACAGAAATGCTGAAGATTTGGGGGGGTTTATTTTGTAATTTTCAACTTTGCCACAGTTGTATATTATTTCCAGTAGTTTTTTACTTGACTATCTGGGATTCTCTAAGTATATCATCACATCCTCTGCAAAAAGTGATAACTTAGTTTCTTCTTTGTGTATTCTAATTCCTTTAATTTCGTTATCTTGTCTAATTTCTATAGCTAACATTTCTAGTACAATATTCAATAACAGTGATGATAATGAACATTTTTTTTCACCTCTGATCTAATGGGAAATGCATCAAACTTATCTCCATTGCACGTAATGCTCACTGAAGATTTTAGGCAGATATTGCTTATCATTTTGTGGAAAGTTTTCTTTATTCCTATACTCTCCAGCATTTTAATTAGGAATGGATGTTGTATTTTGTCTAAAGGTTTTTCTGCATCTATTGAGATAATCACGTGAGTTTTGTTAGTTTTGTTGTTGATATGGTCAATAATGCTAATAGTTTTCCTAATACTGAACCAGCCCTGCATTACTAGTATGAATCCTACGTGATCATAATATATTATTCTCGTGATACATTGCTGTATTCTTTTTTGCTAAAATATTATTTAAAATTTTTTGCATCTGTATTTATTAAAGAAATTAGTCTATAATTTTCTTTCTCTGTTTTGTCTCTTCCTGGTTTAGGAACCAAATCATATTTGTATCATAAAAAGAATTTGAGAGTACTACTTATTCTCCAGTTTTCCAAAGTATTCTACATATTATTGGAATTAACTGTTCTTTAAATGCATGATAGAATTCACTTCTGAATCCATCGGACCCTGGATAATTATTCCTAGGAAACTCATTGTTTACTTGCTCAATTTCTTTTTCTGAGATGGGGTTGTTTAAGTATTCAGCTTCCTCTTCTGTTAATCTGGGCAATTTATATTTTAAAAATACTCATTCATCTCATTTAGATTGTCGAATTTATGGGCATAAGTTGGGCAATATAATTTTATTGTTTTAATTTCCTCTTCCTTGGAGGTGAGTTCACCCGTTTCAGTTTTGTTATTGGTAATTTGGTTTTCTTCTTTCTTTAATTTAATCATATTGACCAAAGCTTTATCAATCTTATTAGTTTTTCATAAAACCAATTATTAATTTTGTTTATTAGGGCAATACTTTTCTTAATTGCAATTTTATTAATCTCTCCTTTGGTTTTCAATATTTCTAATTTGGTATTTACTTGGAGATTTTCATTTTTTTTCTTTTCCTAGCTATTTCAGCTGCATGCCCGCGTCTTTGATCTCCTCTTTCTCTATTTTGTTCATGCAGGGTTTCAAAAATATACAACTTCCCTAAAAACTGCTTTTGCAGTATCCTATAAGATTTGGTGGGTTGTCTCATTATTGTCACTCCCTTTAATGAAGTTGTTAATTGTTTTTATTATTTGTTGTTTGATCCACTCCTTCTTTAGGATTGGATTATTTAGTTTCCAATTAATTTTTGGTTTATCTTTCCATGGTCATTTATTACATATAATTTTTATTGAATTATGATCTAGGAAGGATGCATTGGCTATCTCTGCCTTTCTGTGCTGGATTGTGAGTATATTATGCCTTAGAACATGGTCAGTTTTTATATATGTGCCATCGGTGCTTTAAAACTTCAGTTTTGCGCAGAACAGAAGAAATATTAAATGTATCCTTTTCAGGACATTATGCAATAAAAAAAGAATATGTTATAAAAGACCATTAAAAGATAGGCTAAAATTAAATGCAAACTAAATAATCTAATCCTAAAGAATGATGGGTCAAACAAGAAATCATAGAAAAATCAATAATTTCATTCCAGAGAATGACAATAATGAGACAACATACCATAACTTATGGGAAGCAGTGAAAGTGGTTCTTAAAGGGCAGTTTTATATCTCCCAAGGTTTTCATGAACAAAATAGAGGAAGAGGAGATAAATGACTTGGGCATGACACTGAAAAACCTCGAAAAAAAAACAAATTGAAAATCCCCAAGTAAATACAAAAGTAGAAATACTGAAAACCAAAGTAGTTGTTAATAAAATACAAATTAAGTAAAGTATTAGATTAATAAATAAAAGTAAAATCTCATTTTTTGAAAAAATCCAATAAATTTGATGAAGCTTTGGTTAACTTGATTTTACTAAAGAAAGGAGGAAAGCATATCATCAGTATCAAAAATGAACAGGATGCATTCACCAAAATGAATTGGAAATTAAAACAATAATTAGAAATCATTGTGCTCGATTTTATGCACATAAACTTTACAATATTGGTAAAATGGATGACTGTTTTCAAAAATATAAATTACCCTGATTAACAGAAGAGGAAGTGAAATACATGTTACCCCACCTCTGAAAAACAAATTGAACAAGCCATTAATGAACTCCATAGGAAAAAAAAATTTCCAGGCCAGATTGATTTACCAAAGAATTCTTACAAACATTTAAAGAAAAATGAATTCCAATAATATATAGATTATTTGGGAAAAATGGTAAAGAAGGAGTTCTATGAAATTTTTTTATTATACAAATATGGTATTGATACCTATCCCGGGAAAAGCCAAAAAGAAACAGAATACTATAAACAAATTTTCCTAACGAATATAGATGAAAAAACTTTAAATATAATATTAGCAAAAAGATTACAGCAACTTATCATGAGAGTAATTCCTTTCGATCAGGGAGGATTTATATAAGAAATGTACGGTTGGTTCAATTTTAGGAAAACTATCAGCAAAATTGATTATTTCAACAACAAAACGAACAGAAACTGTATGATTATCTCAATAGATACAGAAAAAAAGTTTTTCACAGAATACAACACCCATTTCTATTGAAAACACTGGGGAGTATAGCAATAAATGGAGCCTTTCTTAAAATGATAAATAGTATCTATCTGAAACCATGAGTAAGCATTAAATGCAATGGGGGTGAAACAAGGATGTCCATTATCACTACTGATTTTAAATATAGCAGTAGAAATGTTAGCTTTTTCAAAAAATGACAAAAAATTTGAAGAATTAGAATAAGCAAAGAGGAAAATAAGTTATCACTCCTGGTAGACTATGTGATGATATACTTAGAGAATGAAATAAAAAAAAAATCTACTTGAAATAACGAAGAAACTTAATAACTTTTCAGGATATAAAGTAATCCCCCATAAATCAAGGCATTTCTATATGTTACTAACAAAAGCCCAATAACAAGAGAAAGAAGGAGAAATCCTATTTAAAGCTATGGTAGACACTATAAAATATTTGGGAGTCTACCTACCAAAACAAACCCAAGGACTATGTGAACACAATTACAAAACACATTTCACACAAATAATGTCAGATTGAAGTACGTGGAAAAATTTCAGTTGCTCACAGGTAGGCTGATTTAATATAATAAAAATGACAATTCAACCCAAATTAATTTATTTATTCAGTGCATACCAAACTACCAGAAAACTGTTTTCTAGAGCTAGAAAAAATAGGCTCACAATTCATCTAGAAGAAGAAAAGGACTAAAATATAAGAGGAATTATTGAAAATATAATAAATTCTGGGGACAGTGGTCTAGCCATGCCAGATCATAAATTGTACTATAAAGCAGCTATCATCAAAACAACTTGGTATTAAGAAACAGAGGTGTACATCAGAGGAATAGGTTAGTTACACAAGGCATGGTAGTCAATGACTATAGCAATCTACTTTTTGATAAACCCAAAGACTACACCTTCTGAGATAAGAACTCACTGTTTGATAAAAATTGCTGGGACAACTGAAAAATAGGATGGCAGAAACTAGACATAGACCAATGCCTGACACTGTATACCAGAATAAGATCCAGATGGGTATATGATCTAGTTATAAAGGCTGATAATGTAAGCAAACTAGAGTACCAAGAATAGTTTACCTGTCAGATTTATGGAGAATGGAGGAATTTATGACCAAACAGGAAATAGAAAACATTATGAAATGCATACTGAATAATCTTGATTACATTAAATTGAAAGGTCTTTACACAAAAAAACCAATGAAATCAAATTAGAAGGAAAGTAGAAAACTGAGAAAGAACTTTCACGACCAGTGTCTGTGATAAAGGACTCATTTCTAATATATATAGAGAACTGAATCAAATTTACAAGAATACAAGTCATTCCTGAAATGACAAATGGTCAAAGGCAGCTTTCAGAGGAAAAACCTAAACTGTCTATAGTCATGTGAAAAAATGCTCTAAATCAGTATTGAATAGAGAGATGTAAATCACAACTCTGAGGTACCACATCACATATACCAGATTGACTAACATGACAAAACAGGAAAATGATAAATGTTGCGAAGATGTTGGAGACTTGGAACACTAATTCATTGTTGATGGAGTTGTGAGCTAATCCAACCATTGTGGAGAGAAGTTTGGAACTATCCTCAAATAGCTATAAAATTGTGCACACCCTTTGACCCAGCACTAGTGATTCTAGGGCTTTAGCCCAAAGACATAACAACAATGGGAAAAGGACCAATATGTACAAAAACAGTTATAGCAACTCTTTTTATGCTGGCCAAGAACTGGAAATCGAGAGGATGCTCATCAATTGGGAAACAGCTGAACAACCTGTGTTATATGAATGTAACGGAATGCTAATGTGCTATAAGAAATGATGAGCAGTCAGACTTCAGGAAAACCTCGAATGACACTTATATGAACTGATGTTGAGTGAAGTGAGCAGAACTAGGAGAACATTGTACACCGGAACAGCTATAGTACATGAGGAGTCATTTGGATGGACTTAGCACTCATCAGCAATGCAAAGACCTAAAACTTTCCAAAGGATTCTTGATGGAAAATGCCATCCACCTCCAGAGAAAAAAATATGGAGTTGAATCGCAGACTGAAGAATTATCTTTTCTCTAATGCTTTGTTTTGTTGTCTTTCTTATGGTTTCTCTCTTTCGTTATAATCTTTCTATGCAGCACGACTAATATTAAAATATGTTAAATAAGAATATACATGTAGAGTCAATATCAGATTACTTATCATCTTGTGGAGGTAGTAGAAAGGAGGTGGGAGAAAATTTAAAACTATGGAAGTGTATGTGGAAAACTAAAAATAATAACTTAAATAATTAAATTTTTAAAAAAGAAATGATAGTTAAAAGTTTTAATGTGAAGGTATGTCCAATCAAAACTTAGGGGAAAGGAGAATAAAAACTCAGGTAATCTAATAATTAAAAAAATATATTTAACCAAATATTGTATGATGCTATTTATAATCATTGAAACAAATAATCGATAGTTACAAGAGATCAAATTGTGCCTCTAAATATATTAATGAAGTTCAAAAGAAAGGAACTTCTGATATTTGGGATACCTTTTATTGTTATGTTTAGTATCTCATTTTTCCAAATTAAATGTAAAAAAATTTAACATTTGTTTCTAAAACTTGGAATTGCAAATTCTCTCCCTTCCTCCCTCTTGATACCGCTCACTGAGAAGGCAAACAATTCTTCATAGGTAATACATACAGATCAAATTTCTATATTTGTCATGATGTGAAGGAAAACAGAAGAAAAAAGTCAAGAAAAATGAAGAAAGCAAAAAAGGATGCTTCAATCTCTATTCAGACACCATCAGTACTTTCTCTGGAGATGGATAGCCCTTTTCATTATAAGTCTTTCACGAAGGGAGGAGCCAAGATGGTGGAGTAGAAAGATACACATATGCTAGGTCCGAACCCACAGCCCATAAATTTCCTGTAAAAAAAACTCGCAACAAATTCTGGAGCAGTGGAAGCCACGCAGCAGCACAGTGAAGGAGATTTCCGTTCCAGAGAGCCCTGAAAAACTGATCCCAAAGGTCCGTCATGCACTGGTCGGGAGTGGAGCCTAGCAATTCCCTGGCCAAACGGCCCCGAGAGAAGCAGGTATGAGCACACTTCAGGGATGGAATCTTCGGCGGCAGGGAAGGTCCCTTCACCCACAGGCACATAGGTCAGCGAGAGAGATTTCTAGGCTGGCCAAGAGAGGAGCGAGGTGTCTCCACAACTCAAGCCCGCTTGGGAGGCAGTAGCAGAGGCAGTGGGCAGCCAGAAGCTCCCGGAGCAGGCAGGAGCTTTCGTCCATTATTGAAGATCTCTGCATAAACCCTCTGAGGGAACTGAGCCTGGGAGGTGGCCCTGCCCCCACCTTAGCACCAGATCTTAAGCTCACATTGAATAGCAGCCTGGCCTGACACTGAAAGCCCTGAGGCTATGAAGCAGCATTTAAATCTCAGACCCCAAGCACTAACTGGGCAGATCTAGGCAGGGGTGGAGAAGAATCTCAGAAGTCAAGTAACTGGCTGGGAAAATGCCCAGAAAAGGGAAAAAAAATAAAGCCATAGAAGGATACATTCTTGGTGACAGATGTTTCCTCCCTTCCTTTCTGATGAGGAAGAATAATGCTTACCATCAGGGAAAGAAATAAGAGTGAAGGCCTCTGTATCCCAAACATCTGAAATAGATATCCAATGGGCACAGGCTATGGAAGAGCTTAAAAACGATTTTGAAAATCAAGTTAGACAGGTGGAGGAAAAACTGGGAAGAGAAATGAGAGATATGCAACAAAAGCATGAAAAACGGATCAATACCTTGATAAAGGAGAACCAAAAAAAATGCTGAAGAAAATAACACCTTGAAAAATAGGCTAACTCAATTGGCAAAAGAAGTTCAAAAAGCCAATGAGGAGAATAATGCTTTCAAATGTGGAATTAGTGAAGTGGAAAAAGAAGTTCAAAAGCTCACTGAAGGAAATAGTTCTCTCAAAATTAGAATGGAACAGATGGAGGCCAACGATGTTATGAGAAACGAAGAAATGACAAAACAAAATCAAAAGAATGACAAAATGGAAGATAATGTGAAATATCTCATTGGAAAAACAACTGACCTGGAAAATAGATCCAGGAGAGACAATTTAAAAATTATGGGGCTACCTGAAAGTCATGATCACAAAAAGAGCCTAGACATCATCCTTCACGAAATTATCAAGGAAAATTGCCCTGATATTCTAGAACCAGAGGGCAAAATAAGTATTCAAGGAGTCTATCGATCACCGCCTGAAAGAGATCCAAAAAGAAAAACTCTTAGGAACATTGTGGCCAAATTCCAGAGTTCCCAGGTCAAGGAGAAAATATTACAAGCAGCCAGAAAGAAATCATTCCAGTATTGTGGAAATACAATCAGGATAACACAAGATCTAGCAGCTTCTACCTTAAGGGATTGAAGAGCATGGAATAGGATACTCCAGAAGTCAAAAGAACTAGCACTAAAACGAAGAATCACCTACCCAGCTAAACTGAGTATAATAATTCAGGGGCAAATATGGTATTTCAATGAAATAGAGGACTCTCAAGCATTCTTGATGAAAAGATCAGAGCTGAAAAGAAAATTTGACTTTCAAACACAAGAATGAGAAGAACCATGAAAAAGTAAACAGCAAAGAGAAGTCATGAGAGACTTACCAAAGTTGAACTGTTTACATCCCTATATGGAAAGACAATATTTGTAACTTCTGAATATTTGCAGTATCTGGGTAGTTGGTGGGATTACACACACATACTCACACACGCACACACACATGCACACATGTACACACACATACACACACGTATGCACACATTCAGACAGAGAGCACAGAGTTAATTGATAGGATGGGATTATATCTTAAAAGAAATCAAGGTAAACAGTGAGAGAGAAATGGAGTGGGAGGAGACAGTGTGAAAAGGAATGGGGTAAATTATCTCTCATAGAAGAGGCAAGCAGGAGACTTTTTAGTGGAGGGAAAAAGAGGAAAGCTTAGAAAAAAAACCATGAAGTTTTCTCTCATCACATTCGACTAAAGGAAGGAATCAAATGCACACTCATTTTGGTATGAAAACCTATCTTACAATACAGGAAAGTGGGGGAGAAGGAGATAAGCAGGGTGAGGGGGATGATGGAAGGGAGGGCAATGGGAGGAGGGAGCAATTTGAAGTCCACACTCTTGGGGAGGGGAAGGATCAAAAGAGAGAATAGAAACAATGAGGGGCATGATAGGATGGAGGGAAATATAGATAGTCTTACACAACACAACTATTATGGAAGTCATTTGCAAAACTACACAGATATATCCTATAATGAATTGCCTGCCTTCCCAAAGAGAATGGGTTGGGAGGGAGGGATGGGGAGAAGTTGGAACTCAAAGTTTTAGGAACAACTGTTGAGTATTGTTCTTGCTACTAGGAAATAAGCAACACAGGTAATGGGGAAACGAAAGATACCTGGCCCTACAGGACCAAAGAGAAGATGGGGACAAGAGAAGGGAGGAATGATAGAAGAGAGGGCAGATTGGTGATAGGGGAAATTAGAATGCTTGGTGTATTGGCATGGTGGGAGGGGACAAATGGTGAGAAAATTTTGAACCCCAAATTTTGTGAAAATGAAAGTAAAAAGCTAAATAAATAAATTTATATTAAAATGTAAAAATAAATAAATAAATAAATCCTTCACAATTGTGTTTGTTTACTGTGGGCTGAGCATTGCTCAGTCATTTACAGCCAATCATCTTATAATATTGCTGTTACTTTATACATAGGTCATGTCACTTTGCATCAGCTTCTTTAAGTCTTTCCAAGTTTTTCTGAGAGCATCTTGCTCATCATTTCTTACAGCATAAAAATATTCCTTCACAATCATATACACAATTTGTTTAGCCATTCCCCAACTGATGAACATTTCCTTACTGTCCAGTTCTTTGCCACCAGGGAAGATCTGCTATACATATTTTTGCACATGCAAGTCTTTTTCCTTTTATGAAAATCTCTTGTTGAATACAGACCTAGTACTACTATTGAAGGATCAAAGGATCTGAATAGTTTTATAACCCTTTGGACATAGTTCCAAATCACTTTACAGAATGGATTAGTATACAGCTTCACCAACAGTGCATTGATGTCTCATTTTTCGCACATCCCCTACAACACTTATACTTTTCCTTTTATGTCCTATTACTCATCTCATAGGTATAACGTAGTACCTTAGAATTATTTTAATTTCCAGTCTCCAGTCAATAGTGGTGTAGAGCATGTTTTAAAAATATGGTTGCAGATAGCTTTGATTACTTCATTTGAAAACTATACATATATGTTGACTTTTTAACAATTGGAAAATGGTTCTTATTTTTATAAATTTGACTCAATTTTCTATAGGTTTGAGAAATGAGTCCTTTATTAGAGAAACTGGCTTAATTTTTTTCAGTCAAAATTACTAACTGTATTTATCTCCATCTATTTCCATCTCTTTATTATATTCTTTCTCTTCTTCCACCCTGTTGCTCCTCAAAATTATTTTGCTTCTATTGGGATAGCTTTTATTAAGGGAAAAGTAGCTGAGTACATGCTTACCTTTACATACGGAATATTTTAAGTAACAATGATGAAAAGAAACAAAGCATTATAAAGAAGCACTAAAGGAGAATCAATTTTCTGCCTGAATGTCTTGGATTCTGGTTAGTGCAGTATGTCAATAAAAACATACCTACATCTCAAAGGATTTTCTGTTTTATAATAATGGACCACAAGGCTATGTGAAAGGCTTACACTGAGACAGAAAAACGTTCTCTGTATTTGGCCATTATCAATCCCAGAATTCACAAAAGCAGTTCTGCCTCCAATTACTCTGCAGCACAGATTGTAACAGAATGGAGTTTAGTTTTCAAAAGTATAGCTCATTCTTTTTTTTGACCTTGAAATGTAGATCACAGCTTTGTGGATGGAGATTAAGTGCTATAATACAGGGGAACTTCTTAAAACATTTTTTCTGTTTCTGTCTGTGACCTTTCTGTGGATTGTCACAAGTGCATGATTTATAGCTAAATCAGATACTGGGGCGAACAAGAGAAATATATAGTGTGAAAAGATAGTAACTTGATTCTCCACCTGGTGTGGAGGGAAGTGAAAGAGGGATCATCAACACATCATGCTAATGTAGCAACAATGTTTTCAGGTAGAGGAGCGAAAAGATCCTTTTCATTCAGAGAGAGAAAGAGACAGAGGCAGAGAGACAGAGAGAGATGAAGAGACAGAGACAGAGACAGAGAATGACACACAGAGACAGAGATGAATAGACTTAGAGAAGAAAGAGAAAGTTAGAGAATGTTATGTCCGTGTATGTGTATGTATTATACGTGGAAAATATACGTATGTATGTATGTATGCTCTATCCTAAGTTTTTTGTGGGTTTGGGAATAGAATAACATGAGTTTGACCCTTGAAGACTAGAGCACAATTGAAATGGGTTGTTTATATGAGAAGAGTAGTATGAGAAAAAAAATAAAATCAGGATACCTGAACAGAATCCTTTCCTTGGAGTTAGGTTGATTTGTATGAAGTGAGAAACAGACAGGACCCAAAATCAGGCATAACCAGAGACTCGATTCCTCTTGGATTTCCCAGGGTATGTTCTTAACTCCCATCCATCTGCTCAGAGCATTCATTTTAAGTATAACAAACATGTATGCAATGTTCTCTGATGTGTAGGGGAGAATGAGTCTATTAGTGAAGTGTGCTGACTACCTTCTGTCCCTTGTCTGTATTAAAAAAAAAAATGATTTATGGTTGAAACTAAAACACATAATTAACTGAATTTGAATAGTCTATGATAAATGTTATTACAGAACTTTGCTTCAAATCAAATGCAATTAAATGCTGATAAAAACTTACTGTCTTTCAGTCACTAAAATGAGACTGTGATTGAATCCAAGGTGCTGTTTGGAACCCATTTGTTAAAACACGAAAGAATCTGAAACTTCTTGCACAATTCATTTCACTCTTTGAAATTTGTGCTTTCCCTATATATTGCCTATTACATTTAATTAAAATTTTATTACAATATTTAAATGAGTTTTAGAATAATGATAAGAGGGCAGTTCTTTGAATACAGCTTTGATCTACAATAATTCTTCGCTTCCCTTTCCCTGATTTTTTTTTTGTTGAACTTAATATTCATCATATAGCTGGCACTTATACCCATGGGTAGTAAAGCTGCCAATGACATCATGGTGTAACTATGGTAACAAGGACTCCACATTTTGAATGACGGCTTTCAAATAGATTTAACATATATATAAGGGACAGTTGTTTCCACTTTTAATACTTTCATAGTAAGTATTATATGTGTAAAAGGTATTGAGGGGAAAATGCCCTCTTCTATTGAATGTCTTGGTCAAAATGCTACAAATATACCAACTGAGGACATATACAGTACAGATAAAAATGTCCATGCATAAGAAGATCAATTTGAACCATGGGCTTATTCGTCTGTTAATTGTTAAGTAAGATTTGTCCCATTTGGAGGTACTTCTTGATCATGGATTGTCAGATAATAAAGTTCATTTAAAAGTGTTTAATTGGTTAAAAATACATTAAGATACTAACTTCATTACTTTTGTCACAATAAATAATTATCTTTACAGCTCTGATAATTTTCAGAGAGTTATACTTATTTGTGAGTGAAGTGATTTATACATTAGGTCATTATTGATATAACTATATGAATTTAAATGGAACTTTGATTATTTGATGGATCCATGATCTCATTAATAAGTATTGTCCCTATAGCAATGGCATTAATATCCTATTCACTCTTTCCCTAAAATCCATGACCATGTCTGGACATAGATCTCCCACATCAGGCTATTCTATTCCTTTCCTTTTCTCCTGAGGTTCTAGTAGTCCATTAATTATCCTCAATTTTGTTACATGACAAGACAGTCTTTCTTTCTGGACATATAACTGGCTGATGATACTTCTACTGAAATTTTTCTGGGAATAAATAATATGGTAAGGTTTATTTACGATCCACATGTACCCCTCCACTATTTTATGAGTGATAATCCACTTTAGATTCATGGAGATTTCTATCAAGTGCTGTTAAAAAGACTTCTATTTTAGAAATATGGTTGGGATCATTAAAAAAAAAACACAAAAGAAAAAAATTTCAAAAACAATCCTCATTACTTTTCTTCTATCATGTCTTATTTTGGACACAGTTCATTATCTATACAGAGTTCTTGCCACATATATATATATATATATATATATATATATATATATATATATATATATATATATACACATATATATATGTACACACACACACGTATATATATACACATGTATGTATACATACATATATATAGATACATAGTTTGAAGATGACTGATATCTATCTATCTAAAGTTTGAAGATGACTGACATAGAATGCATAGAGATCACAGAATATCTCTATATAATATATATATATGTAAAGAATATGTGTATATATGCATGTATACATACATACTCTGGGGGGAAGATAATATAATGTTACATTTGATGCAGATTGAAACCAGTTCAAGTATATCCTTACTTTGGTTTCACTGTCTCATCAAAAATGAAGTGAAAGTTATATTCTTACTCGTCACTGCTCTGGAACACAAAGTCAGTCAAGGGTCATAAGACCCAACTAGAGTGATCCTGCTGAAGTCACAAAAGTATCATCAAGGCAAAATGTAACTGATCTTCTTAGCTTCTCATTGCTTGATGATTTCACCCTTTGGATAATTCACTAGATTCCCACTAGGCCTGGTCCTCACTTTCTTAGTATTTTTTATTTTCTTTTAATTAAAAAATGGCATGTATTAATTTTGTCTTTCTCCCCCATACCCAGTCCTCTCTTCCACTGGGGAAAAAAACACACAAAGAAAAGTAAAACTCGCAACAAATATGCATGGTCAAGAAAAATGAATTCGGAGGGCAGAGCCAAAATGGTGGAGTGAGAGCAACAACTCGCCTAAGCTCTTGGACAAACTCCTTCAAGTACCTCGAAAGGAGAATCTGACCAAATTTTTGAGGTGAGGAATCCAGTGGGAGACAGACAGTGACAGAATCAGAGCTCAGGTTGGACTGGAAGGTCCATGGGATGGATCTATTCCGCAGGAGTGAGCTCACAGTGCACAGCAAAGCGTGGCCAGCTCAGCAGAGCAGAGGGGACCTGAGTATCGTGAGTGGCGGGTGGAAGCAGAAGAGCGGCCCCAAGGGAGGGAGACAAGTTGAACTGAGCCAGTGAGAGCTGCCCAGTGCCAGACATCAGCAGAGCAGCTCCTGAAACCTTCAGCTCGAAGATCAAACTTCAATAAGTCACCAACTTGAACTTTCAGGAGCCAGGATGGTGGAGTGATCAGTAAATGCTCTCTCCTCCCCACTTGATGACCATGAAAGAACCATAAAATATTTCCCAGAAAAATCCGAGATCAGCAGAAACAGCAGAAAGAGGCCAATAGTCTCATAACACCTGAAACAGGAAAATAGCTGAGGGGGATTCCTCCTATGGTGGCAGAGGCAAACCGGAAGGACAGAGGATCCAGGGCAGG
>CM053770.1:536081487-536098204 GCA_028658325.1 Potorous gilbertii
TTTCTCCTCATTGGCTTTTTGAACCTCTTTTGCCAATTGAGTTAGCCTATTTTTCAAGGTGCTATTTTTTCAGCATTTTTTTGGGCCTCCTTTATTAAGGTGTTGACCCGTTTTTCATGCTTTTCTTGCATCTCTCTCATTTCTTTTCCCAGTTTTTCCTCCACCTGTCTGACTTGATTTTCAAAATCCTTTTTGAGCTCCTCCATGGCCTGAGCCCATGGGGTATCTCTTTCAGATATTTGGGATACAGAGGCTTCGATGGTAAGCAGACCTCTTTGTCATCAGAGACAAATGGAGGAATCATCTTCTCAAGAAAATAACCATCTATGGCCTTGGTTTTTTTCCCTTTTCTGGGCATTTTCCCAGCCAGTTACTTCACTTATGAGAGTCTTCTCCATCCCCTGGCCTAGATTCGCCCTAGTGCTTGGGTTCTGAGATTCAAATGCTGCTACTCAGCCTCAGGGCTTTTGGCGGCAGGCTTGACTGCTGTTTAATGGGGGCTTATCTGCTGGTTCTCAGGTGGGAGCAGGGCCGCCTCTCAGGCTCAGTTCCCTCAGGCGGTTTATGCAGAGATCCTTTGTAATGGAGCTGGGGTGGAGCTCCAGCCTGCTCTGGGAGTCTCTGGCTGAGCTGCCACAGCCTCTGGCCGAGCTGCCTCAGCTTCCGCCCCAGGGGTCGCTTCCCAGGAGGTCCGAGTCCCGGAGATCCCCCGTTCCCCTCTCAGCCCGTCTCTCTCACTGACCTGTGCGTCTGTGGGTGGAGGGACCTTCTCGCCGCCCGGAGATTCAGGTCCCTGACGCCTGCTGGGCTCTGCTCGCTCCTCTCAGTGGCACGTGGCCGGGGTGGGGGAGAGGAGCGCTTGGCAGGATAGGACTCCGCTCCCGTCTGGGGTACCTCTGCGTTCGGTTTTTCAGGGCTCTCTGCAACGGAAATCTCCTTCACTGTGTTGCTGCGCGGCTTCCACTGTTCCAGAATTTGTCAAGAGTTCTTTTTATAGGTAATCTATGGGCTGTGGGTTCGGACCTACAATAGGTGAGTCTTTCTACTCCGCCATCTTGGCTCCACCCCCGAGTATTGTTCTTACAGGAAATAAGAAATACACGTAGTGGGGTATAGAAAGTTATCTGGTCCTACAGGAAAAAAAAGAGGAGATGGGGACGAGGAAAGGGAGGGATGTTAGAAGAGAGGGTAGATCACTGATAGGGGCAATTAAAATGCTCGGAGTTTTGGGATTGGGGGAGGGGAGAAAATTTGGAACCCAAAATTTTGTGCAAATGAATGTTAAAAGTTAAATAAATAAATTTTTTAAAAAAAGAATAAATAAGGGACAGGATAGTATAGAGGGAAATATAGTTAGTCTTTCACAATATGACTGTTATGGAAGTGTTTTGCGCAACTACATATATAGCCTATACTGAATTGCTTGCCTTCTCAATGCATACTGGTGGATAGGGTGGACAGGAAGAGAAGTTGGAACTCAAATTTTGAGGAATGAATGTTGAGAATTGTTTTTACATGCAACTGTGAAGTAAGAAATACATATAATGTGTCATAGAAATCTATCTTTCCCTACAAGAAAAGAGGGAAGATGAAGATAAGGAAAAGCGAGGGGTGGGGTTGATAGAAGGAAGGGTAGATTTGGGGAAGGAGTAATGGTGTTTTGGGATGGGTGGAGGAAGTGATTAGGAGAAACTTTGGAACTCAAAATATTGTTAAAATGAATATTGAAAACTAAAAATAAATTAATTAAAAAATAATGAGGGACAAACAGCAAAATAAAAAATCATTTTTCACTTTTCTTCTTTTTTGTTTTGGCTGTAAAAATCCTTCCTGAGCTCTTCCAAGAACGCTTTCTGGTCTTGTGACCAGTTCAAAATACCTTTACAGGTTTCAGATGTGGGTATAATGACAATCCTCTCATCTTCAGAATTTCTATGTTTATTTTCACTGTCCCCATAATAATATTCTATGGTCTTTGCTTTTTCCAGTTTCCTTCTAGCTCATGGTGATTCCTTTTTTTTTTTTTTACTTTAGTGGATATCTGCTTTTGGACACAGCGGATCCTGTCCCACTTTTCTTGTACTGGGGACTAGTTCGTGGTTACTGATTTTATTTGCTGTGGCCTCTGATTCTTTCAGTTAGAACTTATATAATACTGCATCTTCCCTGGTGTTGAGCTGACTTGTGTGTGCCAAGGCCAAGGCCAGATAAAGTCTGAGTTTTCCAGGGATTATAACACCTCGTGACATAAAGTGTGGGGTATGAGTCGTCTGGTTGCTGGAAAACTCCTCTTTACCTGACCTGCACTAATACATTTGCAGGCTCAGTATCTGCATTAGTGTCTGCCCAATTCTACTGGTTTTGTTAAGGCATACCTATAGCCCTGGTGCTCCCAATTACTGGCTCCACCTTCATGGATCACTGGATCTCTGTCCAGTCCATTGAGGAGGGTCTTGCCGGGATACCTGTGGTTCTTCACTGGTCTGCTTCATCCATAGCAAGAGTGGCCCTTCCCAGTGATCTCACTAGTCTCCTCTGCTAAAAGATTGCTATACCTCTTCTGCCAGACCCCCTATTACCTGATTTTTCCTGGAGTAATATTCTCTGGGTTTTCAAGGTCAACAAGGGAGGGTGAGAGTGCTTCCAAATCACTCTACCATCTTTGCTCCAGGAAATTCCCTTAGCATAAATTCTTCCAAGCTTCACTGCTACATTCATCAGGACATTACCATAATGTTGAAGGAAGCAACTGGTCAGTCTGGGGAGCAATGGAATATTCAGTTTGAACATTTCCCTCTCAAAAATTGGAAAACCATTTCCCAAAATCAAAACTTAATTCATTCATTATTGAGTATCTACATTCAAGAGGTATAGAGAAAATATGGATTAAACTTAGAAGTGTGTGATGCATGTCATCTTTTCTTTTTCCCTTGAAAGCTAATTATTGAATATTTATCAGCATACAATGAGTACAAATATTATGGATGCCTAGTTAAATCCTGCCGAATGCAGGATTTGGGCAAAAATATTTGTGTTTCATTGTAAGGTGAACCCTCCAGTGGCCAGAGCCAGGACAGTGCAAAATTGTCACTAAAATTGTCAGATGAATTAAGAAAAGAGGAATAGAATATAGTACAATGGAAAGGTGTTAGTCTAATACTTATTATTGTTGCTGGATTTAAATTCAGATTCTGCAACGTAACATCTTATGTGCTTAAGCTAATTCTTCCTTTCACTTTAACTCAGTTTTTTACTTCATAAGATAAGGGACAGCCTTTGAGATCTTTTCCAGTTCTAAATATGTAATGAATTAAATGAATTAGAGGAAGAAAGACTAGGTGATGAAAGTAATGTCAGTGAAATGACTGTGAGGTACCACCTCACTCTTATCAGATTGACTAATAGGACAGAAGAAAAATGATAAATGTCAGAGAAGATGTGGTAAAATTGGGATACTAATGCACTGTTGGTGAAATTGTGAATTAATTCAACCATTCTTTTAATGTCTTGGCTTCATGTCCTTCACTATTTTATTAGATTCTTACTATGACTGAAATAGCTCCTTTCCTAGGAATTAATATACTTGAGAAGGCCTTTAATAGTGTTTATTTGTGCTCATAATGTGTCTTTCCTTTAACCTCTAAGATATGCTTTTATAATTTTTATGAACATTATCTTTTTCTTACCTAGAAAAATTATTTCAAGTATCAATGCCCCTGCTCCTCTCAGAGAGTTGTCCCATAGGACCAGTAGAAATTTTTTTAGAAAGAAAAAAAAATGAGCACAACTGATTGACATACTTAATAAATCTGAAAACATGTGTGAAAGTTAATACCTATGGACCTTCCAACCTCCATTAATGAGTAGGCTTAGCTATGTTCTCTTCTTTCTTCATTTGAGTCCCACTTGATCTTTATTCAAAATAATAAAATATATAACAATTTATTCACAGTAAAATAATCATAACGAATTCACAATAAAATTTATGTGATGTATATTCACAGTAATGAATATTGACTCCAGATTAAGATTGAAGGAGATCTCTAGTATCTTGAATGAGGGAAGTAATAGCTCTGCTATTAATCTACTCTGGAATGACTACATATATAGTAGTATTTTTCCTTTAGGGAACTCAATTTAGGAAGGATATTGACAGACTCAAACACCAAGAAGACAACAACTATGAAATTATTGGAGATTTTCTACTACGTAATTTTATATAAGGAGATATTTCATGTGGAGAAGAGAATTTTCAGGGCTATTGTATGGAAGGAGTGACAGACTTGTTTTATTTGCCCCCATGGAACATGTGTGGGAATATATTTTCACATATTCTGAGAGCCAGATATCATCTCCATATAAATATGATAATAATAGTGGTTGATTAACTTCGGGGCACTGAAATATTTCTGTACTTGCTATTGAATTAGGAGTTCTTGACATCTATGGACTCCTGTGTTGATAAAGATAAGGTTCGATGTAAGGAGAGTCTACACTTTTTGGAGAGATAAAGCTATTTCTTCTTCTCTTTGACCCTTTATACTCCCTGAAATACATCATTAGGGAATTACCCAAACCTTACTTTCTGGCTCATTTCTAGGGTCTGTAAAAATGAGAGGGGGAGAGTAGAAAAGCGTCTAAGGTATAATGAAAATCAGATATGAGACTGTTGCTTATTTCTTCTACTCTAACAAAATGCTTACATAAGACACTTACAAGCATGCATTGGCAAAAAAGGTAACAAGGAGAAGTAATAACATAATCACTTTTATTCTCTCCCTAGAGTTTAGAGCAAACATCAGAACAGTGAAAAATTATAAGATTTGCTGAATAGGTATTTTATATTTCACTATAGCTCTGCATTGTCTAAACAATTCTCTTTAGGTCTATGTCTTCTGTCAAGTCAGACTAGGGTATTGGGTCATTCTCATTCTCTCTAAGTAGGTTTACCTTTTGTCCTCTCTAATGAGGAAAGCCCTCCTGTCAATCTGTTCTGACTGAGGGATTCTGAATTTTACAAAATTGTCTTTAAGGCTAGTAATATCCATCTCAAGACGGATTTTCACCTATCTATCCTCAGTGAAAGTACACAAAATATAAGAATTTACGAGAAGTCCATGGTCTTTCTTCAGGCTTCTCTCAGCCAAAATTGCCCCTATGTGATAAAAGTATACCCTTTCTGCTCAATTAGAAGAAGGAAGTATTTAATGTGAAGAAGAGAATTTGAAAAGCTATCCTATGGAAGGGGTGAATGACATTCTATTTGGCTATTAGGGAAGGATTCTAATTCTTATAAATTTGAATCGTTTCCTTATATATCTTGGAAATGATACACTTATTAAATATACTTGCTTCAAAGTTGTTTTTGTTTGTTTGCTTGCTTTGTTTTTATTCTGTTAACTCTTTGCTCCTAATTTTAGATGCATCGGTTGTATTTGTATACTTTGTCTTCAGTGATTCTCTCTATCTATTGTTTGGTCATGGATTGGTCCTTATCCATAAATCTGAAAGGTAGTTCATTCCTTGATTTGATAATTTGATTATTGGATCATATTCTATATCTGGGTCATATGTCCATTCAAAATTTATCTTGGTATTTGTATGAAACATGATCCATGACTAATTTCTATCAGACTATGTTTTTTGTGGAAGAATGAAATCTTACTCCAGTAACTGAGATGGTTAACTTTATCAGACACTAGGGTGATGGACTAATTTGCAGAAAGCAACAGACATTTTTTACCTCAATGAGATTTTGCTTAGTTTGACTATCGATATTTGTTACAAGCGCTTGTTTTATCTTTTTCAATAAGAGGGTAGAAGAGA
Source organism: Potorous gilbertii (assembly GCA_028658325.1). Lineage (NCBI taxonomy): Eukaryota > Metazoa > Chordata > Mammalia > Diprotodontia > Potoroidae > Potorous > Potorous gilbertii. The sequence goes on from CM053770.1 coordinate 536,087,314, forward strand.
AAGTAAATGCTTGTTTTTTTCAACAAAATTTAGTTTGAAAGGAAAAAAGAGATTATGCATAACATTGAAGAGATAGCTAGGTCCAATTAAAAAGTAGACAAAAATAAAACCTCCATGACAAGAAGGAGAATAAATTACATTGAGACAATAACACACACATAAAGATATATAAACATTGGTATTACTGTTACATAGTCTTTGAATTTAGTGAATGGATTGTGTGGTATACTAGTCCTACCACACTAAACCTGCCTCTCAGCCTGATATTGACATTGCATTATTAATATTTAACACTTGATCTAAGGAAAGCAGGGATTTAATTCTGATTGTCCACATAATAGAAATACACAATACCTCTTTAGAAAATTTAGTATGTCTATGCCCACATTTCTATTTATTAATAATTAATTTTTAAAGCAAAAAAACCCCTTTTTTTCCACAAGGTTTCATCCATCTCTCTAGTACCATAGAGTTACAAAAGTTCAAGTTTTTGACTAAACAATGCAACATACAGTACTAAAATATACATAAGTAATTTAAGCAATGTATTACAATAAGAAAGATAACAACCAGAATCACCTTTACTTGTCAACCTCAATTGCTATCTTCACAAGTCACACTTCAGCAAACTGGCTCTTTCATGATGGAAAAGTCTCTTCTTATGAAGGCTGATTCTTTAGAAGGGATCATTTAGGAGAGAAATTCTTTTGGTCTCTTATTTTACATAGTGTCTCTCAGGAACTGATTCTCCTAGTTATTTATCTCTATGCTCAGCAGATCTCCAGTTATATCCATTAACAGTTTTTTAACATAATATCAGTTAAAAAGCAATTCTCTCACAGATTCTAAGTGAAGGACAAATTTCAAGTCCTCAATATCCCATTCTTCCTCGAGGATACAACAACAATATCTTAATCCTAATGGGTGGTACTACTGTGAGGGAACACAATCTCACTTTTGACATGTGAAAACTTTACTCTGACTTGGAAAAAATATTTAACCTTTCCAACTAACGATTTGTTCCTTTGTAAAATAAGAGGCTTTGACTTGATGACCGAAGAAGTCTCCAAATTTATCATCTTCTGAAGACGTTGTCGTATTTATATAATATACCACAGATTCACCTAATAGAATCAGAAAATACAATAAAATTTCTTTATAAATTTCATATCATGGGTGCAAACTCACTTGGGAGAATATACAGAAAATTTAAAAATCTATGACCACCTTAAGTCCTATTTTATGACTCCCATCATATTCTCCTACCGTATAATAGTGCTTATTTCTGACGCTGATAATTAAAGTTGGATATTATAGACCACTCTGGCATACTCGTGGTTATTAAGTTAATTAATAATTTCAGGTTTATTTCACATTATATTGGTTATCTGAGTTATATACTAAATAAATTTAAATATACTTAAATATTAGTGAAAATATTCTCACATTTTCAAATATATATGTGATCTACTTGACTGTAATGCTTTCTTCAATAATGCAGAAGAAAACCCTTCCACACCTAGCCATCACGTTGCCCTGTCAGTGTACTTCCATAAATTTTCTTCAAGGAGCACACTTTATTTGCTATAAACCTTTCTTGCTTTCTCATAATGTAGTAAATATAACTTATACAGGCTATCCATCTGTCATTCCTCACCCTTACGACAATGAGTTCCTTTTTAAAAATCATACTCTTTCCCAATTGCATTCTTTACTTACGTTTTTCTTCACAGCACTTCATTTATGATATGTTGTAACCTGCTCACACCCACCATACCAGATGCCAAAACATATGAGGAGAAAAAGAGAAAGTAAAGCTAATGTATGTGTGTGGGGAAACCATACATTACTCTAAAATCTCCATCGTTAAAGAGATACAATGTTGAACTCGTAAATATTCTGTCCACATATATACAGCAATTACTATTTAGGATACCTTACTCTTTCCCCTCACCACTGGACTGGTTTTCTCCCATAATGGATGATGGAGAAGTGGGGATAAAAAACATAATAAATTCAGCTTTAAATCATCTTCATCATAAGCATAATCAGGTGCAAATCATTCCACCAGTATCTATAATTTTAATGAATATTGACAACACTTTGTAATTTTAAGTCTTAGAGAAGTTCCTGGGCTTCGTCCATGGTCATACAGTTGATATGTGGCAGGGACAGTACTTGAATTCCAGTATTTCTATTTGCAAATCTAACTTTTTTCACTCTGGTGTGTTGCCTCCACCCATTTTTCTCTATGGCAACTTCTCTGGATCAGGAGGAAGAGAGATGTTGCATCTCATTAATAAATAAGAAGGGATATTAGAATTTACTTTATTTGTATAAATGTAACATGAGTTAAAGGACAGAGTAAAAGAAAAATAAATCCCTAAATTGAATTATGTAAGCCTGTCATTTCTTGATTATAGCTACTAGTCTTTGTACCTAGAGAAAGATCATTAAATTTCTCTCACCTTTGTGAACCCCAGGACCTTTTTTTGTCTCCTGATCCATCTGTTTCAACTTATTCCTGCTGATATTCTGAGAAAAATGAAATAGTTGCCTCCAAAACAACTCCCTGATACACTCTGTACCAGCTGCCCATAATTTCTCTCCAAGCTGCATAACTTATCTCCACCCTACTTGTCATATGGCTCTGAGTTGTCCTTTTCGGAATGAAAGTAATGCTAATGAAATTCACTTTTAATTTATGATTGAGTTATCCACAGTTTTTAATTGTATGGACCTTTTTTGTTACCAATAATATATAAGAATTTGTTGCAAAATATCATGGAATTATAGGATTCAGGTTAATAAACACCCTTGAGATATTACTTATTAAAGGTCCAACTTTACTCATATGATGAATTCAACTCATTGCACAGACAATTTATGGTCATTAAACCTTTGCTAATAGACAGTCAATGATGTGGTATTGAAGTGTCTTTGTCACTGTCTAGGTCAGTCTTGGACAACTCTGAATGTTAGAATTGTACGCCTCTTTCTAAATTTTCCCATTTCTTTTAATGCCCTCTAACTTCTTACCATGTCCACCCAATGGTCAAAACAAAGAAAGAAACAAACATGTAATTCCTTTATTGTGTCACATTATTTGTGTAGAAGCCACACAAACATTCGCTATTTGTTAACTCATTCGAGTATAATGGACTTTCAATCTCATCACTTTCCTTTGAAAAGGAAGACTAACCTCCAGGAAGGCTTCCCTGTTAACTCTTTTGGAAATTGTTGTGTTTGTCTTTCATTTTCAAAGAGGACCGTGACATCAAGGAAATAATGACATGACTTGCAGTTGGCATTGATTTGAGAGGAAGGAATGTGTTTGGTCACTAATCTCATTTTCTCCTCCAGAGCCATCTGGATTTAATTACCAGATCTTCATCAGGATGATTTAAGGTGGCCCAGATGAAATGGGAGACCCTGAACCTTTTAGATTAAGACCTCTTCAGGTACATACTTAGACTGAAGTAATGCTCATTCAGTTAAAAGACCACTTTAAGAAGTAGTCAAGGGATGGTCCTTTAAATTAGAAAAAGAAAAAAAATCAAGGTGTGAGGGTAAGAGCCTCAGGATGACTGTTTCAAAGACAATCAGTTACACTTGACATTCACTCTAAGCCAGAAGGGTCTAAAACAGTCATTAAGTGGAGCTTGGGCAGGGTTCTATTGTATTCCAATATATGCTCTTCAGAGTATATTTGTTTAAAGGATTTAGGAAAGAAGAAAGGAAGCAAGGGAAAAAAGGAAGGAGGGAAGGAAGGAAGGAAAGAAAAAAGGAAGGAAGGGAAGTAGGGAGGGAGAAAGGGAGAGAGGGGCAAAGAAAGAAAGAAATAGAAGGGAGGAAGGAAAGAAGGAAAGAAATCTATAGAGTAAAGAACAAGTTAACTGGTAACCTTCTGTTCACTAAAATTTACCTTTCTTTGTGGATAAGAAGGAAAGCAACGGGGAAGGAAAGGGAGAGGGAGAGCACTAGCTGAGTTACCCAGGTAGTCGGGTGGCATTCAGGCAGCTCAGCCTACTCACAGGTTGTTGTTATAGTTCATTTTCCTTTTTTTCACTTTGATTATTCGTGTGTTTTAAGCTTCCAACTTTCATTTCCACTAGATATGAGTTTCAAATTTTCTTCCCACCTCTCTGACCTCATCCCACCCCAAAACACCATGAATTGTGATTACCCCTTCCGCCAATCTGCCTTCCTTTCTATCCCTCCCTTTTCTTATCCCTATCTTCTCTCTTTTCTTGTAGAACAAGATAGATTTCTATATCCCATTACCAGTATTTCTTATTTCCAAGTAGCATGCAAAAACAGTCCTCAACATTCATTCCTAAAACTTTGACCTCTAATTTCTCTCCTTTCCACCCTTCCCACCCATCATCACTGAGAGGCAAGGATTCAATATAGGATATATGTGTGCAGTTTTATGGAAGACTTCCGGAATAGTCATTTTGTGAAAGACTAACGATATTTCACTCCATCACACCCTGCGCTTCAATTATTTTATACTATCTTTTGATCATGTCCCTACTCTAAAAATTTTACTTCTAGTTATTCCCTGCTCCCATTTTCTCTCCCGTCTATCATACACCCACCATACCAATCCCCTTCTCCCCCACTTTCCTGTAGTGCTGGATAGATTTTTATACCAAATTGACTGCACATTTGATTCCCTCCTAAAGCCAAATTTGATGAGAGTAAGCTTCACTTTTTCCCTCTCACCTTCCCCCTTTCCCATCCACTGAGAAAGTGTTTTATTGCCTCCTTTATGAAAGATGATTTTCCCCATTCAATTTCTCCATTTCTCCTTTCAATATATTCCTCTCTCACCCCTGAATTTTATTTTTAAGATATCATCACTTCCTACTGAACTCACCTAGTGACCTCTGTGTATATACATACACACAAACACATATATGTATGTATATATATATATATGTGTGTGTGTGTGTGTGTGTATGTGTGTACGTGTGTATATGTGTCTGTGTGTCTGTGTTTTTGTGTATAATTCCCCCCAACAACCCAAATACTAAGAAAAGTTTCGAGAGTTATAAATATTATCTTTTCATGTAGGAATATATACAGTTCAACTTTAGCAAGTCTCTTATGATCTTTCTTTCCTGTTTACCATTTCATGCTTCTCTTGTTTCTTGTGTTTGTAAGTCAAATTTCCTATTCAACTCTGGTCTTTTCATCAAGAATGCTTGAAGGTTCTCTATTTCATTGAATGACTATTTTCCCCCTGAAGTATTATACAGAGTTTTGCTTGGTAGGTGATTCTTGGCTTTATTTCTAGTTTCTTTGACTTCTGCAATGTCATATTCCAAGACCATCGATCCCCTACGGTACATGCTACTACACATTGTGTTATCCTGATTGAATTTCCACAATACTCAAATTTTTTCTTTTGTCTGCTTGAATAATTTTTCCTTGAACTGGAAAATCTGGAATTTGGCTACAATATTGCTATGTGATTGTATTTTCACATGTCTTTCAGGAGTTGATCTGTGGATTCTTCCAATATGTATTTTCCCTCTGATTCTAGAATATCAGAGGAGTTTTCCTTGATTATTCCATGAAATATCAAGTCTAGACTTTTAAGAATTTTGATCATAGTTTTCAAATAGCCTCATAATTTTTAATTTGTCACTCCTGAATCTATTTTCTATTTTTTTTAATTTTTAATTAATTTTATTTATTTTCAGTGTTCTACAGTCATTACCATATTACTTAGATTTTTTTCCCCTTCCTTCTCCCCTATATCCCCCCTCCCTTCCTGAGATGGCATGCAATTTTATATAAGTTCTGCATATGCATTCCTATTAAATATATTTTCGTTATAGTCATATTGAGTAGAAGAATTAAAATGATGGGAGAAATCATATAAGAAACCAAAAGGTAATACACACACAAGAAAAATATCTGCTACATTCTGCAATTTAATTCCATAGTTCGTTCTCTGGATGGGGAAGGTATTTTGCCTTAAAAGACCACTGAGAATTTTTTTAGGTCCTTGCAATGCAATGAAATTCCAAAGCTACCAAAAAATGCTCTCACACACTGTCGTCGTTGCTGTGCACAAAGTTCTCCTTGTTCTGCTCCATTACCTCAGCATCAAATCATATAAATATTTCCAGGCCACTTTGAAGTCATCCTGTTCGTTATTTCTAATGCCAATATTTTTTCAAATATTGAACCAGCCTTGCATTCCTTGTATGAATACTACCTGATCATAAAATATTATTTTTCTGATAAGTTGCTATATTTCTTTTGGTAAAATCTTGTTTTAAATATTTGCATCTATACTCATTAGAGAAATTGGTCTATAATTTACTTTCTCTCTTTTGACTCTTCCTTGTTTAGGTATAAAAACCATATTTGTAATAAAAAAAGAATTTTAGAGGACTCCTTTCCCAATTTTCTCAAATACACGATGTAGCATTGGCATGAACTGCTCCTTAAATGTTTGATAGAATTCGCTTGTAAATCCTTCCGGCACTGGAGATTTTTTTCCTAAGGAGTTCACTAATGGCTTGTTAAATTTCTTTTTCTGAGATAGGGTTGTTTTGGTATTCAAATTGCTTTTCTGTTAATCTGAGAAATTTAATTTTTTTATACAAATTTATTTATTTAACTTTTTAAATTCATTTTCACAAAATCTTGGGTTCCAAATTTTCTCCCCATTTATCCCCTCCCCTCAACCCAATACACCCAGGAATCTAATTTCCCCTATCACAAATCTGCCGTCATTTCTATCATCCCTCCCTTCTCTTGTCCCCACTTTCTCTTTTGTTCTGTAGGGCCAGATAACTCTCTGTTCCCTATAACCTACATTGCTTTTTAACTGGTAGCAAGAACAATACTCAACAGTTGTTCTTAAACTTTGAGTTCCAACTTCTCCCCATCCCTCCCTTCCCTCCCATTCCCTTTGGGAAGGCAAGACTTCAATATAGGTCATATCTGTGTAGTTTTGCAACTGATTTCCATAATAGTTGTGTTGTATAAGACTGACAATATTTCTCTCCATCCTATCCTGCCCCTTATTGTTTCTATTCTCCCTTTTGATCCTGTTCCACCCAGAGTGTTGACTTCAAGTTGCTCCCTCCTCCCATTGCCCTCCCCTCCATCATCTCCCCCATGCTGCTTATCTCTTTCTCCCCCACTTTCCTCTAATGGAAGACAGGTTGTCATACCCAACTGAGTGTGCATTTTATTCCTTCCATTAATCGAATGTGATGAGAGTAAACTTCATGTTTTTATTTCCCTCAGCTCTCCTCTATTTCCGTCCATTAAAAAGTCTCCTGCTTGCCTCTTCTATGAGAGATAATTTAACACTATCTCTTTCACCCTCTCTCCTCCCACTACATTTCTCTCTCACCGTTTACCTTGATTTCTTTTAAGATATGATCCCATCCTATTCAATTCACACTGTGCTGTCTATCCCTCTGTGTGTATGCATGTGTACATATGTGTGTGCTTGTATGTTTGGATGTGTGTGTGTAATCCCACCAGCTACCCAGATACTGAAAAGTTTCAAGAGTTACAAATATTGTTTTTCCATATAGGAATGTAAACTGTTCAACTTTGGTAAGTCCCTTATGACTTATCTTTGCTGTATAATTTTTCATGCTTCTTCTCATTCTAGTGTTTGAAAGTCAAATTTCCTTTTCAGCTCTGGTCTTTTCACCAAGAATGCTTGAAAGTCCTCTATTTCATTGAAACACCAATTTTTCCTCTGAAGTGTTATACTCAGTGTTTCTGAGTAGGTAATTCTTGGTTTTAGACTTAGTTCCTTTGACTTCTGGAATATCCTATTACACGCCTTTTGATGCCTTAATGTAGAAGCTGCTTGATCTTGTGTTATCCTGATTGTATTTCCACAATACTGGAATTGTTTCTTTCTAGCTGCTTGCAATATTTTCTCCTTGATCTGGGAACTCTCGAATTTCTCTACAGTGTTCCTAGGAGTTTCTCTTTTTAGATCTCTTTCAGGCGATGATCGGAGGATTCCTTGAATACTTATTTTCTCCTCTGGTACTAGAATACCAGGGTAGTTTCCTTGATAATTTCATGAAAGATGATGTCTAGGCTCTTTTGTCTGATCATGGCTTTCAGGTAGTCACATGATTTTTAAATTGTCTCTCCTGTATCTATTTTCCAGGTAAGTTGGTTTTCCAATGAAATATTTCACATTCTCTTTCATTTTGTCATTCTTTTGGTTTTGTTTTGTGATTTCTTGGTTTCTCAGAAAGTCATTAGCCTCCATCTATTCCATTCTAATTTTGAGAGAACTACTTTCTTCAGCGAGTTTTTGCACCTCTTTTTCCACTTGGCTAATTTTGCTTTAGAAAGCATTCTTCTATTGGGCAGAGCCAAGATGATGGAGTAGAAAGACTCACATTTGCTAGCTCCGCACTCACAGCCCATGGATTTCCTCTAAAAAGAACTCCTGACAAATTCTGGAACAGTAGAAGCCGCGCAGAAACACAGTGAAGGAGATTTCCATTGCAGAGAGTCCTCAAAGTCGGACCCCAGGGGTCCATCACGCTAATGACAGGAGTGGAGCCCTCCCCTGCCCTGCCCCGGCACGCGGCACTGAGAGGAGCGAGCAGATCCAAGCAGGCTTCAGAGATCGTAATCTCTGGTGGCCACGAAGGTCCCTCCACTCACAGACGCACAGGTCAGTGAGAGAGACGGGCTGAGAGGGGAGCGGGGTATTTCCGGGACTCTGACCCCCTAAGAAGGCAACTGCTGTGGCAGAGGCAGCTCGGCAGAGGCAGAGGCAGCTCGGCCAGAGGCTCCCAGAGCAGGCAGGAGCTTCACAGCAGCTCCATTACAAAAGGTCTCTGAAAAACCCCCTGAGGGAATTAAGCCTGAGAGGCGGCCCTGCCCCCACCTGAGCAATAGCAAATAAGCTCCCATTGAAGAGCAGTCAGGCCTGCCACCAAAAGCTCTGAGGCTTGGGAGCAGCATTTGAATCTCAGACCCCAAGCACTGGCAGGGCGGCTCTGGGCCAGGGGGTGGATAGGACTCTCAGAAGTCAAGTAACTGGCTGGGAAAATGTTCACACAAGGGAAAAAACTAAGACCATAGAAGGTTATTTTCTTGAGAAGATGATTCCGCCATTCCTCTTTGACGACGAAGAGGTCTGCTTACCATTAGGTAAAGACATAGGAGTCAAGGCCTCTGTATCTCAAATATCTGAAATACATACCCCATGGGCTCAGGACACGGAGGAGCTCAAAAAGGATTTTGAAAAACCAGTTAGACAGGTGGAGAAAAAACTGGGAAGAGAAATGAGAGAGATGCAAGAAAAGCATGAAAAACGGGTCAATACCTTAAAAAAGGAGGCCAAAAAAAATGCTGAAGAAAATAACACCTTAAAAAATACACTCACTGAATTGGTAAAAGAGGTTCAAAAAGCGAACGAGGAGAAGAAGGCTTTCAAAAGCAGAATTAACCAAGTGGAAAAAGAGTTGCAAAATCTCACTGAAGAAAATGGTTCTCTCAAAATTAAAATGGAACAGATGGAGGCCAATGACTTTCGGACAAACCAAGAAATCACAAAGCAAAACCAAAAAAATGACAAAATGGAAGAGAATGTGAAATATCTTATTGGAAAAACAACTGACCTGGAAAATAGATCCAGGAGAGACAATTTAAAAATTATGGGACTACCTGAAAGCCATGATCAAAAAAAGAGCCTAGACATCATCCTTCATGAAATTTTCAAGGAAAACTGCCCTGATATTCTAGAACCAGAGGGCAAAATAAGTATTCAAGGAGTCTATCAATCACCGCCTGAAAGAGGTCCAAAAAGAGAAACTCCTAGGAACATTGTGGCCAAATTCCAGAGTTCCCAGGTCAAGGAAAAAATATTGCAAGCAGCTAGAAAGAAACAATTCCAGTACTGTGGAAATACAATTAGAATAACACAAGATCTAGCAGCTTCTACATTAAGGGATCCAAGGGCATGAAATAAGATATTCCAGAAGTCAAAGGAACTAGGTCTAAAACCAAGAATCACCTACCCAGCAAAATTGAGTATAATACTTCAGGGGAAAATATTGTCTTTCAATGAAACTGAGGACTTCCAAGCATTCTTGATGGTAAGACCAGAGCTGAAAAGAAAATTTGACTTTCAAAGACAAGAATGAGAAAAAGCATGAAAAAGTAAAGAGCAAGGAAAAGTCACAAGGGACTTACCAAAGTTGAGCTGTTTACAGTCCTATATGGAAAGACAATATTTGTAACTCTTGACACTTTTCAGTATCTGGGTAGTTGGTGGTATTACACACACACACATACACACACGTACACATACACATGTACAGGCACACACATTCACACATACACGCACACAATGAGACAGAGCACAGAGTGAATTGAATAGGATGGGATCATATCTTAAAAGAAATCAAGGTAAACGGTGATAGAGAAATGGAGTGGGAGGAGAGTGGGTGAAATGGAATGGGATAGATTACAGGAAAAAAACATGAAGATACTCTCATCACATTTGACTAAAAGAAGGAATAAAATCCACAATCATTTTTATATGAAAACCTATCTTACAGTACAGGAAATTGGGGGAGAAGGAGATAAACAGGGTGGGGGGATGATGGAAGGGGGGGCAATGGAAGGAGGGAGCAATTTGAAGTCTCCACTCAGGGAGGGACAGAATCAAAAGAGAGAATAGAAACAATGGGGAGCAGGATAGGATGGAGGGAAATATAGTTAATCTTACACAACACGACGATTATGGAAGTCATTTGCAAAACTACACAGATATGGCCTATGTTGAATTGCCTGCCTTCTCAAAGCGAATGGGTGGGGAAGGAGGGATGGGGAGAAGCTGGAACTTAAAGTTTTAGGACCAACTGTTGAG
>CM053770.1:536105605-536136779 GCA_028658325.1 Potorous gilbertii
AAGTTTTAGGATCAACTGCTGAGTCTTGTTCTTGCTACTAGGAAATAAGAAATACAGGTAATGGCGAATAAAAAGTTATCTGGCCCTACAGGACAAAAGAGAAGATGGGGTAAGGGAAGGGAGGGATGATAGAAGAGAGGGTAGATTGGTGATAAGGGTAATTAGAATGTCCAGTGTATTGGGGAGGGGGGAGGGGACAAATGGGGAGAAAATTTTGGAACCCAAAGTCTTGTGAAAATGAATGTCAAAAGTTAAATAAATTTATTTAAATAAAATAATAATAATAATAAAATAAATAGATTAATTAATTAATTAATTTAAAAAAAAAGAACAATACTCAACAGTTTTTCCTACAACTTTGACTTTCAACTTCTCTTCATCCCTCCCTCCCCACCCATTCCCTTTGGGAAGGCAAGCAATTCAATATAAGACATATATGAGTAGTTTTGCAAATGACTTCCATAATAGTTGTGTTGTGTAAGATTAACTATATTTCCCACCATCCTATCTTGCCCCCCATTGCTTCTGTTCTCTCTTTGGATCATCTGTCCCCCAGAGTGTCAACTTCAAATTGGGAGATGATTTTCAGATAAGCAGCTTGGACAGAGCTACCATGCAGTTAGAGACAAAGACCAGCTCACCCAGAGCCTCCACCGAGGGCTGAAGTAAGACTCAGCCCCCCATTGCTTCTGTTCTCTCTTTGGATCATCTGTCCCCCAGAGTGTCAACTTCAAATTACTCCCTCCTCCCACTGCCCTCCCCTCAATCATCCCCCCCACCCTGCTTATCTCCTTTTTCCCACTTTCTTATATTGTAGGATATGTTTTCATACCAAAATGAGTGTGCATTTTATTCCTTTCTTTAGTTGAATGTGATGAGAGTAACTTCACGTTTTCTCTCACTTACCCTCTTTTTCCCTCCACTGAACAGTCTTTTGCTTGCCTCTTTTATGAGAGGTTATTTGCCCCATTCCTTTTCTCCCTTTCTCCTCCCAATACACTTCTCTCTCACCACTTAATTTCATTTTTTTAAGATATGATCCCATCCTATTCAATTCACTTTGTGCCTGTGTGTGTGTGTGTGTGTGTGTTTGTGTGTGTGTGTGTGTGTGTGTAATCCCACCAACTACCTAGATACTGAGAAAAGTCTCAAGAGTTACAAATATTGTCTTTCCATGTAGGAATGTTCAACCCCGGTAAGTCCCTTATGACTTCTCATTGCTGTTTACCTTTTCATGCTTCTCTTCATTCTTGTGTTTGAAGGTCAAATTTTCTTTTCAGCTCTGGTCTTTTCATCAAAAATGCTTGAAAGTCCTCTATTTTACTGAAAGACCATTTTCCTCCTGAAGTATTTTACTAAGTTTTGCTGGGTAGGTGATTCTTGGTTTTAGTCCTAGTTCCTTTGACTTCTGGAATATCCTATTCCACGCCCTTTGATCCCTCAATGTAGAAGCTGCTAGATCTTGGATGCCAGCACTGGGAGATGATTTTCAGATAAGCAGCATGGACAGAGCTACCATGCAGTTAGAGACAAAGACCAGCTCACCCAGAGCCTCCACCGAGGGCTGAAGTAAGACTCAGCTCTTCAATGCCCCCTGGGGTTTTATACGCTCCAACAATGGAGCTTCTGTATGGGCTACTGTGCTGCCTCTGTGACTGCTGCCTGCTGCCAGAGCTATGGGAAGGCCTTCTCCCTTCCTGCCCTGCTGATAAAACCCCAGCACTGACCTTTAGCCCCTGTGGGCTGAGAGATATGAGGACCCACAGCTGTGAATGGGGATTCTACTCCCACAGTATCCTCCTCCCAGAGTGTGGTCACACACGCACTGCTCAGCCAAGGCTGGGCTGGGCTCCCTTCTCAGCTTTGCATCTGGCACAACGGAGGTTTCCCTGGACCTTTCAGTTCACCGTGGGCTGGAGATGTCCTCCACTTTGTTGTTGTCCACTTTGGCTGCTCCAAAATTTGCTGAGAGTCCCTCTCTACAGGTATTTTATGGGCTTTGGGGAGGACTCTGTTTCAGTGTGTCTTTCCAGTCCACCATCTTGCCTCCACCCCACCGTTTATTCTTTACTCTCATTTGAACTTGTACCTCCCCTAAAGTGTTTACTTTGAATTACTCCCTACTCTCATTTGCCCTCTCTTCTATCATTCCCCAGACACTCCAACTATCCACTTCTCCCCTACTTTGCTGTAGTGTAAGATAGATTATCATAACAAATTGAGACTACATCTTGTACCCTCCTTAAATCAAATGTGATGACAGTAAGCTCCACTTTTTCCATCTCACCTCCCCTCTTTGCCCCTTCATTAAAAAACAGTTTTTCTTGAATCTTTAATGAAAGATAATTTATCCCATTGCATTTATCCCTATCTCCACCCAATATATTCATTTCTCACCCCGTAATTTTATTTTTCAGTTACTATCACTTCCCATTTACCTCACCCTGTGCCCTCTATCTATATATGTGTGTATAATCCCTCCAACTACTCAAATACAAAGAAAAGTTTCAAGAGTTACAAATATTATGTTTCCATGTAGGAATGTAAATAATTCAACTTTAGAAAGTCTCTTACAATTTCTCTTTCCTGTTTACCTTTTCATTCCCCTCTTGATTCTTGTGTTTGAAAGTCAAATTTTCTATTAAGCTCTGGTCTTTTCGTCAAGATTACTTGAAGATCCTCTATGTCACTGAATGACCATTTTTCCATGTGAACTATTATACTCAGTTTTATTGGTTAGGTAATTCTTGGTTTTAATTCTAATTCCTTGACTTCTAGAATATCGTACTCGAAATCCTTCAATTTGCTAATGTAATAGCTACTATATTTTGTGTTATCCTGATTTTATTTGCATAATCCTTGAATTATATATTTCTGGCTGATTGCAGTATTTTACTCTTGAACTTGAAAATCTGGAACTTGACTACAATTTTCCTAGGAGTTTTTATTTTCCCACCTCTTTCAGGAGGTGATAAGTGGATTCCTTAAATACTTATTTTACCCTCTGGTTCTAAAATATCAGAGCAGTTTTCCTTGAAAATTTCATCAAATATGGTGTCTAGGCTCTTTTTTTATCATTCCTTTCAGGTAGAAAATTTTAAATTGTCTCTCCTGGATGTATTTCCCAGGTCTGTTTTATTTTTCAAAGGAAATATTTCACACTGCCTTCTATTTTTTCATTCTTTTGCTTTCGCTTCGCAATTTCTTGGTTTCTCATAAAATCATTACCTTCCATCTGCTTCAAACAAACTTTTTAAAGAACTATTTTCTTCAGTGCACCTTTGAACGTCCTTTTCCATTTGACCATTTCTGCTGTTTAAAGTATTTCTAGGTGGCAGAGCCAAGATGGCGGAGTAGAAAGACTCACATATGCTAGCTCCAAACCCACAGTCCATGGAGTTCCTCTAAAAAGAACTCTCAGCAAATTCTGGAGCAGTGGAAGCCACGCAGGAACACAGTGAAGGAGATTTCTGTTCCAGAGAGCCCTGAAAAACTAATCACAAAGGTCCATTACGCACTGGACGGGAGCAGAACCAAGCCCTGCCCTGGCCGTATGGCACTGAGAGGAGGGAGCAGATCCGAGCAGGCTTGAGGGACAGAATCTCCAGAGGCCACGAAGGTCCCTCCACCCACAGCCTCACAGGTCAGTGAGAGAGACGTCTGGATGGGCTGACTGGGCATCCAGGTGTCTCCATGACTGGGGCTCCCTTGGGGGGCAGCAGCAGAGGCAGTGGGCGGGCAGAGGCTCCCAGAGAAGGCAGAAGTTCGGCAGGACCTCGGGTCCATTACTGAAAGTCTCTGCATAAAACCTCTGAAGGAACTGAGCCTGGGAAGCAGTCCTGCCCCCAACTGAGCAGCAGAACTTAAGCTCCCACTGAATAGCAGCCAGGCCTGCCGCTGAAAATCCTGAGGCTGGGGAGTAGCATTTGAATCTCAGACCACAAGCACTAGTTGGGCGGATCTAGGTGGAGGTGGAGATGAATCTCAGAAGTCAAGTAACTAGCTGGGAAAATGCCCAGAAAAGGGAAAAAAAATTAAGATCATAGAAGGTTACTTTCTTGGAGAACAGATGTTTCCTCCTATCCTTTCTAACAAGGAATAAAAATGCTTACCATCAGGTAAAGACATAGGAATCAAGGCCTCTGTATGCCAAACATCTGAAATAATCATGCAATAGGCTCAGGCCATGGAAGACCTCAAAAAGGATTTTGAAAATCAAGTTAGACAGGTGGAGGAAAAACTGGAAATGGAAATGAGAGAGATGCAAGAAAAGCATGAAAAATGGGTCAATACCTTGGTAAAGAAGACCCAAATAAATGCTGAAGAAAATAGCACCTTGAAAAATAGGGTAACTCAATTGACAAAAGACGTTCAAAAAGTCAATGAAGAGAAGAATCATTTCAAAAGCAGAATTAGTCAAGTCGAAAAAGAGGTTCAAAAGCTCACTGAAGAAAATAGTTCTCTCAAAATTAGACTGGAACAGATGGAGGCTAATGATTTTCTGAGAAACCACGAAATCACAAAACAAACCCTAAAAGAATTAAAAAATGGAAGATAATGTGAAATATCTCATTGGAAAAACATATGACCTGGAAAATAGATCCAGGAGAGACAATTTAAAAATCATGGGACTACCTAAAAGCCATGATCATAAAAAGATCCTAGAAATCATCCTTCATGAAATTTTCAAGGAAAACTTCCCTGATATTCCAAAACCAGAGGGCAAAATAAGTAATCAAGGAATCCACTGATCACTGCTTGAAAGAGATCCAAAAAGAATATTGTGTCCAAATTCCAGAGTACCCAGGTCAAGGAGAAAATACTGCAAGCAGCTAGACAGAAACAATTCCAGTATTGTGGAAATACAATCAGGATAACACAAGATCTAGCAGCTTCTACATTAAGGGATCAAAGGGTGTGGAATAGGATATTTCAGAAGTCAAATGAACTACGACTAAAACCAAGAATCACTTACCCAGCAAAACGGAGTGTAATACTTCAGGAGAAAATATGGTCTTTCAATGAAATAGAGGACTTTCAAGCATTCTTGATGAAAAGACCAGAGATGAAAAGAAAATTTGACTTTCAAACACAAGAATGAGAAGAAGCATGAAAAAGAAAACAGCAAAGAGAAGTCATAAGGGACTTACCAAAGTTGAACTGTTTATATTCCTACATAGAAAGATAATATGTGTAACTCATGAAACATTTCAGTATCTGGATAGTTGGTGGGATTACACATACACACACACACACACACACACACACACACGTGCACGCACACACAGACAAGGAGAGCACAGAGTGAATTGAATAGGATGGGATCATATCTTAAAAGAAATGAAGGTAAACGGTGAGATAGAAATGTAGTGGGAGGAGAGGGTGAAATGGAATGGGGTAAATTATCTCTCATAGAAGAGGCAAGGAGGAGACTTTTTAGTGGAGGGAAAATCAGTAGAGCTGAGAAAAAACCGTGAAGTTCACTCTCATCACATTCTACTAAAGGAAGGAATAAAATGCACACTCAATTTTGTATGAAAACCTATCTTTCAATCCCGGAACGTGGGGGTGAAGGAGATAAGCAGGGTGGGGGTGATGATCGATGGATGGGCAATGGGAGGAGGGAGCAATTTGAAGTCAACCCTCGGAGAGGGACACGATCAAAAAAGAGAATAGAAATAATGGGGGGCAAGATAGGATAGAGGGAAATACAGTTAGTCTTACGCAACATGTCTCTTATGGAAGTCTTTTGCAAAACTACACAGATATGGCCTATGTTGAATTTCCTGCCTTCCCAAAGGGAATGGGTGGGGAGGGAGGGATGAGGAGAAGTTGGAATTTAAAGTTTTAGGAATAACTGTTGAGTATTGTTTTGGTACTAGGAAATAAGAAATACACGTAATGGTGAATAGAAAGTTATCTGACCCTACAGGACAAAAGAGAAGATGGGGACAAGAGAAGGGAGGGATGATAGAAGAGAGGGCACATTGGTGATTGGGGAATTTATAATGCTCGGTGTATTGGAATGGTGGGAGGGGACAAATGGGGAGAAAATTTGGAACCCAAAATTTTTTCAAAATGAATGTAAAATTTAAATAAATAAATTTATGTTTTAAAAAAATAGAATTGCTAGTTGTAGCAATAAGAGAAGAAAAATAATTGAGGGAATTAGAATAGGCAAAAAGAATGAAGTTGTCACTCTTTGTAATTGATGACATACTTAAAGAATCCCAGAGAATCAAGTAAAAATCTTCTTGAAATACTAAACAACTTTGGCAAAATTGCAGGTTACAAAATAAATGCTCACACATCTTCTGCATTTCTATGTATTAGTAACAAAGCCCGACAGCAACAGACAGAAACGGAAATGCCTTTTGATGGTACACTAGTCACTATAAGGTATTTGAGAGTCTACCTGTGAAAACAAACCCAGGGAGTATATGAACACAATTACAAAACACTTTGCACACAAATAACGTCAGATCTATGTAAGGGGAAAAATATTTGTTTCTTGGGTTGGCCAATTCAATATATATATATATAGATGTAGATACATAGATCTCTCTCTCTCTCTCTCTCTCTCTCTCTCTCTCTCTCTCTCTCTCCCTATATATATATATATATATATATATATATATATATATATACTACAATTTTACCTAAATTTTCATATTTGTTCCGTGCCATACCAATCAAACAATCCAATAATTATTTTGTAGAGCTATAAATAATAATGTCAAAATTTATCTGGTTGAAAAAGTCTCAGAATATCAAGGAAATTAATGAAAAGAAATGCTAGGCCAGGTTGCCTAGTTCTACCAGGTCTCAAATTGTATTATAAAGCAGCAATTATCAAAACCACTTGGTAATGGCTAAGAAACCGAAATATATACCAGTGAAATAGGCTAACTACCCAAGATATAGTAATCAACAAATATAGCAATCTAATATTTGGTAAACCCAAAGACTCCAACTTCTGGGATAAGAACTCATTGTTCCACAATAATTGCTGGGACAACTGGGTAACAGTGTGGCAGAAAGTAGGCATAGACCAATGCCTGGCATTATACCCAAGAATAACGTCCAAATGGCTACATCTTCTAGGTATAAAGATTGATGCTATAAACAAATTAATGTAGCAAGGAATAGTTTATCATATTTATGGAGAAGGGGATACTATTTTAGAGTACAAGAGATAGAAAGCATTTTGAAGTGCAAAATGGATAATTTTGAGTACATTAAACTGAAACGCATTTGCACAATGAAACCCAATGCAACTAAGATTAGGAGGGAAGCAGAAGATTGGGAAAGAATTTTTGCAACTACTCTGTGTGATAATGGCCTCATTTCTAAAAGATGTACAGAACTGAGTCAAATGTCCAAGAATACAAGTCATTCCCCAACTAACATATGGTCAAAGGATATGAACAGGCAATTTTCAAAGGAAGAAATCAAAATATCTATAGTCATATGAAAAAATGCACTAAATCACTGTTAATTAGAGAGATGCAAATCAAAACAACTCTGAGATACCATATCAGACCTATCAGGTTGGCTAACATTACAAAACAGGAAGATGATAGATAATGGAGAAGATATGGGATTGTTGGAATACTAATTCATCGTTGGTGGAGCTGTGAGCTGACAACCATTCTGGAGAGCAATTTGGAAATATGGCCAAAGAGCTACAAAAATGTGCATATCATTTGACATTGGGGTATCTAGGATTTTGTCTCTAAAATATCATAAAAGTGAGAAAGGATCCCACATGTACAAAAATATTTATGTCAGCACTCTTTGTGATGAGCAAAAACTGGAAATCAAGGGGATGCCCATCAATTAGGGAATGACTGAACAAATTCTGGTATATGAATGTGATGCAGTACTATTATGCTATAGAAATGATGAACAAGAAAA
Source organism: Potorous gilbertii (assembly GCA_028658325.1). NCBI lineage: Eukaryota > Metazoa > Chordata > Mammalia > Diprotodontia > Potoroidae > Potorous > Potorous gilbertii. Next base: position 536,113,523 of record CM053770.1, read on the forward strand.
CTTCAGAGAATCCTGGAAAAACTTAAATGATCGCATGCTGAGCAAAAGCAGCAGAACCAGGAGAACTTTGTACTCAGATAAAAACCGATCCTGTGCGAAGATTTTTTCTGTATACTTATAACTTCATTGAAACGCAAGGACTTAAAAACTTGCAAATGATCTTTTAAGGTAAAATGTCTTGCGCATCCAGAAAATGAACCATGGAATTCGATCATTTTCTTTTGTGTTACATTTTTGTTTAGGTGTATAATCTCTCCCATTCATTTTATTTCTCTTATGCAACATAAGTATGGTGAAAATGTATTTAATAGGAATGTATGTGTAGAACCTATATAAAATTGTATTCCATTTCGAGGAGGGAGCAGGGAAGTAGGAGAGAAGGAGAGGGAGGGAGGAAAAAAGTCTAAGTTACATAGTAGTGATTGTAGAACACTGAAAATGAGTAAAATTTAATTTTAAAAAATTAGCACAGACAGCAGAGAATCTATCCATACTTTGTTCCATCTCAGCATCAGAGGCTGCATTGAGTAAACATTCATCTGCAAGCAGAAAATCATGGATTAACACTCCTTACACTTTGGTCTTGGTTTGTAGCCTTTTCAAATTGAATTTACCGAGTGGAATCATCTTTGCAGATGTTTTTGTACATTTTGTACACTTTTTTTCGTGTGTGTTTCAACCAGAGTGAGATTCTCTATTCCCTGTCTGTCACATTAATCAATACAGAGTTGGGTAAGCAGAAAAATTTTAGGTCACTTTTTCTATTCCCCTTCCTGACACCAGGAGATGAGCAGTACAATCCTTAAAAGGCTGCTCAGACACCCAAGGGACTGCCAAACCCCACTGCTGCTTCCAGTGAGAAATGACCCTGTGTCCTAGGCCACTTGTATGAAGGTTGTGACTACAGTTTCCAGTGTATCAGTACCTGCTGTTTCATCATTTGCCTATCACCACAGGACTTTGAGGTATAATAATGAAATGGTATGGGTGATATCTTTTGATTCATGCATAAACTGGATTTAAGTGAGACAGAGTTGCACGAAGTCATCAGCCTCACTCTCTTCTCCAGAGTCATCATAGTACAGTGGCAGGACAGGATCAAGACGACTGGCTCAGGATACAGTGGGTGATTTTGGCATCTTAGGTGTCTAACCAAGCTCTAAGTGCTCCACACCGCCTGCTTCAGCTACTTTCATGGCCTTTGGAAAAAATTGTTCTCATCGGCTCATTCCATCAAGGGAAGTCTTCACTGCTTGGAACAGACACCCTCCTAACTCAATAACGGGTTTGAGATTCCTTGGTTACCCCTCAACCTGGTTTGGCCTATGTGCCAAAATGATTTACTGGGGTGTGATCGCTGCACATGCATCAGGTTCTTGGAGCCACAGGTGAGATTTGGGTAGAACAGGTGGACACCAAAGGTGAAAAAGAGCCCTATAAAAGGCCCGGCAGCCATCACACTAAAGGTATTGGTCCTCGTTGAACACACCCTACACATAGGTTAAATCAAATAAACACTTCCATTATTTCTGTAAATAGTATATCCATTTACTGACAAACCAATCCATTCACCATCCCTGAAATTTCCGTGAACAAAGCTTCTTCAGTGAACAAAATTTCCTTCACTGGTCACTGCTTCTTTTTATGTGTTGTTTCTACCTCTTAGAACATAATTTTCTTGAATCCATTGGCTGTTCTGAATTTATATTGGTATTTCCATAGATTAACATTCTGTTCAGGACAAATTAAGAGTTCAAGAAATATGTTCTATTTCAGGAATTCTCCTAGTGCCTCACAAGACTTCCCAATCTCCTTTGTAACTATCATCACCGTCAATATTTATTGAATATTGACTCTCTGCAGGACTTGGACTTGGACCAGGATATCCCAAATCTTTCCCCAATCATTTACTATCTGCCTAATATCATTTGAGTTTGAAGTGGCAGACACAACAATTGCATGTTAATCTCCCCTCAAGTAGAGATTTAACTGAGTCTCCTAATTACAGACACACACACACACACACACACATTCCATTGCACTGTGTGAAAGAATTAATACTTGCTAAGTGAAAATGTCTATCCATAATAGAGTGAGTATGAAATTTAAAAAAAGTGTAATTGATGCTGATCAGGAATTAGATACATTTACTTGTAGACATCCAGAATCAGAGAACATTTCTGGTATAATAGTCTTGATTTGTACCTACTCTAGAATAATCAAGACATCATTAACCTTTTACAAGCATCAAATAGAAAATAGGTGTCTGAATATTTCGACTATTCCTCTAGCTTGTTTAAAAGGATATAGAATGATAGATACAAGGCCTAGAAGAGACTACCATCAGGGAAAAAAATATTCCATCTTCAACTTCATTTTGACTTTTTTTTCTTGTATCAGGAAAATAAGATGAGCTATTGATGAAGAGTACAATTCGTCAGCACCAACTAACCTTTTGCATGTAAGTACATAACATTTTCCCTAATCAAATGTAAGCTCTTGGAAGGCAGTAATTATTTTCCCCTTCATGGCCCCTGTACTTAGCATAATTGATGTCATTTTAGGTCAAAGGGATTCACAGCGAGGCGTACAGGAAGAAATCCCAAGTTTAAAGATTAAAAATTAGAGTTCACCTATTCTTATGAGATGTAAAATAAATGGTCCTATTGGACAGTTCGTTACCTGTATTGTGTTTAGGGAACCACTGGTCATCTAGTCTTCTGTTAATTCTGGTGTTCTGAATGAGAAAAGAGAGCCTATAGAGAAATAACGATGAATTTTAGAGATCAGGTAGAGTCCTTGAACACTCAAGGAATAGTCACAATGAAGCAGCCTGAAGTCATGTCTTAGATATGGCGCCCTAAGGTCCCGACAGTGCTCATTGCCCCAAGAAGTGATAACTTCTTTGTTTACTCATGTAAGCAATATTCTTTCTTCAAACTAGTGAGAGCCGTGTGGTCAAGATCCTCCCTCCCATCTTACCACCTCACCCCACACACAATACATTTGAATCTATAGAAATCTGAGTTCAGGGTCATACCAAGAGAGAGATTGCTAGGTACATAATATTTGGGGATAGGAAAGAACAGATACATATCTTGCAGGCCCCAAGGAGGAGAGGGGATGTGGAGTCCTTATATTTGAACTTTGGCAGGAAGCCTTTAGCAGAGAGGCCACCTCAGCACAAAGAGGACTAAAGTAAAGTCTGAGTTTCTTCTTAGAATTATTCATTGTTGTGGGAGATGGAGGGCCCAGAAAGGACACAAAGAAGATGGATGAAAAAGAAGAGTGTAATAATATGAATATTCATTTTTATATAGCAGAAAAAAAGAGCAAGGGATAAAACTGGAGAATTGACCCACTATACAAGCAGTCAACAGCCATGAACAAGGAATTTTTAGAAAAAGGAATCAAAACTATTAATAATCACTTGAAAAAGTATTCACATCCAATAATCATCAGGGAAAAGAAAAATGAAACAATCATGAGATGTAACTTCACATGTATGAACCTAGCAAAGATAGTTAAAATATAGAGAAACTCACTTTCTTTTGGGATGATTGGACAACCATTATAATTCACAGTATCATGACGATATGTAAGGTAGAAATGAATTGATTTAACTATTCTAACAAAACAGAATTATATAATAGGAGCACTACATAATAATATGCTCATATTGCTTTGATGCATTGGTCAGTTTTGCTGATTTTTTGAAATCTATTTTTTATCTTAAAAAATAAATCTCTGTGGGAGGAGTAAAGAACACACTGAAATAAATTTTGCTAATGTACAAAATACATCAATAATTATTTCTAAACAAAATAAATACTTGCTATTATCAATTAGGAGTTGCATTTACGAAGGCATTAACAAGAGCAAAAAACATAGAAACACCAGAAATATATTTTTAAACGACTATAGGTATTTATTGCGGAATTTGGCATGATATCTTGGTCCTTGCGAATTCATTGCAGTACCATCTCAGGGGAGGAAGTACACAAAATGTTTAAAGAACTTTGACACAGCAATATATATACCATAGGCAGAAATATAGCTAAAGAGAGGGTTGAAAACCATCTTTTCTCTGGGTTTAGTTTGGTTCCAATGTCTTACACCCTCCCTCTAAATGGCATGTCATGAAGAAATACTAAATAGGTCACAATTCATTCTTCCTTAACATGGCTTTTCCCTGATCTCTTAATCACCCAGAACCATTCAGGGTAGCCGAAAAGGAAAAGTAACATTGCGTTAATCCACATTTTTATGATCTGAGGGCATCACCATTTACAATCCTTTCAATGAGACAGAGGATGACTAGCTTTTATTATCTTCCTTATAACCAAGGCCTCTAGTGCCCTGGATACTATCACCCTATCCATACAAATCTAACATTATAGTATCAACATATTTTCATCATTCCCACAATTGAACTATTTTTTATATAGTGGTACTCCCAATTACAATAGGAATTCCTCAAGAAGAGGGTCTTTTTTGCTTTCCATACATGTATCATTACTATTTTTCACCATATCTAAGAGCTTAGTATATGCTTAATCATTGGTTTTTTTCATTTTTTTGAAAAGAAAATAATACTTGAAATTGATAAACTGTAGGATTCTGAAATCAATGACCTTTGTCCATTTGATGATCAAAGAATATCTGTACAGATCATGAGTAAGTGCAATTTAGACATCAGAAATTAACAGAAATGTATTTTTTAGGTTTAAACTAGGGAGTACTTTCTTTAAAAAAATCAGTTTTGTGGTCAGAGTTCCGATTCTGGGAGCCAAGATGGCAGAGAGATCTACAAGTTCTATCCTCACCCCCCGTTGTGGACCTTGACGATCCCTGAGAATATCTCCAAGGGAAAACCCTGGAGCAGTGGGAACAGCTGAAGGGGTAAGCAGACACTTAGCACATGAGGCTAGGAAGACCACTAAGGAGGACCCTATATTGTGGCTGAAAGGGACCATTTCAGGATCAGAGTTGTCCCAGATAGCCTCACCTCAACAAACCAGGAGAAGATCCTGATTCCCAGAAGTTTTAAGCCAGAAACTGACAAAATCAGAATCCGAGGCATGTCTCAGCACCACAGGGAAATCGGGAAGACACTAGTGCCTACAGAATCACCAATCACTGTATACTTGCCTATGCTCTAGGTCTGCAGAGTAAACCTCCTATTGTCTGACCACCCTTTCCCAACAGTTAATGAGCTAACTGCAGAGGAGCTGCAGGCAACTACAAAAAGATTTCATGTGACCTCTGTTTTCCATCGTCAGCCAGTTCAGCAACACGTAAACTGCAGCACTTTAGCTTCTAATTGAAAGAACCAGAGGTCACAACACAAAAAGTCTCAAGTTTTAGGCATAAGAACTATGGAACAGAGCATCCTGTGCCCCAGACGCAGAGATCTATTGTAAAAGCCAGGAAAAGTGTGATTATCATGAGTAATAATCAAAGCAGAAAAGAAAAGACCATAGAATCTTTCTGTGGGAACAAGGACCAAAACACAAATACCGAAGAGATCAGCATTGATATCGTACACCCATTTGAAAGTTCAGAAGGGGATATGAATTTGTGTGAAGCATAAAGAGCCTTCTTGGAGGAGCTCAGGAAGACTTTTAAAAGTCAAATTAGAAAAATAGAAGAAAAACTGACTAATGATTAAAAATATGAAAGAAGATATCACAGAAGAATTTTAAAGGACATTTGTACAAACGGAAAAGGAAGTACAAACCTTTCCATATAGGGATGTAAGCAGTTCAACTTTGATAAGTCCCTTATGACTTCTCTTTACTGTTTACTTTTCCATGCTTCTTCTCATTCTTGTGTTTGAAAGTCAAATTTTCTTTTCAGCTCTGGTCTTTTCATCAAGAATACTTTAAAGTTCTCTATTTCATTGAAAGACTCTATTTTCCCTTGAAGTATTATACTGAGTTTTGCTGGGTAGGTGATTCTTGGTTTTAGACCTAGTTCCTTTGACTTCTCAAATATCCTATTCCACGCCCTTCGATGCCTTAATGTAGAAGCTGCTTGATCTTGTGTTATCCTGATTGTATGTCCACAATACTGGAATTGTTTCTTTCTAGCTGCTTACAATATTTTCTCCTTGACCTGGGGGCTCTGTAATTAGGCCACAATGATCCTAGGAGTTTCTCTTTTTGGATCTCTTTCAGGCGGTGATTGGTGGATTCCTCGAATACTTATTTTGCCCTCTGGTTCTAGAATATCAGGGCAGGTTTCCTTGACAATTTCATGAAAGATGATGGCTAGGCTCTTTTTTTGATCATGGCTTTCAGGTAGTCCCACGATTTTTAAATTGTCTCTCCTGGATCTATTTTCCAGGTCAGATGTTTTTCCAAGGAGATATTTCACATTATCTTCCATTTTTTTCATTCTTTTGGTTTTGTCTTGTGATTTCTCAGAAAGTCATTAGCCTCCATCTGTTCCATTCTAATTTTGAGAGAACTATTTTCTTCAGTGAGCTTTTAAACCTCTTTTTCCATTTGGCTAATTCTGCTTTTGAAAGAATTCTTCTCCTCATTGGCCTTTTGAACCTCTTTTTCCAACTGAGTTAGCCTATTTTTCAAGGTGTTATTTTCTTCAGCATTTTTTGGGGTCTCCTTTATCAAGGTATTGACCCGTTTTTCATGCTTTTCTTGCATCTCTCTCATTTCTCTTCCCAGTTTTTCCTCCACCTATCTAACTTGATTTTCAAAATCCCTTTTCTGCTCTTCCATGACCTGAACCCATTGGACGTTTATTTCAGATGTTTGGCATACAGAAGCCTTGACTCCTATGTCTTTACCTGATGGTAAGCATTGCTCTTCCTCATCAGAAAGGAAGGGTGGAAACATCTGGTTACCGAAAAGTAACCTTCTATGGTCTTATTTTTTTTTCCTTTTCTGGGCATTTTCCAGCAAGTTACTTGACTTCTGAGATTCCTCTCCATCCCTGCCTAGATCTACTCAGCTAGTGCTTAGGGTCTGAGATTCAAATGCTGCTCCCCAGCCTCAGGGATTTCAGTGGTAGGCCTGGTTGCTATTCAGTGTAAGATTAAATCAGGTTCTCATGTTGGGGCAGGGCCACCTCCCAGGCTCAGTTCCCTCAGGAGGTTTATGGAGAGACCTTCTCTAATGGAGCTCCTGCCGAGCTTCTGCCTGCTCTGGGAGCCTCTGGCCTCCCGCTGCCTCTACTGCTGCCTCCTGAGGGGGCCTGAGTTATGGAGACACTCTGTTCCCCTCTCTGCCAGCCCAGAAGTGTCTCTCACTGACCTGTAGAGTCTGTGGGCAGAGGGACCTTTGTGGCCACCAGAGATTCCATCCCTGAATCCTGGTCAGATCTGCTGGAACTGCCCCCCATCGGTGCCGTAGGCCAGGGCAGGCCTGGGCTCCACTCCCTTCTGGTGTGTGACAGATCTTTGGGATCGGTTTTTCAGGGGTCTCTGGAACAGAAACCTCCTTTATTGTGTTACTGCGCTTCCACTGCTCCAGAATTTGTTGGGAGTTCTTTCTAGAGGAAATCCATGGGCTGTGGGTTCGGAGCTAGCATATGTGAGTCCTTTTACTCCGCCATCTTGGTTCCTCCCCCTCCTACCCCTGCTTTTTTACAACAGATGAAGCACAGTATATTCTGCTCCAAACTTCTCCCCTTTCCCTGTGTGTGTATACCCCCTTATCTAATGTGTTTCTTGTAAACAACATACAGTTGGATTATGTTTTTAATCCATTTCGCAATCCACCTCTGTTTTATGAGAGAATTCATCCCATCTTCACTCATAGTTATGAGTACTCTTTGTGTCTTTCCCTCTGTTCTCTTTCTCACCTTTTGTGCTTTGTGTTCTCCCTTCTCCCTTCTCCTCTACAATACAGTTTTAATTTTTGACCACTACCTAACCTCCCTTCCTTCCCTTCCTTCTGTCTGTCCCCCTCCCTTCTACTCTCCTTTACCATTATTCCTTCTTCCCTCCTTTTTAGCTTGCTCTCTCCTTTCCTTCCTCCTTCCTCTTCTGCTACCTATAGAGTTAATTAGATTTATTTACTTAATTAAGTTTGTTGTTCCCTCTTTGAATGAAATCAGATGAGAATACCTCTCCAACAATGCTCATCTCCCACCCCTCTTTCCTGCTCCTGTACTGTAATTTTGTTCATCTTCCTGTTACACAATTTTCCATTTTTTTATCTCCTCCTTTACACTGCTCTAGTTGCAATACCTTCACATCCTTAAATCACATTTGCATCAACACATCATTTTCTTTACACCTACTCCCTCTATCTATGTATATCCTGTTTATATTTCATAATAAATGGACAATCCTCAAGATTATCATGTATCATCTTCCTTCATAAGGATGTAACCAGTTTGCCTTATTGAGTATCAAAATTTTCTTTTTCCTTGTTTACCTTTTTATGCCTCTCTTGAGACCTGTGTTTGAGGAATCAATTTTTCTATTCAGTTCTGGTTTTTTCATTGGGAATGTCTGAAAATCACTTATTCCACTGAATATCCATCTCTTTGCCTGAAATATTACGCTCAACCTTGCTGGGTAATTGATTCTAGTTGTAGTATTAGCTCTTTTGCCTTACAAAATATCATATTCCAGTTCCTTTCATCTTTTAATGTAGAAGCTGCAAGGTCCTCTGTGATCCTGACTGTAGCTCCTTGATACTTGGATTGCTTCTTTCTGGCTATCTGTAATATTTTCTCCTTCACTTGATTGTTCCGGAATTTGGCAACAATATTCCTTGGTGTTTTTAGTTTAGGATCCCTTTTGAGAGGGGAACAGTGGATTCTTTCGATGATTCTTTCACCCTCCATATCTAGGAATTCTTGGCGGTTTTCCTTGATGGTTCCTTGGAAGATATTGTTCTGGTTCTTTTTTTAATCATGGCTTTCTTGTAGGCCAATAACTCTTAGATTTTCTCTCCCGGATTTATTTTGCAGATCAGCTGTTTTTCCAATTAGATATTTTACAATTTTTCTGTCTTTTCATTCTTTAGATTTTGTTTGACTGATTCTTTATATCTCATAGAGCTGGAAAAACTCCTTCTAATACCTCTGAAAGGAGAATCTGACCAAATTTTTTAGGTGTGGAATCTAGTGGGACACAGACTGTGATGGGATTCGGAGCCCAGGTTAGACTGGAAGGTCCACGGGAAGGATCTGTTCCGCAGGGGTGAGCCCTCGCCATACAGCACAGTGCATCCAGCACAGTGGAGCAGAAGGGGCGAGGGAAACCCTAACGAGTGGAACTGGCAGAACAGCACCCAAGGGCCAAACACAAGCTTAGTCCAGTCAGTGAGAGCTGTTGAGCACCAGATATCAGCACAACAGATCCTGAGACGTTTAGCCCGAAGATTAAACATCGGTAAGTCACCTACTTAAACTTCTGGGAGGAGGATGGTGGAGTGATCAATAAATGCCCTCTCCTCCCCCCTCTTGATGACTGTGAAAGAACCGTAAAATATTTCTCCGGAAAAATCCTGGATCAGCGGAGACAGCAAAGGGGCAAATAGTTTCATAACACCTGAGGCTAGGGAAATACCTAAGTGGGATTCCTCCTACTGTGGTAGAGGCAAAGACAGAGCATCCAGGGCAGATAATACTCACACTAGGAACCAGGCAAGCCTCAGCACGAAGAGAGGAGCCCCAAGAGGGGTGGGAACATGCATTAGCATCTAGGTGTGCCTCAGCACTCCAGGGGAAACGGGAAGACAATAGGGCACCTGGGATCGCCATCACCTGAGCTTGCCTTTGCTTCAGTTCATCTGAGGAGATCTCCTGTGACCAGATCACTCCTCCCCCACACTTAACAAGCTAACTAACCCCAGGGCTGATCTGGGAAACACAAAAAAACCCCTGCTTTTAGCTTTTTCACACATCAGCTCAGCACAAAGTTCTGTAGCTTCTGACTAGAGAACCAGAAGCCATAACACTCAATCAACATCATGAACAAGAAAAAGCAGAAGGGAGAAAAAAAACATAGAATCTTTCTATGTGGATAAGGACCAAAGCACAAACACCAAAGAGGACAGAGCTGACTGTTCTTCCACCTGAAACTTCAGAAGGGACTATGAACTTCACACAAGCACAAGCAGTTCTCCTGGAACAGATGAAGAAGGAAATAGAAGATAAACTGGCCAATGATTTTAAAATTATGATATCTCATAGAGCTGTTAGCTTCTACTAGCCAAATTCTAACTTCTATCAAATTGCTTTCTTCTGTTAACTGCTTCATCTCCTTCTTCATCTGTCCAATTATTTTTAACTTCCCTTTTCCTTTTTCCAGTATTCCTTTTTTAAGGAGATTTTCTCTTCAGTGAATTCTTCTTTCATTCTTTTAAAGAATTGGACATATTTCTCTAATTTAGCTTTTGAAATCCTTCTTCAGCTCTTCCAAGAGTGCTCTTTGTGATTGAGACCAGTTCATACTTCCTTCTGAATTTGCCAATGAAAGCACAGTTTCAATGTTGTTCTCTATGTTATTCTCGTTTTCGTTCTTGTTCCAATAGAAAGATTCTATGGTCTTCTCTTTCTTGCTTTGCTTCTTACTCATGATGATGAGATTTAGTGTGTTGTAGCCTCTGGTTCTTTCGACTAGAAGTTTAAGAACTTGACGCTGAGCTGGCTCGTGTGAGAAAGCAGAGACAAGGCGAAGTCTTTATTTGTTTCCCTGAATTTGCCCTGGAGCTAGCTTGGTAAGTGAGGAGGGCTGGTCTGGCCACAGGAGGTCCCCTAGATGAGTTAGAGCAAGGCAAACTCAGCACTTAGTGATCATGGCTGCTCTATTGTCTTCCCATTTCCCCTTGGGTGCTGAGGCAAGGCTGTGGTGTTGGTTTTGGTAGCTGCAAGGCTCCACCCCCCTGGTGCTCTGGATCTTCTTCCAGTTTGCTGAGGTGGGGCTGTCTGGGACAGCTCTGGTCCTGCACAGTTCCCCTTCCATCACAGCAAGAAGAATCCTGCTAAGCGATTTTAATAGCCTCACATGCTACAAGTCTCTGTACCTCTTCTCCTGATCCCACTGATCAAGGACTTTTTGGAGAAAGTTTTTTATCATTTTTTCCAGGTCAAGAAGGGGAGGGAGAGAGTATTTTCTGATCACTCCTCCACTTTGGCTCCACGGTTCCGGAAGGGAACTTAGAGACATTTAATCTGTAGGCAGATAATCTCAGGAGCAGCCTCTGCAGATACCTGGGGCTCCAAGGCTCTCACTAACTTGGTTCCGCTGGACTCCCACCCTGGACTGTTATGCCTGAAATTTTGCAGTGGGTTCCCTCAGACCGTCTCGTGTCTTCCTGCTCAGCCCCACTGTGGCCCAGACGTGCTGCACTGTGCACTGTGTGTTGTTCCACATCAGGGAGCACAACCTTCCCGTCGAATTTCCAGTCTGTCCTGGGATGTGAATCTCCCTCAGTCTGTCTCCTATTGAATTCTGCCCCTCAAATATTTGGTCACAATCTCTTATTAGAGGTATCTGAAGGAGTTTGTTTAAAAGCTTATGTGAATAGTTGGTCTCAGTCCTCCATCTTGGCTCCACTCCTCCCAATTCTAATTTTTAATGGATTATTTTCATCATTTTACTTTTGCACCTCCATTTCCATTTGTCCTATTGTTTCTTTTAAGGAGTTATTTTCTCCAGTTAGATTTTGTACTGCCTTTTTCATTTGTCCAATTTTCATTTTTTAAGGAACTATTGCCTTCAATGAATTCTTTTTTCCATATTTTTAAATTCATTGGTAGTTTTCTACCTCTCTTATTTTGATTTTAAAATCTTTCTGGAATTCTTCCAAGAATGGCCTCTAGGTTTGAGAACAGTTCATACTCCCTTCTGAATTTTCAGATGGGTGTACTGTCTCAATACTGGGCATTTTGTTGTTCATATTTTTGCCCTTGTCCCCATAAAATATTCTATTGTCTTTTCTTTTCTGCATTCCTTCTTGCCTCATGATGTGATCCCTTTCCCAGGTTTTTAAAATAGATCTCTACTTCTGGGGTGCAGGGTGCTCTGTCTCATGAATCTTATGCTTAGAACCTGAGACTTTCTGTATTGTGGCCTGTAGTTCTTTCAGCTGGAAGCTAAAATGCTCCAACTTGCCTGCTTCTGAGCTGGTTGATGTACCAAAGCAGAGTCCAGGTGAAGTCTTTCTGAATTTCCCTGGAGTTCCCCTGGAACTAGCTTCTCTAAATGTGGGAGAGGGTTGGTCTGGCGATGGGGGTCTCCTCTGCTGAACTAGTGCATAGGCAAGCTCACTATTTGGTGAACACCCTCTGTGCTAGGGTCTTCCCAATTCCTCTTGTTGTGCTGAGGCATGTACGGTGTCCTGATGTTGGCGATGGTGGGCTCTATCCTTGTGGGATTCAGGATCTCTTCCTGGTTCCGTGAGGTGGGGCCGTCTAGCAAAGCTACAGTCCTGAACTGGTCCCCTTCAGCAACAGCAAGGGCCCCCCCATTTGTGCTTACCCTAGTCTCATGGGCTAAAGGATTGTTTACCCCTTCAGCTGATTCCATAGTTCTAGGAATTTTCCTGGGGAAATATTCTCCGTGTTTTTCAAGGTCAGCAAGGGGAGGGTGATAGCATTTTCCAATCACTCTGCCATCTTGGCTCCCAGAAGTTCAAGTTGGTGACTTGCAGATGTTTAATCTACAGGCTGATTGTCTCAGGAGCAGCTTCTGTAATTACCTCGGATTCTTTTGGTCTCTCTCACTAACTATCACTGGTCTCCCATCCTGACCTGATATCTTTGAGAATCCACTCCGCTGCTGCTTTCAGATCACCTAGGGCTTCCTTCTCAGCTTTGCTGTGGCAAGGTCTGCACTCTTACAGTGAGTGCATTGTGCACTCCTCCAGTCCTGTGTAACACATGCTTCCTGTTGATATTTCAGACTTCCCTGGGTTGGAAATTTGCTACACCTTGAGTGCTATTGCCACTCGAAACCTTGTCCATATTCTCTTTTTAGGGGTATCTGAAGGAATTTGTTCAAGGCCTTATTTCAGTATGAGTTCTTACTCCACCACCTTGGCTACCCATACTAGTGTTATTATATGAACTTTTACCATTGCTTTTCACAACCTTCCTAGACTATCTACAGGATATTTATAGAATAACCAAACACATATCACCGTGTTTTCCACTATCCTACTTGTGGTTTTCTGAATAGGCTCACAGCTGTCTGCCTGTTTAGCTTTACTCGTATTTTCCCCCTTATTTCTACAATGTCTATGCCCAAAATCTCTGCCATGCAGAATCTATTTATCAAGCCAAATTGACTCCCCACTGTGTCAGTTTTTGATAAATAGGATTCTGAGAGACAAAGATTTTAAAAGTAGACATTCTAGAAAGGGGTAAAATACAAGGAAGCTAAATAGGTAAGGTTTGTTTGTCAGTTTAATAAACAAAACAAAACTAACAAAAATGTGCATACTGGTGAGTGGATGGGACACGCTGAGAATAACTGCTTTCTTTAAGTACTGTTAAATCCATCATGTAGAAAGGAGAGGGCATCGATTTGTTCATCCTGGGCACTAAAGAAGCAAAGGAAGGAGGTAAGAAATTTAAGAAGGAGAAAATTGTATATCAGCCACAACTTTCCTAAAATGGAATAAGCTATCTTTAAAGTAGGTTCTGATATATTTGATTTGCCATTGGATATGTTAAAATAAAGGCTAGAAGACCTTTATAGAGGGGATTTTTGTTCAGATACAATTAATTAGCCTCTAAAATACCTTCCTACTCTGAAGTTAAGTGAGTCTTTTCCAATAAATGCAAAATACCATTCAATAGCCCTCTCATTTTCATTTGACCAACCTCATTTTTAAGTGTTAAAAAAAAACATGCAAAAGGAACAATATTGTGCAAAAAAAATAACTGAATAGAAAATACATCCAATTCACATCTTGTATAATTTTTTCATTTCTCAGAAATAAATCTTTTGTGACGAATACATGTATGAGCAGCGGACTGAGAATCAATTGATAAACATTTTTCTTGGTGAAAACAATGTTCCTTTCCCCTTAATGTCTACTCCTACCCATTGCACTTGAAAAAGTCAGGAAAAGTGTGATTAAAAAAAAGCTTCAGTTTTCTTGCTCAAGTCTATTTTGTTTGCCAGTACATTACACTATAATTTTATGGTTTGATTTTCCCTCCTTTTCGCCTGATTAAGCATTTTAGTTGAGATGTGCCAAAAGTTTATTGACACGAGATTATTTGGTAAATCGCTCTTTATATTTTAAGATGAACTCATCATATATAATTTCATATGGCAGATGGCCTGCGTCCCAGCATGGCTTGGTGATGTGGTGAAGAAGAAAGACACGGGCAGGTAGTGTGAGATAGGCCAACTCTGTTTATTGATCTCAGGGTCAGGGTATTTATGGACAGAAACTGCAAGTCCACGTGACATTCTGTTCCTCTCCTCTCCTAGGGATTTAGCCAGTCTTATTGTCTTTAAAGACTGTTAGCCTAGAAGGCATCTTTTTATATATCCTTTGTATTCTGTAGTCCTATTGTTTGTCTCATGGAGACAGCAACATCTGGGCAGCATGGAGAGCCACTTTGGATGATAATGAGCACAATCTCAAAGGAGAGTTTCCCCGAAAGTCTGTCCTGAACTTGTCAACCACACTCCATCCGAGCCCACAACAATTTCATATTTCAGCTAAGCCATTTCCTCTGCACCCCATAATTATAACTTTTATATTCTGAGTGGTCGTTTAAATTGCCTTTGATCATTCATTTCAGTATTGTCTCAGCAATGTGCATGTTAATTTCCCTTGTGTTGATAATAATGTCCAGTTTTATTTGGTGCTTCTGAGGACAAGTTATTTATTTATTTATTTATTACCTTTTACTAGAGTGAATTTATGGAAACAATAGTCTCACATGATATTTTTTGAACAATTGTCTGAAAGAAATCCGATTCAACTATGATTCATCTTGGAAAGGAGTATGAACAGAAAAAAATATCATCTAATGTTTTCTTACATATGTATGCAGACGCCTTTTCCAATATAATATTTTACATAACACAGGAACGTATAATGCCAATTGCATGCAAATAGTTTAAGAAAAGGAAATTTCAGATACTTCTTCTCCCCCCTCCCCTCCTACTTGGTAGCTTGTAACTGCAATGATGACCCCCAAATATAGGACATTTCCTGGGGAATTAATAACTATTTTAGGGTTAATGGCCCATGTCAATGAACTCTCCTAGACAGTCATTAATCCCTCTTGATTATTATTGCTTAATTACTGACTAAAGAAGGCTCCTTGGTGTATAAGGTGGACACCTCAGCTCACCCTCCCGTAGTTTAATATGTTCTTTCATAATTCTCTTTGCTACATGGGAGATTTGGAGCAAATGGAGGAAAGAGATTAATGAAATCAACATAAAAATGACGAAAACATTCTTTTTTTTCCTTTTGCGATAAGTAAGGGGAGGACTTCATCTACGATCATGACGTGTTTCCAGTGGCATGATCTGGATGGGAATGGAGCACATTTCATCACTTTATTTAAAATCCCTTTCTTTTAAAATAAAGTGAATTGTATTTTGACTCCCATTGAAAAGTACAGATGTAAATAGTGGAACAAGGCACAGACTGTACAAAATTTGCAGCATTGAAGCAGATAGTTTTATTTTTCTTTTCTAAAATTAAATATACTTCTATATAGAAGGCATAATTAGCATACACATCTGCTGCTTTGTGTTGATTCAAAATGAATATGCTCTTTTTAAATATTTCCAATTCCAAGTAAAAAACTCACATTTTTTTTAATTTTGAGCTTCAGATTCTCTGCATTCCTCATGCCTCCCACATTCATTGATGAAGCAAGCAATTTCATAACATTACCTATGTGAAATTCTGCAAAGTATTTTTTTCTGTATTTACCAGGTTGCCAAGGAAAACACATAGAAAATAAAACAAGAAAAATAAAGTAAAGAACTATGTTTCAATTAGCACTCATAGTTCATCAGTACTTTCTCTTGATTATTTGGAATTGTCTTGGATTTTTGTCTGGATCACAGAAGCTAAGTGATTCATACTTGATCATCCTTACAATGTTGCCATTGATAGTGATGTTATCATCTACTGCTGGTTCTGCTCACTTCACTTTGTATCATTTCACATAAGTCTTTGGAAGATTTTCTGAAACCATCCTGCTTTATATCTCTTGTACCATAGTAGCATTCTCTCACAAACATATACATCTTCCTCAATTATTCCCTAATGTACGGGCATTCTCTTGATTTCCAATTCTTTGCTACCATAAAAATTACTACTATAAATATGTTTTGTAGAAATATGATTTTTAAATCCTATTTAAAGTTAGGTTAGATATTATGAAATATTTAGGTATCTACCTGACAAATCAAATCCAGGGACTATATGAACACAAACACAAAATACATCTTATACAAAATATATTTCTAGAGAGAGAAAATATATAAAACTGTATACTATCTCAGGGAGAGAGTGGGCATGTAGGGGAAAAGGAGAAGAAAGAGGGGAAAAATCTAAGATATATGAAAGTGATGTTAGAACACTAAAAACATACATTTTTTTTTAAAAAAAATCTTCTTATTAGTATTTTAATTAAAACTTTCCCATCATTGCTAATTAAGAAAATTGGAATATAGATGCAGAGTCAAGATGGTGGAGTAGAAGCAAAGACTTGGTAGAGCTCTCCCCAAAAGCCTAGACAAATACCTATGGAAATTACTCTATAGAAAATCTGAAACTGCGGAACCCACAGAATGAAGGATTGAAGCAAACCTCCAGCCCAAGACAACATTGAAGGTCAACTGGAAGCATCATTTGAGCTGTTCTAGGAGGAGAATACAGCCCAGTGTGGGAAATACCAGTGCAGATGGGAATTGAGAAGGCCTCAGGGACTCAAATACTGGCTGTGTTGATTTCCAAACTTACACTGAGGACAAATTGGAAGATCAGTGGAAAAATCCTGTCTTACCCGTTTGAGAGAGTAGAGTGGTATATGTCCAGCCCCAGGGAGGTAGAGGAGGTAGAAAAGCCTATGGTAGTAGGGACAGAGACTTCTGCTGTTTCTCAAGCTCTAGGCTCACAGATAATGGGAGATCGAACAGCTGACAATATGCATTTCTACCCGCACTGAAAGCAGAGAACTACCTTGACAAAGAGCTTGAAAGTCAAGTAAATGGCTGGGGCAATAAACAAAACCTGGAAAAACAGCCAGCCTGTAGAATCTTACTTTGATGACGAGGACGACCAAAATATACAAACTGAATACAAAAACAGTCAAAGTTCCTACATCCAAAGTCTCCAAGGTCTCAGGCCATGGAAGAGCTCAAAACTGATTTTCAACATCAAATAAGAGAAGTAATGCAAAAATTTGGAAGATAAATGAAAGTGACACAAGAAAATCATGAAAAAAATGACTCAACTGCTTGCTAAAGGGACGCAAAATATGATGAAGAAAATAAAACCTTAAAAAATAGACTAACTCAAATGGCAAAAGAGATTGAAAAAGTCAATAAGGGGAAAAATGCCTTGAAAAGCAGAATTGGCCAGATGAAAGGAGGTCCAAAAGCTCACTGAAGGAAATAATTCGTTAAACATTCCATTGGAACAGATGTAAGATAATGACTTTATGTAAAATCAAGAAATTATAAAGAAAACCAAAGAATGAAAAGAAAAGGAGACAGTTTGAAATATCTCATTGGAAAAAGAACTGACCAGGAAAATAAATTGAGGAAAGTAAGATTTTTAAAATTATTTTGTTTTCAGGGTCTTGCATTACTGTAAAGAACTAAGTCTATCAGAAAAATCAGGAGAGACAATGTAAAAATTTTTGGACTACTTGAAATCTATGATTTAAAAAAAACAGCCTAGATATCATCTTTCAAGAAATTATCAGGAAAACTGTCCTGATATTCTAGAACCAGGAGGTAAAATAGATATTTAAAGAATCCACTGATCACCTACTGAAAGGGATCCCAAAAGGAAAACTCCTAGGATTATTGTAACCTAATTCCAGATTTCCCAGGTCAAGGAGAAAATATTGCAGGAAGTCATAAGGAAACAATTCAAGTATTGTGGATATACAATCAGGATAACACAAGATCTAACAGCTATACATGTACATACATACAATCATACATCTGGTCTGGGTGAGAGGAGACCTCTAAGGGCTTCGACTTGTTGAAGGAGCCTCCAAATTTTGAAAGTGAATACAGCTGTAGGGCAAAAACAACTCCATGAGGCTTAGTCCCTTTAAGACTTATTCAAGTGAGGTGAACTGTTCACACAGAGCCTCCAGACTTTGGAGGTGCACTGAGATGATGGAACTGGTGATGTGGGTTAGGATTGTTGTTGGCCTCTTGAGGTTTGTTTACCCAGAGGCAGAAACTGCGAAGTGTAGCAGTCCCCTTGAGCTGAGCCGTTGGACTGGAGTTGAGAGCTGCCTACATGTAAATCCAGGAAGACTCAGAAGTCGTCAACCGACAGAGAAGGAGTCATGGGACTTGGAAGTCTACCTCCAGTCAAAATGAAAGAGGTCTTTACTTAGACACTTGGTATTGATTAAGAAGATTGTTCTTACTGTGCCCTAAGGGTGGAGGGGATGGACTTTACTTGGACACTTAGTATTAATTAAGGACGTTACTATGAATATTATGCTTTAATTTAGTGAACAATGTTTAGTTTATTGCTGAATAGAGATTTCATTATACTATGCTATTAGACCCTTGAAGTTATTCAGAGCAGCAGACCTCAGCTGTACTGCTGTGATTGGTGTTACAATATCTATGTATATACGTGTGTATCTGTATAGTATTCACTACGCATATGTATAGACATATACATATATGTGTATGCAAATTTACATATGCACATATGTAAGATACACATATGCAGATATGCATAATCACATGTATATCTATAGTCTGATTCATTACATATGCATATTTTACATAGACAAGATATATAACTTATAGGTTTTATGGTATATAACATATTACATAAAATATATTTCATATACAGTAAATAATATGGCTACAATAAATATCATAAACCGATAGAGATAGATTTATCTGTATAAATTTAGATAAATTACATATAAATATTTATCTATATAAAAGTCATCGAAGTAGAAATTAATTATTAATAAGCAAATAACAGGAAAATTCAAAGAACTTATAATAAGAGAAATTCAAGTCCAAACAGGTTTCTGATCAAGATTTTAGTTTCAGAACAAAATCTGAAGTTCCTGCATGTTGAACAAATTGAGATAGATGAGACAAGAAGAAAACAGTAAATACTGAAGGAGTTGCCAAATAATCAGCACGTTATTGCACTGATGAAGGAACTATTCAATGGCCTAACAGATATAAAAGCAGTTGGGAATTTTATGAAAAAAAATACTTGAGAATCCATTATACTCTGTTACAGAGATTTCCTTGTAGTCATATATCTCCAAGGTATTGATGACTAAAAGAAAAGTCCCACATCGACCAAAATATTTATTGTAACACATTTTGCTTTTCCAAAAAACTTTGCCAAATAAAATTGATGTCCATTGATTGGGGAATGGGAAAGCATGATGTATGTAACTGTAATGGGGATAATACCGTACTGTAGTTACGTATGAGTGTGATGAATACAGAAAAGCATGGAAAGTGTTGTAAGAACTCATGGAAAGTGAAATAAGCAGAATGAGAGTAAAGTATACAAAATAATTATGGTTCTGAAAAGAGAAAGCACAAGAATAAATCAAGTGAATCCTCTTAAATTATAATGAACAAGCTTAGATACAAATCAGAAATCTGAGAAGGAGTTTCTTATTTTTTTAATGAGGTGGGGAACATTAGACATAGGTAATTGTATTTATTGTCAGATTTTATTTTTTTTTTAATGCTGGTTAGGTTTGAAGAGTCCTTACCTCAAAACAACAACCACCATAGCAAAGCCAATAACTGCTTAAAGGTGATGACTCTGGGAAAAGTTGGAGAGATGGATATTCTCTGAAGTATAGATGATATAAAAGCAGATGAGAGTAATACAACTGTTTTTAAAATAATGATCCTAATTGACATTGACATAACTTGTTAAACTTTGGAAAATGCTTCCCCCCAAAAAAAACCACTGTTGAGCAAAATTCTCTCTCAGTATTTTTTGAATTAATGAATTTTATTTATTTTCAGTTTACTACAGTCACTACCATATAACTTAGATTATTATTTTTCTCTCCCTTCCCCCAGACTCCTTCCTCCTTCCCTGAGACGAGACACAATTTTCTATGGGTTCCACACATAAATTTCTATTAGTTACATTTTCACTATAGTCATGCTATGTTGAAAAACTAACACGAGTGGGAGAAATCATCTAACAAACCAAAACGTAATGCGCGCGTGCGTGCACACACAAACACACACACACACACACACACACACACTCACAATGATCTGCTACATTTTGCCATTGAACCCCATAGTTCTCTCTCTGAATGAAAAAGGCATTTTGCCTTAGGAGACCATTGAGAACATTTTTTAAGTCCTTCCATTGCAATGAAATTCCAAGCCTACCAGAAAAACTCTCACACACTGTGCTCTTTGCTGTGCACAAAATGCTCCTTTCTCTCAGAATCAGATCATATAAGTCTTTCCAGGCCCTTCTGAAGTCTCCCTTTTCAGCCTCTCTTAAACCACAGTAACATTCCATTACGTTCCTGTATCACATCCCTGTGATTTCCAGATTTTGGCCACGACAAAGAGGGCTGCTAAAAATATTTTTGTACATTCAGGACCATTTCCCATTTTTATGATTTCTTGGGGACGCAGTCCTATAAGCGCTATTGCTAAGTCAAAGGGTATGCCTTTTTTGTTTGTATCCTTTTTTGGCATAGTCCCAAATGCTCTCCAGAATGGTTGGATCAGCTCACAGCTCCACCAACACTGTATTAGTGCTCCAACTCTCCCACATTCTTACGAACATTTATTATCTTCATGTTCTGTCGTGTTTGCCAATCTGATATATGACGTGGTGTCTCAGAGTTATTTTGATTTGCATCTCTCACATCAAAAGTGATTTAGAGCACTTTTTTATATGACTATACATACCTTTAATTTCTGCCTCTGAAAACTGCCTGTTCATATCCTTTGACCATTTATGAATGGAGGAATGACTTCTATATTTTTACATTTGACCCAGTTCCCTGTATATTCTGGAAATGAGGCCTTTATCACCAACATTAGCTGTAAAAATTCTTTCCCAGGTTTATGCCCCTGCAATAATGGTTCCATTGGGTTTGGTTGTGCAAAATCTTTTCAGTTTAATATAATAAAAATTATCTCTTACACTTCATAATGCTTTCTACCTCTTCATTAGTCAAAAACTCTTCCCTTCTCCATAAATCTGATAAAAGCAGTAATCCTTGTTCCACCAGTTTTTAATAGCACCAATCTTTATACCTAGATCACAAACCCATTTGGATTTTATTATTGTGTGCGTTGGCATACATTGGTTTATTCCTAGTTTCTCCCACAATGTTATCCAGGTTTCACAGCAATTTATTATTTTTAATATAAATTTATTTATTTAACTTTTTACACTCATTTTCCCAAAATTTTGGGTTCCAAATTTTCTCCCCATTTGTCCCCTCCTACCACCCCAATACACCGAGGATTCTAATTTCCCCTATCATCAATCTGCCCTCTCTTCTATCATCCCTCTGTTCTCTTGTCCCCATCTTCTCTTTTGTCTTGTAGAGCCAGATAAACTTCTATTCCCCATTACCTGTATTCCTTGTTTTCTAGTAGCAAGAACAATACTCAAGAGTTGTTCCTAAAACTTTAAGTTTCAACTTCTCTCCATTTCTCCCTCCCCACCCCTTCTCTTTCAGAAGGCAGCCAACACAATATAGGCCATATCTGTGTAGTTTTGCAAATGACTTCCATAACAGTCATGTTGTGTAAGACTGACTATATTTCCCTCCATCCTATCCTGAACCCCATTGTTTCTATTCTGTGTTTGATTCTGTCCCTCCCCGAGTGTTGACTTCAAATTGCTCCCTCCTCCCATTGCCCTCCCTTCCATCATCACCCCCACCCTGTTTATCTCCTTCTCCCGCACTTTCCTGTATTGTAAGATAGGTTTTCATAAAAAAATGAGTGTGCATTTTATTCCTTCCTTTAGTTGAATGAGATGAGAGTAAACTTCATGATTTTTTTTCTCAGCTCTACTCTTTTTCGCTCCACTAAAATGTCTCCTGCTTGCCTCTTTGATGAGAGATAATTTACCACATTCCATTTCACCCTCTCTCCTCCTAATACATTTCTCTCTCAACGTTTACCTTAATTTGTTTTAAGATATGATCCCATCCTATTCAATTCACTCTGTGCTCTCTGTCTCTGTGTGTGCATGCATGTGTTTATGTGTGTGTGTGCGTGTGTGTGTGTGTGTGTGTGTGTGTGTAATCACACCAACTACCCAGATACTGAAAAATTTCAAGAGTTACAAATATTGTCTTTCCATATAGGATTGTAAACAGTTCAACTTTGGTAAGTCCCTTATGACTTCTCTTTGCTGTTTACTTTTTCATGCTTCTTCTCATTCTTGTGTTTGAAAGTCAAATTTCCTTTTCAGCTTTGGTCTTTTCAACAAGAATGCTTGAAAGTTCTTTTTTTCATTGAAAGACCATATTTTCCCCTGAAGTATTATACTCAGTTTTGCTGGGTAGGTGATTCTAAGTTTTAGACCTAGTTCCTTTGACTTCTGGAATATCCCATTCCACGCCCTTCGATCCATTAATGTAGAAGCTTCCAGAACTTGTGTTATCCTGATTGTATTTCCACAATACTGCAATTGTTTCTTTCTAGCTGCTTACAATATTTTCTCCTTGACCTGGGGGCTCTGGAATTTGGCCACAATGATCCTAGGAGTTTCTCTTTTTGGATTTCTTTCAGGCGGTGGTCAGCGGATTCCTTGAAATCTTATTTTGCCCTCTGGTTCTGGAATATCAGGGCAGTTTTCCTTGACAATTTCATGAAGGATGATGTCTAGGTTATTTTTTTTATCCTGGCTTACAGGTAGTCCCATAATTTTTAAATTGTCTCTCCTGGATCTATTTTCCAGGTTAGTTGTTTTTCCAATGAGATATTTCACATTCTGTTCCAATTTTTCATTCTCTTGGTTTTGTTTTGTGATTTCTTGGTTTCTCAGAAAGTCATTAGCCTCCATCTGTTCCATTCTAATTTTGAGAGAACTATTTTCTTCAG
>CM053770.1:536137279-536157312 GCA_028658325.1 Potorous gilbertii
GCCTTTATATCTATAGCTCAGTTAGGAAAGAAGGAGGGGGAGGTGAAAAACAGGTTTCACAATGGTCTGTGCATACAAGGAGGTTGAGGTGGGGGAGGTAAGGGCGGTTCCTCCTGAGACTTAGCTCCCGGCATGCTAGGGAATGTAACCTAGTACTATCAGATCTCAAATTGTATTGTAAAGCCACAATTATCAAAACCACTTGGTACTGGCTAAGAAACAGAAAGATAGACAAGTGGAATATTCTAGGTACTCAAGACGCAGGAGACAAAGAATATAGCAATTTACTGTTTGATAAAAACAAGAACCCCAGCTTCTGGGATAAGAACTCACTGGTCAACAAAAATTGTTGGGAAAACTAGATAACAGTGTGTGGTAAAAGCCAGGCAGAGACCAATGCCTGACATCATACGCAAGAATAAAGTCCAAATGGGTACACGATCTATGTATAAAGATTGCTACTATGGACAAATTAGTGGAGCAAGGAATAGCGTATCAGATTTATGGAGAAGGGAAGAATTTTTCACTAAAGAAGAGAGAGAAATCATTTTGAAGTGAAGATGGATAATTTTGATTATATTAAACTGTAAAGATTTTGCACAACCGAAGCCAATGCAACCAAGATCCAGAGGAATGCAGTACAGTGGGAAAGAGTTTTTGCAGCTAGTGTCTGAGATAAAGTTTCTACAATATATAGAGTACTGAGTCAAATGTCCAAAAATACAAGTTATTCCTCAATTGATCAATTGTCAAAGGATATGAACAGGTAGTTTTCAGAGGAAGAAATTAAAGATATCTATAGTCATATGAAAAATAATCTAAATCTTTATTGTTTAGAGAGATGCAAATCAGAACAACTGGGGCAAAATTCTCAGAACATCTATCAGATTGGCAAGCATGACAGAGCAGGATGACGATAAATGTTGAAGTGCATGTGGGACAGTTGTAACACTAATTAATTGTCGGTGGAGCTGTGAGCTGATCCAACCATTCTGGACAGCAATTTGGAACTATGCCCAAAGGGCTACAAAAATATGCATACCTTTTGACCCAGCAATAATGCTTCTAGGACTGTATCCCCAAGAGATCATAAAAATGGGAAAGGTCCCACATGTACAAAAATATTTATAGAAGACCTCCTTGGTGGCCAAAAACTGTAAATCAAGGGGATATCCACTAATTGGAGAATGACTGAATAAATTATGGTATATAAATTTAATGGAATACTATTGCACTATAAGAAATGATGAACAGGAAGACTTTAGAGAGTCTTGGAAAGACTTCTATGATCTGGTACTGAGTGAAAGGAGTGGAAACAGAACTTTGTGCACAACAACGATCACATTGTGTGAGAGTTTTGTTGTTGTTGTTGTTTTTTCTGGTAGACTTGGAACTTCATTGGAAATCAAGGAGCACTGATAGGGAGTCATCATAAGATCACACATTTAGAATTACAAAGTAAAAATACAGATCAGCTAGTCTAGAGTACTCATTTAATCGGTGAGGAATCTGAGGCTTAGCTTTTTTATTCCAGTCTCTTATGAAGAGATAGTCCTGCTTCTTGTCAAGGCCAACCCACTATGTGTACACTCAATCACATTCTCATCCACATTCTCTAGTAGATTCATCCTATCTTGGGAGGTAGAGTGTGTTCAGGGAGGACCAGTACCTTTGGTGTGATGGGTACCAAGCTTTTTTTGGGGTTCTTTCTACCTTTGGTGTTCTCTTATTCCACCCAACTCTCACTTGGGTCTCCAAGAAGCTGCAGCAGGCAGAGAGGCCACACCCTGGGAAACCATTTCTGCAGATGGGCCAAACCAGGTTGAGGGTAACCAAGGGTTCACACCATACTGATGTTAAGTTCTTCAATTTGAAAAGTCTACAAGCCAAGATTAAAGTGGAGCAAGTGTTGGTGCGTGATTTTCTGTTTGCAGACGTTTGTGCACTCAATGAAGCCTCTGAAGATGAGATGCAACAAAGGTTGGATCGATTCTCCACTGTCTGTGCTAATTTTGACTTAATAATTAATACCAAGAAAATACAAGTGCTCCATCCACCACCACCACCTCGTTCATACGTGGATCCTCCATTACTACAAATCGAGAGGTTTTGAATGGTATGGATAAGCTCACTTCCCTTGGAAATGTACTTTTCAGGGATGTGCACATTGACAATGAGGTTGATGCATGCACTGTCAGAGTTAGCTTAGTGTTTAGAAGTCTCCAAAGAGAAGTCTGGGAGAGAAGAGGTATCAGACTAACTACCAAAATGAAAGTCTACAGAGCCGTTGTGCTGACATCATTGTCGTATGCCCGTGAAACATGGACAGTCTACCAGCGCCATGCCAGGAAACTGAATAGCTTCAATTTCAACTGTTTTAGGAAGATTATGAGGATCACCTGGCAGGATAAGGTACCAGACACTGAAGTCCTTGCTCGAGCTGCACTGTGAAGCATTCAGACTATGCTTCAGAGAGCACAACTTCAGTGGGCTGGCCACTTTGTTCAAATGCAAAATGTACCCTTGCCAAAAAGACTATTTTATGGAGAACTCACATGGGGCACGTGATCACATGGTGATCAGAAGAAGCGATACAAGGATGCTCGGAAAGTGTCTCTCAAAAACTTTGGATTTGACTGTGAAACATGAGAGACACCAACACAGCATTGCTCAGCATGGAGCGCTGTGCTCTATGAGCAAAGCGGAATTGATACAGAGCAAAGTAAAAGTAGGATGCACAAATTTGGTGTATCCATCGTAAATATTCACCCTGCCTACTTGTGCCCAATCTGTGGTACAGCATTCCAAACTTGTGTTGGTTGGATCAGTCACAATCTGATACACTGAAATTTCACTTTATCCTGGTGATGTTATTTTGATCCTCTTCAAGAACGAACAACAACTACAACTAACCAACCAATCCTATCTTCTCTTATGTCTTTTTCTTTCTGTAACTCTCTTTGTCTAGGTTTCTATCTACATCTCTTTCTGTATCTTTGCTCCTCTGTTTGTGTCTCTGTCTTTCCATCTGTCCATTTGTTCACGTGTCTGTACATATGTCTGTTTGTTCCCCTCTCCCCTTATCTTTCATTCTTTATTTCTACCTACAAACGTGATCAAGTCTTTGCCCAATCCATCCCACCCCAAAAAAAAATTCCAATGAGCTGTTTGCCTACAAGTATTTTATCTTTTCAAGCAAAAGTCCTTAAATTTTGGTGAATTGCACCATTGTTGATGTTCACTGACTTGAATTTTTCCTTTCATGCTTGCTCTAAATCCTCCGGTCTTTTCATCATTTTGGGGGGAATTAACTATTTTTGTTAAATATTTCATTTGTCCTCAATTACATGTAAGATAAAGTTTTTAAACTTTTTAAAATTTGTGAGTTTCAAATTCTCTCCCTTCTGTTCATTCCTCCCCTTCTCATTGAGACTGCAAGAAATTTTATGTAGGTCATACATGTGCAGTCATGCAAAACATGTTTCCATGTTAGTCATATTGTGAAACAAAATACTGACAAAAAAAGAGTCCTAGAAAGTGAAGAAAAATAAGTCTTTACTATGTATTCAGACTCCCTCTGTTCTTTCTCTGAAGGTGTATAGCATTTTTAATCATAAGACCTCCAGTAATACGTTGGCTCATTTTATTGCTGAGAATAGGGAATTATCATATAATTGTTTATAATACAATATTTTTGTTTCTATCTACAACATTCTCCTGTTTCTCCTAATTTCACTTCCCACTAGTTCATGGAAGTCTTTAAATATTTTTTTCTGAGAGCATCCTGCTCATCATTTCTGACAGCACAACAGTATTGCATCACAGTCTTATACAGCAACTTATTCAGCCATTGTCCAGTTGATGGGCATCCCCTCAATTTCCAATTCTTTGCCATTACTAAATGAGCTGCTATAAATACTTTTGGGCACATAGGTGTTTTTTATCCTTTATGTTTTCTTTATCTTTTTCAGTTATAGATCTAATAATCGTATTACTTGGTCAAAGAATGCATGTATGCATGATTTTACAGCCCATAGTTCCAAGGTGCTCTACGGAATGGTTGAATCATTAGAAAATTTCACCAAGAGTGCTTTAGTATTTGAATTTTCCCACCCATCCCCCAACATTTTTCATTTTCCTCTTCTGACATATTATCCAATCTGATATGTTTGTGGTAGTAGCTCAATACTGTTTTAAATTACATTTCTCTAATCAATAGTGATCTAATCATTTCAATATGACAATACATAACTTTGATTATTTTTTCTGAATACTGCCTGTTCATATCCTTTGATCATTCATCGATAGAGGAATGGCTCGTTTGTATAAGTTTGACTCAGTTCTTTATATATTTGAGAAATAAGATATTTGCCAGAGAAACATATCTGAAATTTTTTTTCACAGTTATGGTTACTATGTACTTTTAACCATCCTCTTTTCCCCCTGTTTATCCTACTCTCTTCTTTTACTCTCTTCTCAAAAGTATTTTGCTTCTGACCTTTACCTTCCCCAAATATGCACTCGCTTATATTCTGCCCCTTCCATTTCCTCTTATCCTTTTCTCTTTCTACTACTTGTATGGCAAGATATATTTCTGTACCCAACCAAGTGTGGATGTTATTCTCTCTTTGAGCAAATTATGATGAAAGTTAGATTCACATGCTCCCCCAACCTACATTGTAAAAGTTCCTTTGTGCCTCTTTTATAACAGATTATTTACACTCTACCTATCCTTTTCTCTTCTTTCAGTGCATTTCTCTCTATCATCCCTTTTTTAGATAATCATCCAGCATATTAAAGTCATACTCATGCCCTATATCTAAGTATTCTTATAACTTCCCTAACAATGACAAAATTTTTAAGGGTTATAAACGTGACTTTATCATGTAGGATTTAAACAGTTTAACCTTATTGGATTCCTTAGGATTAATCTTTCCTGTTTACTTTTTTATGTTTCTCTTGGGTCTTGTATTTAAAAGTCTAATTTTCTATTCAGCTCTGGTCTTTTCATCAGGAAAACATTTTCTATTTCACTGCATATCCATTTTCCCCCTTGAAAGGTTATGCTAGGTTTTGCTGGGTAGGTGGTTCTTGATAGCTCTTTTGACCTCCAGAATATCATATTCAAAGCTGTCTAATTCTTGATTGTAATGAATGCTAGATCTTGGGTTATCCTGAATGCAGCTCTACAATATATCACTTTTTCTTCTTTTTGGCTACTTACAATATTTTCTCGTTAACCCTATAACTCTCAGGTTTGGCTATAATATTCCTGGGACTTTTCATTTGGTATCTTTTCAGGAAGTGTTTCTTGCATTCTTTTAATATTTATTTTATCCTTTTCTTCTAGAATGTCAGGGCATATTTCCTTGATACTTTCTTGAAAGAAGATGTATAGGCTTTTTTGGATGAAATCATTCAAATACTCCAATAATTCTTAAATTATCTCTCCTCAACTTGTTTTCCAGGTCAGTTGTGATTTACTCTTTTGATTTTGTTTCATTTGTTCTTGATGCTTCAAAGTCATTAACTTCCATTTGTCCAATTCTAAAGTTCGATCAATTATTTTCTTCAGTTAACTTTTGCAACACCTTTTCCATTTGGTCACTTCTGATTTTTAAGGAATTCTCCTCTTTGGTAATTTTTGTATGTCTTTTTCCTCCATTTGTCCAATTTTGTTTTTCCAGGTATTTTTCATTTCCTTGGACTTTGTGCCTCTTTTATAATTTGGCTCATTCACTTTTTAAGGTGCTATTTTCTTCAAGTTATTGAGGGGGTTCTCAAAGAAGTTATGTAGTACTTGTTATTATTTTCAGGAACATTCTCATTTCTTCTCCCAATTTTTCCTCTACTACTCTTACTTGAAATTTAAAATCCTTTTTGAGCTTTTCCATAGCCTGAGACTAATTCATATTTCACTTTGACACTGAAGATAATTATTTTTTTTATTTTATTTCCTTCTTGCTTGATTTTAATCTTCTCTTTCACCAAAATAACGTTCTATAGTGAGGGTATTTTTCTGCTGTTTGCTCATTTTTCCAGCTTATTTCTTTGCTTTTCCCTCTACACTATCAAAGTGTATAAGATACTGTCCCAAGTGTCAGTGTCTTTTTCTTTGCTGGTTTTGTGCAATCATTTTCAGAAATAACCCTGGGGACCTGTAAGCTTTCAGTTCTTACAAGGTGGAATGATTTAAGTAGAGATGTGTTTAATACTCTCTTGGACTGTGCTCTGCTCTGTAAGCTATCACAAGCACCATTTTGTCCCCTGGAATTGTGACCAGGCTCCTAGTTCCCTGTGGCTGCAAGTTATGTAATGCTAGTAGTATTCTTCTCACCCTGAGATTGAGACCTAGATCTTCAAACTTACCCAAGAATTGGAAATGAACATGAGTTCTTCCTTGTTACCAACAAAGAAGCCCCAATAATCTCCTTCTGTCCAGTAGTCTGAAGTCTTTATCATCTGTGTGTTGAAAGGTCCAGAAACCATCAATGGTGCAATGATTCTGGTAGGTTCAAAATCTGCACTGCAGAAATAGTTTACCTATCAGATGTATGGAAAATGGAAGAAGCTATGACCAATCGAGAGGTCGAAAATATTATGAAACCCAAAATGAATAATTTTGATTACACTAAATTAAATTTTTTTTTTGCATAAAGCCAATGAAACGAAGATTAGAAAGAAGTAGAAAATCAGGAAAGAGTTTTACAGCCAGCATCTGTAATAAAGGTCTCACTTTTAAAAAATAAAGTGAATTGTAAAACTTATAAGAATACTAATCATTCCCAACTTGATAAATGGTCAAAGGACATGAAAAATCAGTTTCAAAACACATAAATTAAAGCTATAAATTGTCAAATAAAATGCTCTAAATCAGTAGTGATTGGAGAAATGCGAATGCAAAATCTGAGGGACCATATAATAACTAGAACATTAATAAATATAGCAAAAACTATGGAAAAATGACAAATGTTGGAGAAATGTGGGACAATTGGAACACTAATGAATTGTTGGAGGAGTTGTGAACAGTTCCAACAATTGTGAACCATAATTTGGAAATTAGTATAAAATATTATCAAACTGTGCATAACCTTTGATCCAGCAATACGAGTACAAAGTTTATATCACTTGAATCACAATCAGTTTGGGATCTTTTGCTGTTTTTGTTTTACTAAAAGTGCCTCTCATTGAATAATGTCATTAAAGAAGATCTTTTCCACACATTGATGGGCTTGCCTATTGTGGGAAGCTTGATTAGTGTAGTTGTTTTTTAGGAGAGTCCCAAGTACCTTTTGATTTTTTGTGCTGAGGAACTGGGTCAGAGAGTTATGCCCTCTTGCTCTTCAAAAGATATAGATACTAGGAGTTGAGGTTTTACTTTGGGGTCTGTTTTTGTAATAGTGTTTGACCAGATGAAGACTCTTGGAAGCTGGTGAGAGTCCTGTGACTTTAAGAACATAGATGTTATACTTCCCTCTCTAGTAACCATAGTCAGACAACTGTACCTGTCTGTTGAATTATGGTCAGGTGGAGGAAGTCATGTCTTACTTTGGGGCTTACTGATTGGACGTATTTGTTTGCCCAGATGAGGAATTTGGGAATCTGATAAATGAGCCTGCTGGCTTTGAGAACCCAGATGTCTTCCTTCTCTCTCTGGCAACTATGTTCAAACAGGTGGAACTATTTGTTAAATTCGGGCAGGGGAAATCATATTTATTGACTTTTAATTTCTCTGTGTTTTCTTCGAAAATCAGGGTGCTGGCTCCCCTGAATTAGGTGAATGGTATATGTGCTTGGTAAAATGAATGATACATTTGCTTAAGTAAAGTGATTGATAAATCTCAAAAGTTGCTTTTTCTCTTATGAATGCAAATCTAAGAACCTGTGATAGCAGCCCCCGGTCTCTATGTTGGCATGCTTGCTTTTACAATCACGAAGAGATGATAAAAAGGGAAAGTGATCCATAGGTAGAAAAAATATTTACAACAGCTCTTTCGTATTGGCAAAGAATTGGAAACTGAGAGGATGTCCATCAATTGGGGAATAGCTGAACAAATTGTGATACATGAAAATAATGGAATACTATTGTGCTTTAAGAAATGATGAGCAGGTGAATTTCAACATTAAAAGATTAAAGGAACAGGAATGTTAAATGCCATAAGTCAAAAAAGGTGGGAGTACAACCAAAGATCAATTACCCAGCAAAGTTGAGCATAATATTTCAGATAAGGAGATGGACATTCAATGAAATAAAGGATTTCCAGACCTTCAAGATGAAAAGGCCAGAGCTCAATAGAAAATTAGATCTTCAAACACAAGTCTCAAAAGAGGCATAAAAAGGTAAACAGGGAGAAAAAGTTCTTACTCAATATGGGCAAACTATTTACATGCCTATAAGGGAAAATGACTAATGAAAGTGTTAATCTTGTAAATTTTGCACGTATCATGATATATTAAAATATATATATATATATATAGATAGAGTGATCAAATATAAAGTAAATGATGTTATGATAAAAATGTGATTTAAGGGTGCTAAGGGATTCTAGCAGGAGATGTGAAAACCAGGAGGCAGAAAATGGTAAATTACCTCACAGGAAGAGGCACAAAAATATACCACAGTACAGGAAAAGAGAGGAGGGAGTTGAGAATTGTTTGAGATTTACTCTCCTCTGATTTGGTTCAAGAAGGAAACAACAAGCTCAGTTAAGTATAGAAATCTAACTAGCTCTATAGGCAGTAGGAGGGGAAGGGGAAAAGGAAAGGGAGGGGAGGCTAAAAGGGAGGGAAGAAGTAGTAAGGCTAAAGGGGAGTAAAAGAGGAGATGAAAGAAGGAAGAGAAGAATGAGGGAGGCAGTGGTCAAACATTAAAACTATCCAGGAGGGGAAGGGAGAAAGGAGAATTAAATACAAATGCGGGGAAAGAGGATGGAGGGAAAGACACACATTATAATCATAACTGTGAACTTAAATGAGATGAAGTCTCTCCTAAAACCAAGAAAAGTAGCAGAATGGATTAAGAATCATAGTTCAACAATAGGTGGTTTCCAAGAAACACAATTGAAACAGGAAGATGCACACAGCGTAAATGTATAAGATTGGAGCAGAATATATTGTGCTTCATCTGATGTAAAAAAAAAAAAAAAAAAAGCTGGGGTAGCAATGCTAATCTCACAAAAAAAAAGGATAAACCGGTGTAATCAAAAGAGATAAGGAAGGAAACTATATCCTGATAACAGGCACCATAGATAACAAAGAAATAACATTATTAAACACATATGCTCCAAGTGGTACAGCGTCCAAATATTTAGAGAAGTTAAGTGAGGTGCAGGAAGAAGTAGAGAGCAAAACTACACTAGTGGGGGACCGCAACCTCCCCCTCCCTGAACTTGACAAATCTAACCTGATAACAAGCAAGAAAGAAATTAACAAAGTGAAAAAGTAATTTTGGTTAAGGTAAATACGATAGATTTCTGGAGAATATTGAATGCGGATAGAAAGGAATGTACCTTTGTCTCAGCAGTACATGGCACATATACAAAAACTGACCATGTATTAGGTCATAAAAAGCCTCAAAGTCCAATGCAGAAAGGCAGAGATACTGAATGTATCCTTTTCAGAATGTGGTGCAATAAAATTTATATATAATATAAAAGGTCATAGAGAGATAGATAAAAAATAATTTGGACCCTAAATAACCTAATCCTAAAGAATGAATGGGTTAAATAACAAATCATAGAAACAATCAACAACTTCATTCAAGAGAATGACAGTAATGAGACAACCTACCAAATCTTATTGGTTGCTGCATAAGTAGTTCTTAAGGGAAGTTTTATTATTTTGAATACCTACATGAATAAAATTGAGAAAGAAGGAGATCCATGAATTGGACACACTATTGAAAAAAAGGTAGAAAAAGAGTAAATTGAAAATCCCCAATTAAATACCAAAGTAGAACAATTTAAATCCAAA
This sequence comes from Potorous gilbertii, assembly GCA_028658325.1. Classification (NCBI taxonomy): domain Eukaryota; kingdom Metazoa; phylum Chordata; class Mammalia; order Diprotodontia; family Potoroidae; genus Potorous; species Potorous gilbertii. The sequence goes on from CM053770.1 coordinate 536,147,252, forward strand.
GAAGAGATTAATCTAACTGAAATCAAGAAAACTACTGAACGGATAAAAACACCAATAAAATTGATAAATCTTTATCAATTTGATTTTAAAAAAGAAAGAAGAAAACCAAATTAAAAATATCAAAAATGAAAAGAATGAACTGACCTTCAATGGGGAATAAATTAAAACAATAATTAGAAATTACTTCGTGCAGCTCTATGTCCATAAATTCAGCAATCGAAATGAGAAAGTCACCATAAAGAGAGCTGTTATGAATATTTTTGTATATATGGAACACTTTTGCATTTTTATGATCTCTTGGGGATGCCGTCCTGGAAGAGATATTGCTGGGTCAAAGGGTGTGTACAACTGCAGCAAGGTTGGATCAGCTCACAGCACCACCAACACTGAATTACTGTACCAAGTAACCCACATCATCTCCAATATTTATCCTGTTCCTGTTTTCTCATGTTAGCAAATGTGATAGGAGTGATGTCATATCTCAGAGTTGTTTTCATTTGCATCTCTCTAACCAATAGTGATTTAGAGCATTTTTTTCATATGACTATAGATAGCTTTGATTTCTTCCTCTGAAAACTGTCTGTTCATATCCTTTGGCCATTTATCAATTGGCAAATGATTTGTATTCCTGTACTTTCGACTCAGGTCTCTATATATTTTAGAAATGATGCATTTATCACAGACAGATTGCATAAATTCTTTCCCAGTTTGCTTCTTCTCTATTAATATTGCTCTTTTTTACTATAAAGTTATTTATTTAACTTTTTACATTCATTATCACAAAATTTTGGGTTCCAAAATTTTCTCCTCATTTGTCCCCTCCTCCAACCCCGTACACTGAGCATTGTAATTTCCCCTATCACCAATTGGCCCTCTCTTCTATCATCCCTCTTTTCTCTTGTCCCCATCATCTCTTTTGTCCTGTAGGGCTAGATAACTCTCTATTCCGAATTACCTGTATTACTTATTTCCTAGTAGCAAGAACAATACACGACAGTTCTTCCTAAAACTTTGAGTTTCAACTTCTCACCTTTCCTCCCTCCCCACACATTCCCTTTGGGAAGGCAAGCAATTCAATATAGGCTATATCTGTGTAGTTTTGCAAATGACTTCCATAATATCCGTGTTGTGTAAGCCTAACTATACTTCCCTCCATCCTATCCTGCCCCACATTGTTTCTATTCTCTTTTGATCCTGTCCCTCCCTGAGTGTTGACTTCAAATTGCTCCCTTCTCTCATTGCCCTCCCTTACATTTCCCCCCACCCTGCTTGTCTCCTTCTCCCCCACTTTCCTGTATTATGAGATAGGTTTTCATACCAAAATGAGTGTGCATTTTATTCCTTCCTTTAGTTGAATGTGATGAGAGCAAACTTCATGGTTTTTTTCTCAGCTCTCCTCCCTTTGTCCCTCCACTAAAAGGTATCCTGCTTGCCTCTTCTATGAGAGATAATTTACCCCATTCCATTTCACCCTCTCTCCTCCGTATACATTTCTGTCTCACCGTTTACCTTGATTTCTTTTAAGCTATGATCCAATCCTATTCAATTCACTCTGTGCTCTCTGTCTCTGTGTGTGTGCATGGGTGCGTGTGTATGTGTATGTATGTGTGTGTGTTGTGTGTGTGTGTGGGTATGTAATCCCACCAACTACCCAGATACTGAAAAGTATCAAGAGTTAAAAATATACTCTTTCCATGTAGGAATGTTAAGAGTTCAACTTTGGTAAGTCCCTTCTGATATCTCTTTGCTGTTTAGTTTTTCATGTTTCTTCTCATTCTTGTGTTTGAAAGTAAAATTTTCTTTTCATCTCTGGTCTTTTCATCAAGAATGCTTGAAAGTTCTTTATTTCATTGAAAGACTCTATTTTCCTCTGAAGTATTACACTCAGTTTTCAAGGGTAGGTGATTCTTGGTTTTAGACCTAGTTCCTTTGACTTCTGGAATAGCCTATTCCACACCCTTCAATCCCTTAATGTAGAAGCTGCTAGATCTTGTGTTATCCTGATTGTATTTCCACAATACTGGAATTGTTTCTTTCTAGCTGCTTAAGATATTTTCTCCTTGACCAGGGAACTCGGGAATTTGGCCACAATATTTCTAGAAGTTTCTCTTTTTGGCAGTGATTGGTGGATTCCTTGAATACTTATTTTGCCCTCTGATTCCAGAATATCAAGGCAGTTTTCCTTGATAATTTCATGAAAGATGATGTCTAGGCTCTTTTTTTGATCGTGGCTTTCAGGTAGTCCCATAATTTATAAATTGTCTCTCCTGGATCCATTTTCCAGGTCATTTATTTTCCAATGAGATATTTAATGTTCTCTTCCATTTTTCATTTCGTTTTGTGATTTCTTGTTTTCTCAGAAATTCATTAGCCTCCATCTGTTCCATTCTAATTTTGAGAGAACTATTTTCTTCAGTGAGCTTTTGCCCCTCTTTTTCCACTTGGCTAATTCTGCTTTTGAAAGTATTCTTCTCATTGGCTTTTTGAACCTCTTTTGCCAATTGAGTTAGCCTATTTTTCAAGGTGTTATTTTCTTCAGTATTTTTTTGGGTCTCCTTTAGCAAGGTATTGACCCGTTTTTCATGTTTTTCTTGCATCTCTCTCATTTCTCTTTCCAGTTTTTCCTCCAGCTGTCTAACTTGATTTTCAAAATCCTTTTTGAGCTCTTTCATGGCCTGAACCCAATGGATGGTTATTTCAGATGTTTGAGATACGGAGGCCTTGACTCCTATATCTTTTCCCAATGGTAAACATTGTTCTTCCTCATCAGAAAAGAAAGTAGGAAACATCTGCTCACCAAGAAAGTAACCTTCTATGGTCTTATTTTTTTTTTCCCTTTTCTGGGATATTTTCCCAGCCAGTTACTTGACTTCTGAGATTCCTCTCCATCCCTGCCTAGGTCTGCCCACCTAATGCTTGGGGTGTGAGACTCAAATGCTGCTGCCCAGCCTCAGGGCTTTCAGCATGGCGTGGGGCTGCTATTCAATGTGAGCTTAAGTTCTGGTGCTCAGGTGGGGGCAGGACCACCTCCCAGGCTTGGGTCCCTTGGGGGTTTATGCAGAGACCTTCTGTAGTGGAGCTCCTGCTGAGCTCCTGCCTACTCTGGGAGCCTCTGGCCGCCTGCTTCCTCTGCTCTTACCTTACGAGGAGGCCTGAGTTATGGAGACACCCAGCTCACATCTCAGCCAGCCCAGAAGTCTCTCTCACTGACCTGTAACACTTGTTTGTGGAGGGACCTTCGCAGCCGCCTGAGATTTAATCCCTGAGGCATGCTCCAATCTGCTCCTCTTGGTGCCATGCGGCCAGGGAAGGGCTAGGCTCCACTCCTGTCCAGTGTGCGATGGACCTTTGGGATCATTTTTGCAGGGCTCTCTGGAACGGAAATCTCCTTCACTCTGTTGCTGCGTGGCTTCCACTGCTCCAGTGTTTGTTGAGAGTTCTTTTTATAGGAAATCCATGGGCTGTGGGTTTGGAGCTTGCATATGTGAATCTTTCTACTCCACCATTTTGACTCCTTCCCCAATGTAGTCTCTTAATCTTGTTTTTAATTAAATTATTTCATTTGTTTTCAGTGTTCTCCAATCACTCAATATATCTTAGATTTTTCCCCTTCCACTCCCTCCTTGCCCATGCCTTCCTTGACAAAGTATACAATTTTATATAGGTCCTACACATACATTCGTATTAAATACATTTTCACATTAGTGAAGGTGCATAAAAGAATTGAAATGAATGGAAATAATCATAATACATTACAAAACAATACATAATACAAAAAAAAAATGATCTGCTTCATTCTGTGATCAAATTCCATAGTTTTTTCTCGGGATGTGGAAAATATTTTGCCTCAAGAGTTCATTGGGAATTTTTTAAAACTTCGCAATGCAGAAAAGTACTGAATCTACCAGAAAAATTCCTCACACACTGTGATTGTTGCTTTATCACAGTCACTAGTTGCAAAAAGTCTTTCCCAGTTTTCTGCCTTCCTCTTAATCTTGGTTGTATTCGGTTTGTTTGTGCAAATACTTTTCTATTTACTATAATCAAAATTATCCATCTGGCACTTCATAATGTTTTCTATATCTTGTTTAGTCAAAAATTTCTTCTTTCTCCATAAATCTGATAAATACACTACCCCATTAGTTTGTTTATAGTTTCAATCTTTCTATCTAGAACATGTACCTATTTGGACATTACTCTTCTATGCAATATTGTTCATTTGTCAGTGCCCAGCTACCACCACACTGTTACTCAGTTTTCCCAGCAATTTTTGTGAAAATGTGAGTTCTTTTCCCAAAAGCTGGGGTGCCTGGGTTTATCAAACAGTAGATTTTCATCTTAATTGACTACTGTGTCTTAAGTGCCTAACCTATTCCAGTCATCTACCCCTTTTTTTCTTAGTCGGTATCAAGTGTTTTTGATGAATACGCCTTTATAATACTGAGCTCTAGTGGGGCCAGCCGACCTTCCCTAGCAATTCTTTTCTTTAACTCCCTTGATATTCTGGACCTTTTCTTCTTCCGGATGAATTTTGATATTATTTTTTCTAGCTCTACGAGATGATTATCTGGGAATTTGATTGTTATTGCACTGAGTAAGTAAATTAATTAAGTTATTACATTGGCTCAGTCTACCCACGAGCAACTGAATTTTTCCGCTTATATAGATCTGACTTTTTTTGGTGTGAGTACCTTTCTGCAATTATGTTCATATAGTCCCTGGGTTTGTCTTGGCAGGTAGACTCCCGAACATTTTATAGTGTCTACCATAAATTTAAATGAGATTTCTTTTTGTATCTCTAGTTTTGGGCCGTTGTTGGTAATATATAGAAATGCGAAAGAGTTGTGTCACTTTGTTTTGTAAACTGCAGCTTTGCTAACTTTTTTCATTATTTGAGGTAGTTTTTCACTTGATTCTCTGGCATTCTCTTCATATATCCTCATATCATCTGCAAAGAGTAATAAACTAGTTTCTTCTTTGCCTGTTCTAACTCATTCAATTTCATATTCTTCTCTTATTGCTGCAGCTAAACTTAATGGTACCATATCGAATAATAGTGGTGATAATAGATGTTGTTGTTTCACCTCTGATATTATTGAAAATGCATCTAGCTTGTCACGACTGTATATTATGCTTGCCAAGAGTTTAAGTAGATACTGTTTATTATTTTGTGGAAAGTTCCATTTATTCCTTTTCTCTCCAGTGTTTTCAAAAGGAATGCATGTTGTATTTAATCAAAAGCTTTTTCTGCATCTATTGAAATAACCATATGGTTTCTGTTAGTTTTGTTTTTGAGATGATGAAAAAGGCAAATAATTTTTCTAATATTGATCCAGTCTTGCATTCCTGGTATAAATCCTACTTGATCATAATGCATTACTCTCCTGATCTGCTGCTGAATTCTTTTTGCTAAATCTTATTTAAATTTTTTGCATCTATATTCATTGAAGAAATTGATCTATAATTTTCTTTCTGTGTTTTGAGTTTTCTTCGTTTAGGGATCAGAACCATATTTGTATCATAAACAAAATTTGTGAAGACTCTTTCTTCCCCAATGTTTCCAAATAGTGTACATAGGGTTGGAGTCAACCGTTCTTTTAATGTTTGATAGAATTCACTTGTAAATCCATCCGACCCAGGATATGTTTTCCTAGGGTGTTCACTGGCTCTTTTCATTTTGGTTTACTTTAAGGAGGTAATTGGTCGATTATTTCTTTCATTTTCTACTTTGCTCTCGGGCTCTAAAATATCCTAGCCGTTTTTCTTTACACTTGGTTTACCTTTAATTATCTTTCCTTTTTTAAAAATGTAACTTTTTTTTATTTTAAAGTTCAAACTGTTTCCCTCACTCTCTACCAACCTCACAGCAAAGAAGGTCACGATTTCACGCACAGATAAACAGACTCACAGACACAGACCCAGACAGACACAGACAGACACGCACACACACACATACACACAAACATACACACACACACACACACACACACACACACACACACACATATATATATATCCATAGTTTTATATATGCTTCTATTTATCAGTTCTTTTCTAGAGCTGACGACAATTTTTATAGGTCCTTCATAGTTGATTTCAGTGTCATAGTACTCAAAATCACTTGATAGCTCACAATTTTTTTTTAAACAATATTGCTGGGGGTGGAGCCAAGATGGCAGAGTAGAAGACTCATATATGCTAGCTCCGAACCCACACCCCGTGTATCTCCTGTAAAAAGAACTCCCAACAAATACTGGAACAGTAGAAGTCATGCAGCCACGGGGTGAAGGAGATTTATGTTCCAGAGAGCCCTGAAAAACCAAACCCAAAGGTCCATCGCGCACCAGACCAGAGCGGAGGTCAGCCCTGCCCTGGCCACGTGGTACTGAGAGGAGCAAGCAGATCCAAGCAGGCTTCAGGGATGGAATCGCCAGTGGCCTCGAAGTTCCCTCCACCCACAGACGCACAGGTCAGTGAGAAAGACGTCTGAATGGGCATAGAGGGTAGCGGGGTGGCTCCATGACTCAGGCTCCCTTGAGAGGCAGCACCAGAGGCAGCAGGCGGCCAGACAATCCCAGAGCAGGCAGGATCTCAGCAGCAGCTTCATTACAGAAGGTCTCTGCATAACGCCCCTGAGGATGGGACCATATCTAAAAACAAATCAATGTAAACGGTGAGAGAGACATGTAGTGGGAGGAGAGAGGGTCAAATGGAATGGGGTTAATGATCTCTCATAGAAGAGGTAAGCAGGAGACTTTTTAGTGGAGGGAAAAGGAGGAGAGCTGAGGAAAAAAACATGAAGTTTACTCTCATCACATTCGACTAAATGAAGGAATAAAATGCATAATCATTTTGCTATGAAAACCTATCTTACAATACAGGAAAGTGGGGGAGAAGGAGATAAGCAGGGTGAGGGGGGATGATGCATGGGAGGGCAATGGGAGGAGGGAGCAGTTTGAAGTCAACACTCGGGGAGGGACAGGATCAAAAGAGAGAATAGAAAAAATGGGGGTCAGGATAGGATGGAGGGAAATATAGCTATTCTTACACAGCACGACTATAATGGAAGTTACGTGCAAAACTACACAGATACCACCTATATTGAATTGTCTGCCTTCCGAAAGGGAATGGGTGGGGAGGGAAGGATGTGGTCAAGTTGGAACTGAAAGTTTTAGGAAAAACTGTCGAGTATTGTTCTTGCTACTAGTAAATAAGAAATACAGGTAATGGGGAATAGAAAGTTATCTGGCCCTGCAGGACAAAAGAGAAGATGGGGACAAGAGAAGGGAGGGATGATAGAAGAGAGCGCAGATTGGTGAGAGGGGCAATTAGAATGCTCAGTGTACTGGGGTGTGGGGAGGGGACAAATGGGGAGAAAAATTTTCGAGGCCAAAATTTTGTGAAAATGAATGTGAAAAGTTAAATAAACAAATTTATATTAAAAAATAAAAATAAAACTTTGGATAGATAAGAAAAACAATATTGCTTTTACTGTATACAATGTTCTCTTGATTCTCTTCGTTTTACTCTTCATTATTTCGTGCAAGTCTTGCCATGTGTTTTTTTTTCTTCTTGTAATCAGTCAGGTCCTAACTTTTCAGTAGAGTTTTATTCCATCATAATCACACAACAAAACTTGTTTAGTCATTCCCTAATTGCTGGACATCCCTTCAGTTTTCAATTCTTTGCTACTATGAATAGAACTATTATAAATATTTAATGTACTTAGGTTCTTTTATTTTTCTTCATGAAAACTATGCCTAAAAGGCCTAGCAGCAGTGTTGTTAGGTCAAAGGTTTTGCATAGTTTTACAAGTATTTGTACACAATCTAGATTGCAATTCAAAATACTTGGGACAGTTCATAGTTCCAGCAAGAAAGTTTAAATGTCCTAGATTTTCTACGTCCCCTCTAACATTTGTCATTTTGCCCTACTGTCATTCCAGGCAATTTGTTAGATGTGAGGAAATATAATAGGAATAACATTTTCTCAATATTTATTTCTCTAGTCAACAATGGATTAGAGAAGTTTTTAATTAATTTATTTACTTTTAGGTTTCAACATTCATTTTTACAAGATTTTGAGTTCCAAATGCTCTCCCCATCTCTCCCCTCCTCCCACATAAAGAAGGCATGCATTGTGATTACATTTTGGTCAGAGCCAAGATGGCAGAGTAGAAAGACTCACATTTGCTAGCTCGGAACCCCCAGCCCATGGATTTCCTCTAAAAAGAACTCCCAACAAATTCTGGAACAGTGGAAGCCGTGCAGAAACACAGTGAAGGAGATTTCCGTTGCAGAGAGCCCTGAAAAAACAATCCCAAAGGTCCATCGAGCCCCGGACGGGAGCGGAGCACTCCCCTGCCCTGCCCTGGCTGCATGACACTGAGAAGAGCTAGCAGATCCAAGCAGGCTTCAGCGACTGGAATCTCCAGTGGCCGCGAAGGTGCCTCCACCCACGGACGCACAGGTCAGTGAGAGAGATGGGCTGAGAGGGGAGCAGGGTATCTCCGTGACTCGGATCCCCTCGGGTGGCAGCCAATGGGGCAGAGGCAGAGGCAGCTGTGGCCAGAGACTCCCAGAGCAAGCAGGAGCTTGACAGCAGCTCCATTACAAAAGATATCTGCATAAACTCCCTGAGGAACTGAGCTTGAGAGGCGGCCCTTCCCCCACCTGAGCACCAGCAGATAAGCTCCCATTGAATAGCAGTGAGGCCTGCCACCAAAAGCCCTGAGGCTGGGGAGCAGCATTTGAATCTCAGACCCCAAGCACTAGCTGGCGGGCCTAGACGGGGGAGGAGATGACTCTCAGAAGTCAAGTAACTGGCTGGGAGCATTTGAATCTCAGACCCCAAGCACTAGCTGGGCGGATCCAGGCCAGGGGGTGGAGAGGTCTCTCAGAAGTCAAGTAACTGGCTGGGAAAATGCCCAGAAAATGGAAAAAAACTAAGACCGTAGAAGGTTATTTTCTTGAGAAGATGATTCCACCATTCCTCTTTGACGACGAAGAGATCTGCTTACCACCAGGTAAAGACATAGGAGTCAAAGCCTCAGTATCCCAAATATCTGAAATAGATACCCCATGGGCTAGGGCCATGGAGGACCTCAAAAAGGATTTTGAAAATCAAATTAGACAGGTGGAGGAAAAACTGTGATTACCCTTTGCCCCTTCTGCCATACCTTCTATCATCCATCCCACAGTAGGCACAAAGAGGTTTTTTTTTGTTTGTTTGTTTTTCTTGGACTACAGTTCTCCAAGCTCAGGTCAAATTGTAAAATATAGGACTAATCTCCTTTGAACTTTGATAATTCACAGCAATGCTGAGTCACATAGATTTCATGCCTTCTGGCTCTTAGTCAGTTGGGCCATACCTTTGTTATATATTCCTGGAATTTGTCCTTTTGCTTTTGGGGTTCACTTCTGAGAACGACATTTTCATTCCCTGGACTGAACTCTGAGTTCCTCAACTACTCATATGTTGGTGATCTTCCATTCTGGTGGCGCATATGTAGTGGTATTAGTTTGTTCAGACATTTGGAGCCCTTTCTGTTGGTTATCTTTGTTAGTTTCTCTGCTTGTATTTTCTGTACTCACTTCTTTTGACTTTTGTGTAATTAAAGACTTTACCTCTTTAAATTGTCTTTCCTTCCAAAGAGTAGATCAAAGAACCTGTGCTAGTAACCCACCCTATATGTTAGCGTGGTTGCTAATACACTCTTTCCGTCTTATTCCATTTCCCGCTTGCTTTCCTGTAGTGAAGGTTAGATTGCTTTACCACATTGCCTGTATATCCTATCTACCAGTTGCATGCAAACACAATTTTTAACATTTGTTTTCATAACTGAGTTCTGAATTCTCTCCTTTCTTCCTTCCCCTTCCACCCTCATTGATAACGCAAGCAATTCAATATCAGTTATAGATGAGGGGGCGGAGCCAAGATGGCGGAGTAGAAAGACTCACCTATGCTAGGTCCGAAACCACAGCCCATAGATTCCCTGTAAAAAGAACTCCTGACAAATTCTGGAACAGTGGAAGCCGCGCAGCAACACAGTGAAGGAGATT
>CM053770.1:536157812-536180138 GCA_028658325.1 Potorous gilbertii
AGAGACTTGCTCAACACCCATGCCTCCGTAGTCTCTCTGACCCCGTTCCCAGACCACTGCGTCTTCCCAGGCTGCCGCCTTCCCGAGCTCTGCTCCCCCTTCGGATGTGTTCCCAGGCTGCCGCCTTCCCGAGCTCTGCTCCCCTTTCGGCTGTGTCCACTCTCGGTACCCCGTTGAGACCCCGCTGGGCGGGGTCACTAGCATTTCTTTTCGTTAGTCTCCTTGATGTACTGGATCTTTTGTATTACAGATTAATTTTGATATTTTTGTTTCCAGCTCCAGAAAATAATTATCTTATAGTTTGATTGGTATGACACTAAATAAATAAAATAATTTGGGTAGAATTGTCATTTTTATTATATTGCCTCAGCCTATCCATGGGCAATAGATGTTTTTCTACTAAATTAGACCTGATTTTATTTGTAGGAAAAGTGTCTTGTAATTGTGTTGTTATAGTTCCTGAGTTTATTTTGGCAAGTAAACTCCCAAATATTTTAAAGTGTCTACTATATCTTTAAATGGGGTTTCTCTTTCTATCTCTTACTATTGAGCTTTGTTACTATTATATAAAAATGCAGAAGATTTGTGTGGATTTATTACGTGATCTGCAACTTTTCCAAAGTTGTTTATTATTTGAAGGAGTTTTTCACTTGACTCTCTGGGCTTCTCTAAGTATATCATCATTTAATCTTCACAGAGTGATAACTAAGTTTCTTCTTTGCCCTTTCTAATTCCTTCACTTTCTTTATCTTCAAAAATTGGTACAGTCAACATTTCTAGTACCCTATTGAATTTTAGTTGTGATAAGGGACATCTCACTTACCTCCATTGCATATAATACTTGCTGAAGGTTTTAGGTAGATACTGCTTAGTATTTTATGGAAAGTTCCCTTTATTCTTTTGATCTCCAGTGTTTTTAATAGGAATTTATTTTGTATTTTGTAAAAAGATTTTCCTGCATCAATTGAGATAATCATGTTGTGTCTGTTAGTTTTGTTGTTGATATGATCGATAATGTTAATATTTTTCCTAATATTGAGCCAGCCCTACATTTCTGGTATGAATCCTTCATGATCATAATGTATTATTTTCGTTCTAAATTGCTGTAATCTTTTTGCAAAAATCTTATTTAAATTTTTTTCGTCTATATTCATTAGAGAAATTGGTGTACAATTTTCTTTCTCTGTTTTGCATGTTTCTGGTTTAGGTATCAAAACAATCTTTGTATCATAAAAAGAATTTGGGAGGACTCCTTCCCCAACTTTCCCAAATAGGCTATACAGTATTGGAATTAACTATTCTGTAAATGTTTGATAGAATTCACTTGTAAGTCCATCCAGCCCTGGAGATTTTTTCCTAGGGAGTTCGTAGATGACTTGTTCAATTTCTTTTTCTGAGATGGGTTGTTTAGGTATTCAACTTCCTCTTCTGCCAGTCTGGTCAATTTAAATATTTTTCAAGATACTCAATCAACCCGTTTATATTGTCGAATTTTGGGGCATCAATTTGGCCAAAATAATTTCTAATTATTCTTTTAATTTCCTCCTCACTGGAAATGAATTCACCTCTTTCATTTTTGATATTGGTAATTTGATTTTCTCCTTTCTTTTTTTAAATGAATTGACCAAAGGTTTATCAATTTTATTAGTTTTTTTTTCATAAAACCAACTATTAGTTTTCTTTACTAGTTCAAAAACCTTCTTAATTTCAACTTTATTAATCTCTCCTTTGGTTTTCAGTATTTCTAATTTGCTATTTACTTCGGGATTTTCAACTTGTTCTTTTGCTAGCATTTTCAGCTGCATGCCCAAGTCATTGATCTCTTCTTTCCCTATTTTATTCATATAGGTATTCAAAGATATAAAACTTCCTCTAAGAACTACTTTTGCAGTATCCCGTAAGATATGATAGGTTTTATCATTATTGTCATTCTCTTGAATGAAGTATTTGATTGCTTCTATTTTTTGTTGTTTAAACCACTCCTTCATTAGTATTAGATTGTTTAGTTTCAGTTTATTTTTGGCTTGTCTTTCCATGGCCTCTTATTATATAAAATTTTTATTGTGTTGTGATCTTAGAAGGATGCGTTGAGTATCTCTGCCTTTCTGCACTGGGTTGTGAGATTTTTATGTCCTAGAATATGGCAAAATTTTGTATATTTGCCGTGCACCACTGAGAAAAAGGTATATTCCTTTCTATCTCCATTCAGTTTTCTCAAGATAGCTATCATAGCTACCTTATCCAGAGATTTATTTACCTCCTTAACTTCATTCTTATTTAATTTGAAGTTAGATTCATCAAGTTCGGAGAGGAGGAGGTTGAGGTCGCCCTATTAGAATAGCTCTGCTGCCTGTTTCTTCCTTCGGCTCCCCCAACCTTTTATCTAAAAATTTGAATGATATACCAGTTGGAGAATACGTTTAGTAATGATATTTCTTCATTGTCTGTTGTGCCTTTTAGCAGGATATCGTTTCCTTCCTTGTCTCTTTTGAATAGAGCTATTTATGCTTTTGCTTTTCCTGAAATTAGGATTGCTACTTCTGCTTTTCTTACATCAGCTGAAGCACAATATATTCTGCTCCAACCTTTTACCTTTACCCCGTGTGAATCCCCCCGTTTCAAATGTGTTTGTTGTAAACAAAATATTATTGGATTATGACTTTTAATCCATTCTGCTATCTGTCTCTATTTTGTGGTAGAGTTCATTGCATTCCCATTCACAGTTATGATTAAAATCTGTTTCTCTCCTCAATCCTCTTTTCCACCGTTTGTGCTTTTAGTTGTCCTGTCTCCCTTCCCCTCCTTAATAGAGTTTTCAATTTTGACTACCACTTCCCACAGTCTTCCCTTCCTTCTTTCAGTGCCCCTTCCTTTTATTGCCCTTTATCCTTAGTACTTCTTCCCGTTCTTTTTGCTTCCCCTCCCCTTTCTTCTTCCTTCCCCTCCTACAGCCCATAGAGCTCATTACATCTGTATAGTTAATTAAGCTTATTGTTCCCTCTTTGAATCAATTCAGATGAGAGTAACTCTCAAACAGCACTCATCTTCCAACCTTCTTTTTTTCTCTCTTATTTGTGATGTAATTTACCATTTTCTACTCCTTCCTTTTCACATCTCCTCCTACAATCCCTTCACATGCTTAATTCACCCTTTTATCATTGCATCATTTATTACATATGTGTTCCCTATATCTATTTATGTCCTTTTTGTATTTCAAAAAATATACAGTTCTCAAGATTAAGAAGTATCGTCGTCTTTTATGGGGAGGTAAACAGTTTGCCCAAATTGAGTAACAAGTTTTTCTTTTCCCGTTTACCTTTTTATGGCTCTCTTGAGATCTGTATTTGAAGACAAAATTTTCTCTTGAGTTCTGCTCTTTTTCTAAGGAAGGTCTGGAAATCCCTTATTTTGTTGAATGTCCATCTCCTTGCCTGAAATATTATGCTGAACTTTCCTGGGTAATTGATCTCTTTGGTTGTAGTCCCAGATCCTTGCTTTACGGAATACCATACTGTGATTCTGACTTTGCTCTCCAATATTTGAACGGTTTCTTTCTGGCTGCCTGTAGCATTTTCTCCTCTATTTGATAGTTCTGGAATTTGGTAACAATAATTCTTGGTATTTTTTCTTGACATCCCTTTAAGGAGGTGAATGTTGGATTCTTTCGATAAATACTTTGTCCTCGGTGTCTAGCACTTCTGGGCAGCTTTCCTTGATGATTTCTTGGAAAATATTGTGCAGGCTCTTTTTTCATCATGACTTTCTGGCAGGCCAGTTATTCTTAAAATTGGTCTCCTGGATCTGTTTTCCAGGTCAGATGATCTTCCAATTTGATGTTTTACATTTTCTTCTGTCTTTTCATTCTTAGGGTTTTTTTTTTATTGATTCTTGATGTCTCGTAGACTCATTAGTTTCTACTTGACCAATTCTAATTTTTATAAAATTGTTTTCTTCAGTTAACCTTTGCACTTCCTCTTCTGTCTGTCCAATTATCCCTGTTAATGAATTATTTTCTCCACTTAGATTTTGTACTTCCTTTTCCATTTACCCAATTTTCCCAGTTAGGTTTTGTGCTTCCTTTTCTATTTGTTTAATTTTCCTTTTTAAAGAGATGTTCTCTTCATAGAATTTTTTCATATTTTTAACGTCATTGGCCAGTTTATTTTCTATTTCCTTCTTCAGCTATTCCAGGAGAGGTGTTTGTACATGGGAGCTGTTCATAGTCCTTTATGAAGTTTCAGGTGGGAGTACAGTCTCAATACTGACCTCTTTGGTATTTGTGTTTTGGTCCTTGTCCCCATAGAAAGATTCTATGGTCTTTTCCTTCCTCCTTTTCTCCTTGCTCATGATGGTGAGGCTTTGTGTGTTATGGTCTATTGTTCTTTCAGCTAGAAGCTGGATAACCTGATGCTCAACTTGCTGGTATGAGAAAGCAGAGGGCAGATGCTTTTTTTCTTTTTGTTTTGTGTTTTCCAGGATTAGCTCTGGAATTGGTTTGTGAAATATGAGGGAGGTGTTTTCTGGTTATGGGAAATGTCCTCAGTGGAGTTAGAGGAAGGACAAGCTCAGGGCTTGCTGAACCTGGTTGCTGTTTTGTCTTTCCATTTCCCCTTCCTTGCTGAAGCACACCTGGGTCCTAGTGTGAGGCTCCATCCCCCTGGACCTCTGACTGTGTGGGATAGCTCTGTTCCTCTGCCACAGTAAAAAGAATATTCTTTAGTTATTATACTAGTTTCAAGTACTATGAGACTGTTTGTCCCTTCGGCTGATTACACTGATCCAGGATTTATCTGGGGAAATATTTTATAACTCTTTCAAGGTCAACAAGGGAAGGTAAAGTGAGCCTTTTCTAATCGCTCTGCCTTTTTGACTCCTGAAAATTTCAAGTAGGTGACTTACAGATGCTTAACCTGCAGGGTGAAAGTCTCAGAAGTGGCTGCTGCTGATGCCTGGGGCTCATTGGATGTAGTGGCTGCCGCTGATGCCTGGGGCTCATTGGATGTCACTCACTCGGCTCTGCCAGTCTCTCACCCTGGGCTACCACTCTGCAGTTTTGCTGTTGTGTTGATCTCTCAGGTTGCCCTGGGGCTTTCCTGCTTGGCCATGCTACAGCAGGACGCCCTGTGCTGTATGCTGTGGGCTCTTCAACTTAGCAGAACTTATCCTTCCCATCGACCTCCCAGTCTGTCCTGGTCTATGAGCCTTCCACATTCTGTCTCCTATTGGACTGTGCCCCTCCAAAATTTGATCAGATTCTCTTTTTAGTGGTACCCGAATGAATTTGTCTAAGAAGTTAAGTGAGCAGTTGCTCTCCCTCCACCATCTTGGCTCCACCTCTCTCCACACTACATAGTATTTTAAAGAAGAATCCATTTATTCCTATGCTTTTCATTGTTTTCAACAGGAATGTATGTGGCATTTTTTTCATTAACATTTTTCTGTATTTATTGAGATGATCATATGGTTTCTGTTAATTTTATTGCTGACATAATTGATAATGCTAAAAATTTTCCCAACATTAAAGCACCCCAGCATTCCTGGTATATATCCTAACTGTTCCTAAGTGATAAATTGCTTTAACTTTTTTGTTGTCTTTTTAAAATTGTTTGTCTTCATATTCATAAGGGAAATTGTCCTCTAATTTTCTTCCTCTCTTTTGGCTATTCCTGGTTTGGGTATCTGAGCCAGATTTATATCATATAAAACAATATGGTAGAACTACTTCTTTGCCAGTCTTCCCAAATAGTGTATGTAGTTTTGGAATTAACTGTCCTTTAAATGTTTGATAGAATTCAATTGTAAATCCATCTGGCCCTGGAGGTTTTTCCTAGAGAGTTCATTAATTGCTTGTTCAATTTCTTTTCTATGATGGTGTTATTTAAGTATGTAACTTCCTCTTCTGTTAATCTTCACAACCTAATTTTAATATTCACCCATTTAATGTATATTGTCAAATTTATTGGCATACAGTAAGGAAAAACAATTTCTAATTATTATTTTTTAAATTTTATTTATTTTCAGTGTTACACAATCACGGTCATAGAACTCTTTTTCCCTCCCTCCCTCTTCCCTTTCCCCTCCTTCTTCATAATGGCATAAAATTTTACATAGGTTCTACATGTATGTTACTATTAAATACATTTGTACCACAGTCGTGCTGCATAGAATAATTGAAATGAATGGGAGAAACCATATACCAAATCAAAACCTAATAAAAAAGAAAATGATCTGCTACATTCTGGAATTGAATTCCGTAGTTAATTCTCTGGATGTGGAAGGCATTTTGTCTTAAAAGACCTTTGTGAATTTTTAAATCCTTGCATTGCAATGAAGTTCCAAGTCTAGCAGAAAAAATCTTTTGCACACTCTGGCCATTGCTGTGCACAAAGTTCTCCTGGTTCTACTCCTTTTTCCTCAGCATTAGATCATATAAGTCTTTCCAGGCCTCTCTGAAGTCTTCCTGCTCAACATTTCTTGTAGCACAATTGTATTCCATTACATTCAAATAAAATAACTTATTTAGTCATTCCCCAATTGACAGGCATCTCTTGATTTCCAGTTCTTGGCCACCAAAAACAGTGTTGCTATAAATATTTTTGTACATTTGTGACATTTTCCCATTTTATGATCTCTTGGAGATACAGTCCCATAAGCAATATTGCTGAGTCAAAGGGTATGCTTATTTTCTTAGCCCTTTCGACATAGTTCCAAACTGCCCTCCAGAATGGCTGGATCATCTAATAGGTCCAGCAACAACGAATTAGTGTACCAAGTCTCCCACATCTTCTTCGATATTTATCATCCTCCTGTTCTGGCATGTTTGCCAATTGGACAGGTATGATGTGGTATCTCAGAGTTGTTTTGATTTGCATCTCTCTAATCAATAGAGATTTAGAGCATCTTTTCATATGACTATAGATATCTTTAATTACTTCCTCTGAAAACTTCCTGTTCATATGCTTTGACCATTTATCAATTGGGGAATGATTCGTATTTTTGTACACCTGACTCAGTTCTCTATGTATTCTCTATATATTCTAGAAATGAGGCCTTTATCCCAGTTTTTTTTCCCAGTTTTCTGCATCCCTCTGAATCTTTCTTGCATTGGGTTTGGTTGTGGAGAAACTTTTCAGTGTAATGTAATCAAAATTATCCATCTTGCACTTCAGCATGTTTTCTTTGTCTTCTTTACTCAAAAATTTTTCCCTTCTCCATAAATCTGATAAACACACTATTCCTAGCTCCACCAATTTGTCCGTAGTATCAATCTTCACACCTAGATCATGTACCCATTTGGATTTTATTTTTATGTACAGTGTCAGGCATTGGTCTATGCCTGGTTTCCGCCACACTATTATCCAGTTTTCCCAGCAATTTTTGTCGAATAGTGAGTTATTATCCCAGATGCTGTTGTCATTGGGTTTATCAAACAGTAGGTTACAATATTCATTGCCTACCGTGTCTTGAGTACCTGGTGTATTCCACTTGTCTACCCTTTTGTTTCTTAGCCAATTCCAAGTGGTGTTGATAATTGCTGCCTAAAATAATATGCTGAACTCTGCTGGACAACTGATCCATGATTGCAGTCCTTGCTCCTTTGCCTTATGGAATATCATACTCCAACTCTTTTAATGTAGAAGCTATAAGGTCCTGTATAATCCTGACTGTATCTACTCAATGTTTGAATAGTTTCTTTCTGGCTGCCTGTATTACCTTCCCTTTCACTTGATAGTTCTGGAATTTGACAGCAATGTTTCTTGGTATTTTTAGTGTAGGATTCCTTTTGGGAGGTGAACGGTGGATTCTTTTGATGGTTATTTTGTACCCTGGATTTAGCACTTGTGGGCTGTTTTCCTTGAAGATTTGTTCATTCTTTAAAATCATTGACCAGTTTTTCTCCTATTTCCTTCTTTAACTATAAACCGAGAGCTGTTTATACATGGGACGAGTTGATTGTCCCTTCTGAAGTTTCAGATGGAAATACAGTCTCAATCCTGACCTCTTTGGTATTTGTGTTTTGGTCCTTGACCCTGTAGAAAGAGTCTATGGTTTTTTTCCTTACTCCTTTGCTTCTTGCTCATGATGGTGAGGCTTTCAGTGTTGTGGCCTCTGGTTCTTTCAGTTAGGAGTTGGAGAGCTTTGTGTTGAGCTGACTGGTGTGTAAAAGCAAAGGGCAGGTGCTTTTTTTCCTTTTGTTTTGTGTTTTCCAGAATCAGCCCTGAGACTAGCTTGTTAAGTGTGGAGGAGAGGTGGTATGGTCATGAAAGATTTCCTCAGTTGAGCTAGAGTAAAGGGAAGCTCAGCACTTGGTGATCTTGACTGCTCTATTTTCTTCCAATTTTGCCTGGAATGCTTAGGCACATCTGGGTTCTAATGCGGGTTTCCAGGCCCACCTGGGGATCCTCTCCTAGTGTTGGGGCATGGCAGGACCTAGTGTGAGTTCCTATCCCATGAGGCCCCTCTCTTTTCAGTTTGCCTCTGCCACAGTAGAGGAATTTTCTTTAGCAATTTTTCTAGATTCAGG
The DNA here is from genome assembly GCA_028658325.1 of Potorous gilbertii. Taxonomy (NCBI): domain Eukaryota; kingdom Metazoa; phylum Chordata; class Mammalia; order Diprotodontia; family Potoroidae; genus Potorous; species Potorous gilbertii. The sequence goes on from CM053770.1 coordinate 536,166,337, forward strand.
TGCTATGAGAATGTTTGACCCTTTGACTGATCCCACTCATCCAGGATTTTTCTGGGGAAAACTTTTATGGTTCTTTCGCGGTCAATAAGGGGAAAGGGAGAGAGCATTTACCGATCACTCTGGCATTGTGACTCCTGAAATTTCAAATAGGTGACTTACAGATGTTTTATCTTCAGGCTGAATGTCTCAGGAGTGACTGTGTCCAACAGTAGGGGCTCAGCAGCTGTTACTTGGCTCCCACTGGTCTCCTCCCTGGCCTGCTGTTCTACCTGCTGCTGTCTCAGGTCACCCTGGGGGTTTTCAGCTTGGCTTGTGCCATAGTGGCCCATGCTGCCCTGTGTACTGTGGGCTCGCCTCCTAGGAAGAGATCCTTCTTGTTGACCTTCTAGTCTGTCCTGGTCTGTGGATCTGGCACAATCTGTCTTCTGTTAGATTCTGCACCTCCAAAATTTGGTCACATTCTCATTTTAGAGGTATCTGAATGAGCTTGTCTAAGAGTTTACATGAGTAGCTGCTCTCATTCTGCCTCTAATTGTTGTTTTATTTTCCTTTTCATTGGAGTTGAATTCTCCATTTTTCATTTTTGATATTGATAATTTGGTTTTCTTCTTTCTTCTTTTGATCAAGTTTGCCAAAGGTTTGTCAATTTTATGGGTCTTTTTTCATAAAACTAACACTTAGTTTTATTTATTATTTCAATAACTTTATTAGTTTCAATTTTATTAGTCTCTCTTTTACTTGTCAGTATTTCTAATTTGGCATTTACCTGAGGATTTTCAATTTGTTCTTTTTCTACCATTTTCAACTGTATGACCTATTCATTGATATCCTTTTTCCCTATTTCAATCATATAGGCATTCAAAGATATAAAACTTCCCCTCACAACTTGTCTTTCAGCATTCCATAAATTTTTATATGTGGTATTATTGTTATCATTCTCTTGGGGGAAATTACTTATTGTTTCTTTGATTTGTTGTTTAATCCACTTATTTCATAGGATTAGATTATATAGTTTCAAAGTAATTTTTGCTTATCTTTCCATGACCCTTTATTATATATAATTTTTATTGCATTATGATTTGAAAATGATTTGTTGGCTATCTTTGCCTTTCTCCACTGGTTTATGAGGTGTTTATTCCCAAGTACATGGTCAGTTTTGTATATGTTTCATGTATCTCTGAGAATAAAGTATGTTCCTTTTTATCCCAATTCAATTCTCCCCAGAAATCTACCAAATTTACCTTACAGAGTTCTATTCACCTCCTTAATTTATTTGTTCTTCACTATGAATTTGGATTTGACATGTTCAGAAGGCAGAATGTTGAAGTCCCCCGCTAGTACAGTTTTGCTGTCCATTTCTTCCTGTAGCTCCCTTAACTTTTTATCTAAATATTTGGGTGCTATACCATTTGGTGCATATATTTTTAGTAATAATATTGCTTCATTGTCTATGATGTCTTTCACCAGGATATAGTTTCCTTCCACTTCTCTTATGATTAGTTCTATTTCTGTTTTTGGCTTTGTCTGAAATTAGGTTTGCTATCCCTGCTTTAATTTTTTTTTAACTCAGGTGAAGCATAATATATTCTGCTCCAACCTTTTTTCTTTACTCTGTATGTTTCAAATGTGTTTATTGTGAACAACATATTGTAGAATTTTGAATTTTAATCCATTCTGCTATCCACCCATGTTTTATGGGAGAGTCCAGGCTCCTTTTTTTCATCATTCCTTTTCAGTAGATCAATAATTCTTAGAGTATTTTTCTTGGATCTGTTTTCCAGATCAGTTCTTTTTCCAATGAGATAGTTTACATTTTTTCATTCTTTAGATTCTGTGTGACTGATTATTGATGTCTCATAAAGTCATTCGCTTCTACATTTCCCGTTCTTATTTTTAATATATTATTATCTTTAGGTAACTTTTGCACTTCCTTTTACAATTGTCCAATTTTCCATTTTAAGGAGTAATTTTCTTCAGTTAAGTTCTGTATCTCCTTATCCATTTGCTCAGTTTTCCTTTTTAATTCTTCAATGAATTCTTTTCTCATAGTTTTATAATTTTTGGCCCATTCCTGCCTCTCTAATTAGACTTTTAAAATGCTTCTTGGGATTTTTTCTATAAATGTTCTCCAGGTTTTACACCACTTCATATCCCCTGCTGAGGTTTCAGACGTGAATACAGTGTCATACACACACACAGACACCGACACACACACATACACATATACATTTACACACACAATACAATCAGAAAGACGTCTAGTAAGTTGTAGAAAATGTTTTTATACTAAAATGTTGTCAGTCAAAACTTCAGATCCAAATCTCACCATATATTGCTTACTAGTGAAAGACAATCAAAAACATATGAACATATCCTTTTCTTAAGTCTAAATGTCATACGATAAAAGAAGAAATAAAGATACTGCAATAATCAGAGGAAAGAATCGAAACTAGTCTGAGGTGTCTGACAATTTTTAATTAAAATCTAGAAATTATGCCTTATGATGAGACACATTTTTAAAACTTTAAAATCTCAATTGATTTTGAAAAGTAGAAACTTAGAAAGAAAACCACAAAATCACTTTATACATTTGCTCCTCTGAATCCAACCAGATTACCGCACTTATACAGACTATATATAGTCAATACGACTCATATTTCTGAGTTCAAATCTGGCCTCAGGTACTAATTGTATTACCCTGGGTAAGTAAGTTAAGCCTGTTTGCCTCAGTTACTCCACAATAAAATTAGCTGGAGAAGGAAATGGTAACGACTCCAATACTTTTGCCAAGAAAACCCCAAATGGGACATGAGGAATCAGACGTGACTGAAAATGACTGATTAACAACAAAAGGAGTCAGCTCAGACTTACTCCCCAAAGCCAATTGTTAAACTTTCAGGGATTATCTTTAAAATTGGCAAGTATCACAAATTAGGCCTTGATTTACTGTTTTATCTATTGTCTAGGAAAGCTAATAATGCAGATTAAGCTTAAAAATTTGCTGGATCAATTTTTTTCACACAATTCATTTTTAAATGTTCACCAGGCCATTTTTCGGTAGTATTATGCAGAAGTCAAGAAAGGAACAATTCTTTTTTTTTTCTTTCCTGCCATGAAGAAAAATTTAACTAATGTATGTAATATAGGGGTGAAATAAAGTTTTCTTGTTAGCAATATATTGCCCCATGTTAAGGATTTTTAAAACATTCCAAAAAAAATTTATGAAGCAATAGGGTGTAAATTATGTCATCAACAAATTGAGTGAACAAAAATGTGCTGCTCAGTAGAATAATAGTTGATAGATTATGTGCTAACTGAAATAAAATGTCAAGAGAACTTGAGTAAGGCCTCAAGAATATTGTTTGGACACTCTGTGTCAGACTCGTGTAAGGAAATGGTCAAGCCTTACATAAAATGGACATCTTAGCTGGTTTATATTTTACATTATATATATATATATGTATGTATATATATACATACATACATATATATATATAATGTAAAATATAATATATACACACATATATGTGTGCGTATATGTGTATATATACATGTATGTATACTTGTATGTATGCATGTGTATACGTATATGCATATTTGTACACCCATATGTGGATACATAAGCTCATGTGCATATACATACACATATGTATATAAGCATATACACACATACACATGTGTATACATATATGCATGCATCATAAACACATATCCTTTGGTGTTTTAGAATAAAAAATATTGAATAATAGTGACAAAGTGCAGCAACTTAATTAGGAAAGGACCTATTAGTAATAGAGGTCGCAAAAGGCATCCCTTACATTAGTAGGCAAGGAATTCAGGGAAATCCCACTGTAGCACAGAAAAGAATTGAAGATATATTCATCTCTTAGTTAGAATATATGAGTCTTCCAGGCTCTTCCAGTCCTATACATCCTGCTTGGCACTCCATATTCCTACTCTCTTTAAATTGTTATAATGGTCAAAGAGTTCTCAAAATAATTTGCTTGACTGAAGGTCAATAGTCCAGAGTTTGTTGGGGAAACATATTTACAATCAACTTTTTGGTACGGCGTTGTGAGTAGGAAACAGGAACAGATAACTGTTACATTAAGTTAATAAAAATTCATAGTGGGAAATCAAACCCAGAGAATCTTTCTTGTATTTAAAACCAGAAAATTCAGTTACAGGTTCACAAGGATTAAATATAAACTGATTTTCAGGTAGTATGAACATTTGTACCAGGAGAAAAAGGAGGAAAAGTACCAAGAAAACAAAAAAATATATATAACCGTTAGCAGGATGGAAAATAATTTTAGATTCTAATGACTTGGATGTTACTTGTTATTACTCTGTCATTTTTACGGTTCTTCAACATAGTTGTTTATAGTCTTCTTGAATTGCCTGGATGCTTGTACGGTGTGTTAAGCTTTGTATAATGGGAAGTAGTGGCATACACCACGTGGTTATCATTCTTTTAATGAAATCGATTCATGTTCATTCTTGCTTTGGATACAGTCAATATAATTTGAGAAAAACAGCATTCAGACATCTAATTCTTTTACCAATTCATGTTTTGTATCTATATCAATAGCATGACTCCTCTCGTTTTCTGCACTTGCAATTTCGTCAGGCAATGGGAAGAAAGAAAACCTGGAAAAGAGGGGGAAGAGTTTTTTACTCTTTAAACAGATTTGGAGCCGGGATTACTTCTGGATAACTAATACTAATACTAATAACACTAATAACATTAGCAATAATAATAACTTATACCCTACTTGGTAGGTATTACATTTATTCTTTCTTCTGTCCCAGTAAAAATTCAAAAGTCAAGTCAACATTTTCTTTTCCAAAATTATCATAAAACTGTAGGTTCAGATAAATTTGCAAGCTGGATAAATGCTAGCAACCTTTTACAACATCCAATACCAATACTATACACATTATTTGAAAAATAATGAAAGAACAATCCTATCAACTACCATCTATGACTCAAATCTTGTCCTTATAGCTTAACCAGGAAGAGATAAAGCAAAGAAAGGAAGTTGCAATCCACTATTTCTTAAATAAAGATGAAATGATATTGTATAAAATATTAACAAAAAGATTCCAATGAATCATTTAAAAGATCATGCATTGTAACTAATAGGAAAAGCAAGGATGTCTGCTATCAATTTATTATATAACATGACCCCAGAAATTGTAGCTATGCCAATGAGACAAGAAAAATAACTGAAGGAACAAACAATGGTAAACAAGAAAGATGATTATTTTTTAAATGATGTGAAGGTGAATTAAAACATATAAAAAAGCAACTTAAAATTATTTGAAATAATGCAGGAAAATAAAATATACAATGAAATTATGAAAATCATCAGTTTTTCTCCATATTACCACCACAACTCATCAAGAAGTAAATAAAAAAGTAATTCCATATAAAATAATTACAGAATGAATAATTCACTCAGAACTATTGCTATCAATGTGTACTCAAGAATTATTTGAATACAATAATAGCTCTGCAAGAAAAAGATCACTCTAACTAATTAAGACATTAATTGTTGATGATTAGACTATGACACTAAAATGAAATATTACAAAAATTAATATATTAAGCATTATATCAAAAATATTTGTAGCAGCTCTTTTTGTGGTGGCCAAGAATTGGAAATTAAGGGTATGCCTGTTAATTGTAGAATGACTGAACAAGTTATGGTATAGGAATATAATGGCATGTTATTGTGGTATAAGGAATGATTGGCAGGCAGATTTCAGAAAATTGTGCAAAGACTTAGATGAACTGATGCTGAATGAAGTGATCAGAACCAGTAGAACATTATGTACAGTGACAGCAACATAGTGCAATGATTAAGTATTACAGATTTAGCTCTTCTCAGCAATACAACGATCCAAAACTATTCCAAAAGACTCATGATGGAAAATGCTATCTATGTCCAGAAAAAAAAAAATATGGAATCTGAATGTAGATTAAAGCCTATCATTTCAGGGTGTGTTTGAGTGTGTGTGTGTGTGTGTGTGTGTGTGTGTGTGTGTGTGCGTGTATGACTTTTCCCTTTTGTTCTGTTTCTTCTTTCATAACATAAATAATGAGGAAATATGTTTACATGATTAGATATATATCACCTATATCATATTGTTTGCTGTCTTGAAGAAGAGGAAATGAGAGAAAGGAATGAAGAAAATAATTTGGAACTCAAAATTTAATAAAAATGAATGTTGAAAACTACCATTACTGTAATTAGAAAAAAAACACTATTTGAAAAAAAAAAAAAACAACCAACCAAACAAACAAACAAAAACCACATAATAATGAGGACAGGAATGTAAGAAAAATAGTTAACTATGGAAAGTCTTTGCATTAATTTTTTGTAAAAAGTATGCTCTATAGGATATTCAGCAACTTCAAAGATCACAAAATGGAAAATGAGAATGAGTGAAGGATCAGTAAAAGACCAAGTGGACTGATACACTCAGTATAGCTATAATTTTATCCAACTATTCTTCAAATCAATTTGGAACTATAATCTGCAAACCCACTTAAATGTACTCATTTTTGACTCACTGGTATCATTACTAGATATATACTCCCAATAAAACAAAGGAACTGAGGAAGAATTCATAAGAACATATAATATTGATACTAAAACTTTTTAATATATATTGAAAGCAGGAAATAAATAGTCCCATTAATTGGGATGTCACCGTACCTATTATGATGTAGAAATGTCAGGGAATATTATTGTAGTAAAAGAAATGATGTAAAAGCATATATTAAATTAAATTTAACAGGAATGGTATGAACCTATTCATAGTAAAGTGAGCATGATTAGGAGAACAATTTAAAAAATGACTACAACATTGCAACTAAAAACAAAATTGGAAGATTTCAGAATTATGATCAATAATATGGACAGTGATGGTTTCAGAAGACGTTACTTGCTCTTGAATGAGAAATTATGAACTAAAAGTAAAAAAATGAAATGAAAAATGAACAGAAGTGAACACATTCAGATGTATCCAAAATGTGACTGTTTTTCGTAGCTATACTTTTGTTGTTGTTGTTGTTGTTAGGGAGAGTTTCTATCTGTGTGTGTGTGTTTTTGTTTCCATGTGTGTGTCTTTCCGCCTCTCTCTTCATCTCTCTCTGTCTTTTGGTCAATCTTCCTGTCTTTGTCTCTGTTTTTCTGTCTCTGTCTCTGTCTCTGTAAGTTTCTCTCTGTGCCTCTATGTGTTTGTGTGTGTATGTCTGTCTGTCTGTCTTTATGTTTCTTTCTTTTAGGAATAAGAGGGTCAAAATAGTTATATTAACAATGGAAAGAAAGGCAAGAATTGCAATGAACCTTTAAAATAAATATGAAAACAGTAGAAAGGGCAGAAGGGAACACAGATACACAGTACTCAGTTGGAACTACAATATTAAATTTGAATCATGAAAAACACCAAGATGTCTCTAGTGGAAAATCACACATAAAGGAAACTTGCTCTTTCATATACAATGATTTTTGTATCCCTTTTTATATTTAAATAGTACCATTTCTTTATTTGCATTGTTTAAAATAAAATATCAAAAAATAACAAATATAAAAGGTAAAGATTCCAGAGAGATAGAATAATAAGGGCATTAGAGCTCACAGAGATCTTACCACAAAAATAAACAACCAACAAAAAGCTTAAAAACAACTGTCTCCTTATTTGTACCATGTATATAAGTCAGTTCTCAATAGCGAAGGACTTAAATAAATTTTCTCCTCTTTTTTTATTAAATAGATTTATTTACTTAACTTTTTAAATTCATTTTCACAAAATTTTGCGTTCCAAATTTTCTCCACATTTGACCCCTTGCCCCACCCTAATACACCGAGCATTCTAATTTCCCCTATCACCAATATGCCCACTCGTCTTTCAATCCCTCCCTTTCCTTACCCCATCTTCTCCTTTGTCCTGTAGGGCCAGATAACATTCTCTTCCCATTTCATGTATTTCTTATTTCCTGGTAGCAGGAACAATACTCAACGGTTGTTCCTTAAACTTTGAGTTCCAACGTCTCCCCATTCCATCTTCCCCAACCATTTCCTTGGTAAGACAGGCAATTCAATATCAGTGTAGTTTTGCAAATGACTTCCATAATAGTGGTGTTGTGTAAGACTGACTATATTTCCCTCCATCCTATCCTGCCTCCAATTGCTTCTATTCTCTCGTTTGATCCTGTCCCTCCGTGAGGGTGGACTTCAAATTGCTCCCTCTTCCCATTGCCCTCCCTTCCATCATCCCCCCCCACCCTGCTTATCTCCTTCTCCCCCACTTTTCTGTATTGTAAGATAGGTTTTCATACCAAAATGAGTGGGCATTTTATTCCTTCCCTGGTCAAATGTAATGAGAGTAAACGTCATGTTTTTCTCTCACCTCCCCTCTTTTTCTCGCCACTAAAAAGTCTCCTGCCTGCCTCTTCTGTGAGAGATAATTTACCCCATTCAATTTCTCCCTCTCTTCTCCCAATACATTTCTCTCTCACAGTTTAACTTCATTTTTTAAATATATGATCCCTCCCTACTCAATTCACTCTGTGCTCTCTATCTCTGTATGTGAGTGCATGTGTGTGTGTGTGTGTGTCTGTGTGTGTGTGTGTGTGTGTGTGTGTGTGGTCCTGCCAACTACACAGATACTGAAAAGTTTCAAGAGTTACAGATATTGTCTTTCCACGTAGGAATGTAAGCAGTTCAACCTTACTAAGTCCCTTATGACTTTTCATGCTTCTTCTCATTCTTGTATTTCAAAGTCAAATTTTCTTTTCAGTTCTGGTCTTTTCATCAAGAATGCTTGAAAGTGCTCAATTTCATTGAAAGACCATTATTTTCCCCTGAAGTATTATACTCCATTTTGCTGGGTAGATGATTCTTGATTTTACTCGTAGTTCCTTTGACTTCTGGAATATCCTATTCCACGCCCTCTGATCTCTTAATTTAGAAGCTGCTAGATTTTGTGTTATCCTGATTGTATTTCCACAATACTGGAATTGTTTCTTTCTAGCTGCTTGCAATACTTTCTCCTTGACCTGGGAATTCTGGAATTTGGACACAATATTCCTAGGAGTTTCTCTATTTGAATCTCTTTCAGGCGGTGATTGGTGGATTCCTTGAATACTTATTTTGCCCTCTGATTCTAGACTATCAGGGCAATTTCCTTTATAATTTCATGAAGGATGATGTCTAGGCTCTTTTTTGATCATGGCTTTCAGGTAGTCCCATAATTTTTACATTGTCTCTCCTGGACTTATTTTCCAGGACAGTTGTTTTTCCAATGAGATATTTCACATTATCTTCCATTTTTCCATTTTTTGATTTTGTTCCGTGATTTCTTAGTTTCTGAAAAAGTCATTAGCCTCCATCTGTTCCATTCTAATTTTGAGAAAACTATTTCTTCAGTGAGCTTTTGCCCCCTTTTTTTTCCACTTGGCTAATTCTGCTTTTGAAAGCATTCTTCTCCTCATTGGCTTTTTGAACCTCTTTTGCCAATTGAGTTAGGCTATTTTTCAAGGTGTTATTTTCTTCAGCATTTTTTTGGTTCTCCTTAATTAAGGTGTTGACCCGTTTTTTATGCTTTTCTTGCATCTCTCATATTTATCTTCCCAGTTTTTCCTCCACCTGTCTAACTTGATTTTCTAAATCCTTTGAGTTTTTCCATGGCCTGAGCCCATGGGATCTCTATTTCAGATGTTTGGGATACAGAGGCCTTGACTCCTACATCTTTTCCTGATGGTAAGAATTGTTCCTCCTCCTCAGAAAGGAAAGGAGCTAATATCTTTTCGCCAAGAAAATAACTTTCTATGGTCTTATTTTTTTTCCCTTTTCTGGGTATTTTCCCAGACAATTACTTGACTTCTGAGATACCCCTCCACAACCGCCTAGGTCCACCCAGCCAGTGCTTGAGGTCTGAGATTCAAATGCTGCTCCCCAGACTCATGGCTTTTGGCGGCAGGAGGAGCTCCTATTCAGGGTAAGATTAAATCAGGTTCTCAGGTGGGGGCAAGGTGGCCTCCCAGGCTCAGTTCCCTCAGGGGGTTTGCAGAGACCTTTTGTAATGGAGCTGCTGCCGAGTTCCTGCCTGCTCCGGGAGCCTCTGGCTTCCTGCTGCCTCTGCTGCTGCCTCCCGAGGGGGCCTGAGTCCCGGTGACACCCAGCTCCTCTCTCAGCCCGTCTCTCTCACTGACCTGTGTGTCTGTGGGTGGAGGGACCTTTGTGGCCGCTGGAGATTCCATCCCTGAAGCCTGCTCTTATCTGCTAGCTCCTCTCAGTGCCACGTGGCCAGAGCACAGCAGGGCCGAGCCCCTCTTACCCTCTGGTGCACGATGGACCTTTGGGATCGGTTTTTCAGGGCTTTCTGGAACAGAAATCTCCTTCACTGTGCTGCGTGGCTTCTACTGTTCCAGAATTTGTTGGGAGTTCTTTTTAGAGGAACTCCATGGGCTGTGGGTTCGGAGCTAGCATATGTGAGTCTTTCTACCCCGCCATCTTGGCTCTGCCCCCCTGGCCCATTGATTTTGATAAGCTGTCTATATTTAATTTGAATGGCTACTAACTCCCCATATTTGTAAAAATGTTAATGTTTCTACGGCAAAGTAAAGTATCTTTATTTGGGAAGCATATTTCATAGCAACCAAACTAGATGCTTTCAGTCATATAGCCAAGAATTCTGTGAAATTCTTGATCTGGGCAGAGCAATGAAGCAAAGAGTTCACCTGGGCTCACATCAATAGAACATCAATTTTGTACTTTCCTTTCTGCAAAATGTCAGTATCATGAGTCTTCTTTAAATTTCAGACTAATTAGTCATGATTGTCCCAAATGCCATATGTCATAGGACAGAACCATATCATTTGTCGTATCCATTCAAAAGTGACTCATGGATATACTTTCTTCCCCCACCCCCATTTCATTTCTGTCACCTGCTATTTAGGTAATTAAAAGAATTTTGGCTCAATTCCATCAGCCTGGTGAAGTTGTCTGGGATTTGCGATACAACAGGAAAACCACAATGAGGAAAATTATTGATTTGTTTCTTTTCTCAGTAAGGGAAAACAAAGGGAAATATGCTTATTTTCAAACCAGAATTTGAAAAAGAGCAGCGATTTCTAACCCCTGAAAAATTACTTCTCAATTGGCTGACTTGATTCATATGTGAATCAAGTCTAGTGAAGAACCAGAGAGCATTTGACCCTTGGGAAATACAATTATTTTTCAAAGACCAAGAAGGAAAATGGGAACATAAGTGAGCAATCAAATAAGATAAGGAATATCACTATCTGGACACTAGAATGGTCATACAGTAAAAGTGGAATTCCTTTAAAAACTGTTTATTGGTTCACTACTGCATGTAGGCCTTCCTGAATTCAGAGAATTAATATATAAGAATAATATTTTAGAAGCAGCAGAACTTGCTAATTTCCTTAGGAAGCATATTATAACATGTCCTTTTTGAAAATGAATCTTAGAGTTCATCTACTCCACGCCAATATTTTTGGCAGATTAGGAAACTGAAGTCAGGAGCTATTAAAAAACATCAAATTAACAATAATTCCACTGGAAATTAATTGTAAAGTTGGGACCACAACCCAGGTATCTTGATTGCCAGTGTGTAGAACTTGCGTAAAGCACACCATGGACATATCTGAAACTTTAAAGAATTTTCTTTTTATAAGAAACAATGTCATTATTATCTTTTGTTTTTGGGTGATCTGCTTTTTTTAATGTGTCTTTTTCTTCTACCCAATGATCCATCCTTATTATGATTTTTAAAAGGAAAGAGAAGAAAGCAGCTCTGCAAAATTATCCAACACAAACCAACAAGGAAAGCATAATGGAATGTCCTACACAAATCATCCCACAGCTTCCAAAATAAGAGAATGAGTTGCATATTTTCTTCTCTTCTCTGGGCAATTAGCCTCTTCATTTTAACTAGGGTGTTCAGTTGAGTTTGCTATTGTTATTTCCATTTACCTGGTTGTGCAATGATGAATATTGGTGTCATATTTTACCTTTTTATTCTGCATGTAAGTGTTGCAATACAGATCTGAATTCCTCATATGGTTCTTTTGTTTAGTTTTTAATATGGATAAAACAGATTTATTCTGGGAAAGATGTCTTCAAGAATTTACATTTCTACAAAAATCAACCTGGGTTAAAATTGTCTATGGATATTTTGTAAAAAATTAGCTTATTTGTTTTTAGTTTTCAACATTAACTTTGAGGAGATTTTGAGTCTTCACTTCTTCCACCCCTTACACGTTTCCCCTCCACAAGACAGTTGGCAATCTGATATAGGTTCTACATATACAATCATACAAAATATATTTGAACAGACCTCCAGAGCAGAGTTCCCAGCAGGGAGAGTCCCAGATACCTCAAACCACATGCGAAAATAAAGCTCCAAAGGGCAGAATGGGAGAGCTTTCTGAGCTGGGCAAGAGTGAAAGGGGTTCCTCCAACGATAGCACCAGGTGACGGCAGAAACTGCCCCAGCAGACAAGGCAGTTATAGCGGACAAGAAGAAACCTGGATCCAATGTCAAAGCGGCTCAGGTTAAATCCTCTGGCTGCAGAAAGCAGTCGATGTAAACCTTAGCCCTGAGTGACGGCCCCACCCCCACCCAAACCCCAGAAGAATCAAGCAGCTGAGTCAAATCTCAGCCTTGAACATGGCACTAGGGAAAGGAGGGACAATAGGACAATCCTCTTGGCAAAGGATTCAGAAGGCAAGTAACTGACTGGAACAATGACCAAAAAAGGGAGTAAAAAGTAAATCATAAAAGGTTACTTTCTTGGTGAACAGGTGTCTCCTCCCATCCTTTCAGATGAGGAAGCACGAGACATAATGTCACAGGAAGTCAAGGACCCTGCACCCAGTTCCTCCAAAGGGAATTTAAACCAGACTCAGGCAATACAAAAGCTTGAAAAGTGAGTTAGCAGCTTGTTAAAGGAGAACCAAAAAATGCTGAGAAAAGCAACACCTTTAAAAAGAGGCTACCCCAATTGGAAAAAGAGGTCCAAAAAGCCAATGAGGAGAAGGAAGCTTTGAAAAAGCAGAATTAGCCAAATGATGGAGAAGATTCAAAACTCACTGAAGAAATAGCTCTTTGAAAGAAAGAATTGAGACCCGGGGGCGGAGCCAAGATGGCGGAGTAGAAAGACTCACCTATGCTAGCTCCGAACCCATAGCCCATAGATTTCCTGTAAAAAGAACTCCTGACAAATTCTGGAACAGTGGAAGCCGCGCAGCAATACAGTGAAGGAGATTTCCGTTGCAGAGAGCCCTGAAAAACCGACCACAAAGGTACCTCGGACGGGAGGGGAGTCCTGTCCTGCCGAGCGCTCCCCACCCCCGCCCTGGCCACGCGGCACTGAGAGGAGCAAGCAGAGCCCAGCATGCGGCAGGGACCTGGATCTCCGGCGGCTGCGAAGGTCCCTCCACCCACAGGCGTACAGGTCACTGAGAGGGACGGGCTGAGAGGGGAGCAGGGGATCTCCGGGACTCGGAACCCCTGGGAAGCGGCCGCGGCGGCAGATGCTGAGACAGCTCGGCCAGAGACTCCCAGAGTGGGCTGGAGCTCCACCCCAGCTCCACTACAAAGGATCTCTGTATAAACACCCTGAGGGAACTGAGCCTGAGAGGTGGTCCTGACCCTGCCTAAGAACCAGCAGATAAGCCCCCATTGAAGAGCAGTCAAGCCTGCTGCCAAAAGCCCTGAGGCTGGGGAGCAGCATTTGAATCTCAGACCCAAGCACTTGCTGG
>CM053770.1:536180638-536212218 GCA_028658325.1 Potorous gilbertii
TGCTTGCAATATTTTCTCCTTGACCTGGGAACTCTGGAATTTGGCCACAATATTCCTAGGAGTTTCTCTTTTTGGATCTCTTTCAGGTGGTGATCGATGGATTCCTTGAATACTTATTTTGCCCTCTTCTTCTATAATATCAGGGCAGTTTTCCTTGATAATTTCATGAAGGATGATGTCTAGGCTCTTGTTTTGATCATGGCTTTCTTGTAGTCCCATAATTTTATATTGTCTCCCTTTGATCTATTTTCCAGGTCAGTTGTTTTTCCAATGAGATATTTCACATTCTCTTCCATTTTGTCATTCTTTTGGTTTTGTTTTGTGATTTCTTGGTTTCTCAGAAAGTCATTAGCCCCCATCTGTTCCACTCTAATTTTGAGAGAACTATTTTCTTCAGTGAGCTTTTGCACCTCTTTTTGACTTGGCTAATTCTGCTTTTGAAAGCATTCTTCTCCTCTTTGTCTTTTTGAATCTCTTTTGCCAATTGAGTTAGCCAATTTTTCAAGGTGTCCTATTCTTCACCATTTTTTTTGGTCTCCTTTATTAAGGTATTGACCAGTTTTTCATGCTTTTCTTTCATCTCTCTCATTTCTTTTTCCTGTTTTTCCTCCACCTGTATAACTTGATTTTCAAAATCCTTTTTGAGTTCTTCCATGGCCTAAGCCTATCGTATATTTATTTTGGTTGTTTGGGATACAGAAGCCTTGACTTATATGTCTTTCCCTGATAGTAAGCATTTTTCTTCCTCATCAGAAAGGAATGGAGGAGATATGTGTTCCCCAAGAAAGTAACTTTCTATGTTCTTATTTTTTTCCCTTTTCTGGGCATTTTCCGAGCCAGTTACTTGAGTTCTGAGATTCCTCTCCACCCCTGCCTTGCCTCCAGATCAGCCCAGCTAGTGCTTGGGGTCTGAAATTCAAATGCTTCTTCCCAGCCTCAGGACTTTCAGCGGGGCAGGGCTGCTATTCAGTGTAAGATTAAATTCAGGGGCTCAAGTCGGAGCAGGGTTGATATTCATTGTGAGATTAAGTTCTGCTGCTCTGGTGGAGACACGGTCACCACACGGGGCTCAGTTCCCTCAGGGGGTTTATGCAAAGACCTTTGATAATGGATCCAAGCTCCTACCTGCTTTGGGAGCCCTTTTGTGCTGCTCCCTCCCGAGGGGGCCTGAGTTATGAAGACACCCCACTCCACTCTCAGTGAGCCAAAGAGGCTCTGTCACTGACCTTTGTGACTGTGGGTGGAGGGACCTGCACGGTTGGTGGAGGTTCTGTCCCTGAAGACTGCTTGGATCTGCTCCTCTTAACGCCATGGGGCCAAGGCAGGGCTGGGCTGTGCTCCCAGTCCAGTGCACGATGGACCTTTGGTGTTGGTTTTTCAGGTCTCTATGGAACAGGAATCTCCTCCACTCTGTTATTCTATGGCTTACCCTGCTCCACAGTTTGTTGGGAGTCTTTTTTTATAGGTATTTTATGGACTGTTTGTTAGGAGGTAGCATATATGTGTCTTTCTACTCTGCCATCTTGGCTCCGCCCTTCACTTGAGATCTTTATCAGAGAAACTTACTGATATTTTTGCTCGGTTGTTTGTTTCCATTCTACTTTAGCTGCATTATATTTGTGCAAAAATTATTAAATTTTTAACATTCAGAATTATCTCTTTTCTCTTGAGGCGTCTGGTCTTTTCCTTGTTAAGTTATGAGCTTTCCCCCCTATATCCTTATATATGAAAAATAAACTCTTCCTCACACTCCTAATTCATTGTCACTTTTACGTCTCTCATGCATTCATTTCTTTTCCAATCTTGTTATATATTGCCCCGCCCCATGTAATCCATAGTGTATTCCTGCCTGCCTTCTTTTTATTCCTCATATACAATGTTTCATATCTTGTCTTCATGTATTTTCACAAGTCATTCCCCATTCCTTTAGTTCTTCCTGTTGACCTACACCCCTTATAATCCTGGATTCCTTAAGAGCATAGTTCAAGGGTCATATTCAATAAGAATCCTTTGCTGGTCCCTTGTACCTACTAATGCCTCACCCTCTAATATCAACCTTCATCTGCTCTTTATTTTATGTCCATGTTGACTCATGCATTAGAATGTAAGCTCCTGGAGAGCAGATATTTAGTAGCTCTAGTGCTTGGATGGATGCTTAGGATTCAGTAAATACTTAACAAGTTGCATTGTTTGATTGATTGAACTATTGTCTAGGATAATGAGTAATTATTTAATTTTTTGATAAATAGGAATGTATCAGAAGTAGGAGTTGAATCTGGCTTTCACTGATCTCAGGATTTGCCTATTATGCACTATATCGTATTTCCTCTTATCTCTCAAATTATCAGCTCTTAATTGCTATTCTATAATCACAACTTATTCTCTTTTCACTTAATTTATGATAAATCTGCTCTGTCCTCATGGTGATTTCCCGTACTTATGCTGAATTTTAAAAGAGCATTGATAAGCTAGAGAGTATAAGTGGAAGGAAAACAGGATGGCTAACTACCTTGAGTCCATAAATATATGAGGATCAGCTAGAAGGAATTCAGAATTTAGCTTAGAGAGGGAAAGACTTGGGGAAATCATCAAGAATAAGGTTAGTGTGTTGTCATGTAGAGTATGTTTTTCCATATGAGTTTGTTTAAATGTGGTTAACAATAAGGCATGAAGTGATATCTCTGGAACTTTTCTCTAGGGACAATGCTATACTTCAGGAAGGAAGCAGGAGATTGGAATCATGAGGTTTATCACTCTTCTTTCCATAAGAAATTATATTTATCTGCTAACAGGCTCAAATTTTATCTATTTGCTCACTGGAATATAGCTAGCCTAAGAGAATACATTCTAGAGTCAAGTCACTTTACTGATTACTGTCCCCTACCAGGAAAGTCTTGACTCCTTTCCCACCAAATTCCAGTTACCCAAAGAATATCCCACAGAGGAAATAACAAATAAATTCATCATTTGTCTGAGTTGATAGCAAACAGAAATCAGAAAAGTAACAGGCATGAGATTATATCAGACAATATGTAGAGTGTATGAGCAACTAAAATTAATGTTCCTTCGTATGCCACCTTCTTCACTGAGTATTTCTATCCTTCCTAGGACCTTTATCAGAAGAGATGCTACAATGATATGTCTTCTTCCAAAGTCAGAAGTCCAGAATTTCTTCTCTTGAAAGCTCGCAGCAGCTCCACTCTTCATCCAAGCATGGAGCATCTTTTCACCAGTGTGGAGAGTTTTGTGCAAATATAGGACTTGAGCCATTAAAAACGACTCTTTTTGATCCTAGAGTGCAAAGTCAGGGAGAAATGGGTAGAAGGTACAAATAAATAAAAGTAGGCTTAATGTCAGGAAAA
This sequence comes from Potorous gilbertii, assembly GCA_028658325.1. Taxonomy (NCBI): domain Eukaryota; kingdom Metazoa; phylum Chordata; class Mammalia; order Diprotodontia; family Potoroidae; genus Potorous; species Potorous gilbertii. Next base: position 536,184,001 of record CM053770.1, read on the forward strand.
GAAACATAATTAATATTCCAAGTTACACAAAGGTGGAATGGGTTGCCCCCACAAGTAATGGATCTCTCCCATCCTCGACCTTCCAGGTATATGGAATCTTGCTGACGACTTTTTAATTATTTTAAAGTAGACATTCATTTCATGTACGGATTCAACTAGATACTTCTTGAGTTACTTTCCAACTCTCAGATTCTATGATTTTGACCCATTCCTATTTTTCTGATTTCTTTTCTTCTCACACTTCACTTGTCTTTTGCTTTAATGAACTCACATTTCATGGACACCTTTATAGTACAGGCCCTGTACTTATGATTTCAAGTTTGTAATTATTTAGCTCCATCATGAAAAAGACCTTCTGATAAGAAGATTTTTCAAGGGTGTGAGGAGAATTGCTATAAGGAACTTTAAGTTGGTTATTGGAAATGAAACTCTGAGATATTCCATCAAGATCTCAAAATTATGTTATAATTATAGTTGAAAAAAATTTCATCCACAATATTGACCTTTCCTACTGTGATTATAATATGCCTAAAGTTGAGAGTATTAATGAACTAATTTTTAAATAAGAAATTAAGTGAAAGAGCTAATGTAACTTGTCAAATTAACTTCTCGATTCAGCTTATTGTTTTATATATTCAACTAAGACCCAATTTAGTTAAAAGGATCAAATTCTAATAGTTGAATATCCTTGAATATCGGGAGAGAAATTGAAATTGTTACCTCGACTCCTTATTAATCTAATTACCCTGATGAAATATGATAGAAAGCAAAGGACTGTTTAATAATTTGCTTCTTTAAACCTTAGACCTAAGGGGGCTAATTCATCTGTGACTGTGGCAGAAAGAAGAGTGTTTTGAATTAACTTCTTTGCAAATGTGAATGTCACCATAGGGTGCATATCAAATGAATATTAAATTACAAAAATGCATAGGCCATCATCATTTCCATTTAGGGGTTAGTTTACCATCGTTATTTTAGTTTTCTAGTTATTTTTTTCTGTGAAAGTTCACACATTATTAACAGGCCATTTCATCATCTCCAATGACCCCCTTTTTTTATCGTATCCTTGATCTAACATTTTTATAATTTTGGAGAGTTTCATTCAGTATGGCATTGTTTCTACTATGTAACAACTGGCAACCTTCTTGTCTAAATGGTTTTTTTATGATTAATAGCTCCACAATCATGCCTCATGACACTGTACTTTCTGTTCAATTTATGGCTGCTCTAGTTTATTTGCATAGTCTAACATTAAAATTGTTCTTTTGTAAAAAGTTTTAATAAGTTTAAGTGTAGATGCTAGTGGGAGATATTGCTCAGAATTACACTAATTTTCTGTTGCAGTAGCCAGGTGTGAAGAATTTGAGGCTCATTAAAGAAGCTTTTTTTCAATTATTTTACTTTAAATTACTTTGTTTTAAAGTCTGTCTCACTATTCATTTTCTTGCATTGGTCTTTTTGAATATCAATGCAATATTCCTAAAATAAATCCCATCATATCACTTGGTGCAGAACGTTCAGAGATTGTCTGTTGCCGGTAAGATAGGGTACTTAAGGTCCTTCACAGTCTAGCTCTGACTCACCTTTCCATATTTGCGTTTCATTATCTATGTTATTCCAGTTAAATTTGCCTAATTCCTGATCCCAGCACTTGATATTCCATGTGGTGCACTCTCTACTCTTGCATTAGAAGTACTTTCTCCCCATCTGTAGTTCCATATATTTTTTAATTCCTTCAATATTTAATTCAGGTAGTATGACTTGCATAAAGTCTTTCCTCATCTCCTCAGTTATTATTTTCCTCTTTCACATTCATATGTATTTCTCATCATCATCTCTGTTTTCTTCAGAACTTAGCTCAAATCTCAATCTAGGATACCATTCCTAGAGATTTTTCTTGAATCTTCTACGTAATTAACACACTACTAGAACTCTTATTCCTTCCAAGATGCTCTCACCTTTGCTGCCCCCACTAATACCTTATTCTCATTCATTTCTAGTTTTCCTTTCCCCACACCTCCATCCAATATTGGCTTTAACCTATAACTGCTTCTCAAAACTTCATCTGCCCAGATATACAGAATCTATACCCCTCATATTGATTCAAGTTAATCCACTGATCTCTGCAGCTCCCACTCTAAAACTGTGGTCAAAGAACAGGTGACTGCATAAATAAAAATTAGCAAATTTAACATGTGCTTTCCACTGCTGGCGCTACACATCAGAACATGCCTTATTTTAGTAACGCATTTACATATCCAACTGACCCCCTCCCTAGGTTATCTTACTCTCTACATTCTACACATATGCTCTTTGTCCTTTTCTTTGCTTTCTTTTTCACTACTTGATCTGGGAACAGAAATCAGGAAAATACTACCATTACTTAATGAAAAGACTGGTCAGTTGACTATTTTATGCATCAGTTTATAATTTCTGTAACTGCCCAGACTTCCTTTTTTGTATTATATTCACTCCACTAGTCTTTTCTTTCCCTATTAAAATATAAGATCCTTTGTGGAACAAGCTTCAGGGTGGTACCAGCAGCAATTCCAAGACTGCTCAATCCAGAAAAGCTCCAAACAGTTTCAATGGTGAGGGTGAAGATCCTTTGACCCTGGAGAGGAAAGCCTCCACTGTCAGGCCTGGACCTTCAATATCACACACTTCAGTGTCAGCTGCCACTTTTGGAGTTCTTCCCCGAGAGCCCCTGGAGGAATTGAAGTGCTAATCTGAATCTCAGCCCTGAGTGGCAGTCATGGAAGACTTCTGCCTAAAGCTCCTGGGAGAACTGAGCCACTGATCTGAGTCTCATCCCTGAGCTCCAAACAGGGGTGAGGAGGAGCCCTGGCAGTGGGACTGGAGGAGATTGTGGTGAGGGAATTCCAATTGCATATTTTAGGCAGAAAAATTTTTTGTTGCTCCCAGGTCAGGGTGCATGTAAGGAGAAAAGTAAACTCCTCTCCCTTGATTATGCCTCCTTGGAGGAACTGAGAACTTGCAGGTCCACAAGTATACACTCTTCTTGACAAAGGACTCAAAAGTCAAGTAACTGGCTGTGAAATGCCCCAAAAGGGGAGAAAAAATAAGACTACATAAGGTTACTTTGTTGGTGAACAGATATTTTCTGCCATCCTTTAAGATGAGGAAGAACAAAATAAAACATAAGAGAAAGTCAAGACTTCTGCATCCAAAACTTCCCAAATAAATATGCAATGGTCTCAAGCCACGGAAGAACTCAAAAAGGATTTTGAAAATCAAGGAAGAGGAGGAAAAATTGGAAAGGGAAATGAGAGCAATGCAACAAAATCATGAAAAGAAAGGCAGAAGTTTGGTAATGTATGCCCAAAAAATGCTGAAGAAAATAACATCTTAAAAACAGGCTAACTCAATTGGCAAAAGAGATCAAAAAAGCTAATAAGGAAAAGAATCCTTTCAAAAGCAGAATTAGCCAAATGGAAAAGGAGGATCAAAAATTCACTGAAGAAAACAATTCTTTAAAAATGAAAATGGAACAAACAGAAGCTAATGACTTTATGAGAAACAAAGAAATTACAAAACAAAATCAAAAGAATGAAAAAATAGAAAATGTCGTGAAATACCTCATAAGCAAAACAACTGACCTGGAAAATAGATCCAGATTAGATAATTCAAAAATTGTAGGACTACCTGAAAATCATGATCAAAAAAGAAAAAAGGATCCTAGACATCATCTTTCATGAAAGTATCAAGGAAAACTGCCCTGATAATTTAGAACTAGAGTGGAAAAATAAGTGTATATATTTAAAGTAATAAGGTTAATTTTTAAATTTTTTTTTAATTTTAAAGGATTATATTTTTTTATTTTTAGTTTTCAAAATTCATTTCCACAAAATTTTGGGTTGTAAATTTTCTCCCCATCTTTCCCCTACCCAAACCCCATGACGCCTTGCATTCTGATTACCATTTACCTCAATATGCCCGTTCTTCTATCACACCCCTCCCTTCCCTTATCCCCTTCTTCTCTCTTTTCTTGTAGGGCAGGATAGGTTTCTAAATCCCATGACCCACATTTCTTATCACAGTTATATGCAAAAACAATTCACAACATTCATTCCTAGAACTTTGAATTCCAATTTCTCTCCCTTCCTCCTTCCCCACCCATGCCCACCGAGGAGACAGGCAATTCAATAAAGGCTGTGTAGTTTTGCAAAAATACTTCCAGAATAGTCATGTTGCGTAAGACTATACTTCCTTCCATCCTTTCCTGCCTCCCATTTATTCTGCTTTCTCTTTTGATCTTGTCCCTCCCCATAACTGTCTACTTCTGATTACTCCTTTCTCCCATTTGCCCTCCATTCTATCATCGCCCTGACCCCACTTGTCCCCTTCTCCCCTACCCTTCTGTATTGCAAGATATACTTTCATACCACACTGAGTATGTCATTCCCTCAAGCTAAATGTGAAGAGAGTAAGCTTGTCTTTTTTCCCCTCTCATGTCCTCCCTTTTCTCCTTCACTGAAGAAGTCTTTTCTTGCCCCATTGATGATAATTTGCCGCATTCCATTTCTCCCTTTCTCCTTCTAATGTATTCCTCTCTCACCCCTCAATTTTATTTAATTTTTTTAGGTATCATCCTGTCTTACTCAACTCACTCTGTGTTCTCTGATTATACACACACACACACACACACACACACACACACACACACACATAAAAGTATGTATGTACCTATGTATGTATGTCTCTGTGTGTATGTATCATCCCTCAAAATACCCAAATACTGATAAAAGTCTCAAGAGTTACCAATACTATCCTTACATGTAGTAATGTAAATAGTTCACCTCTAGAAAGCCCTTTATGTTTTCTCTTACCTGTTTAACTTTTCATGCTTCTCTTGATTCTTGTGTTTGAAAGTCAAATTTTCTATTCAATTCTGCTCTTTTCATCAGGAATGTTTGAAAGTTTTCTATTGTATAAAATGACTATTTTCCCCCATGAAGTATTGTATGCAGTTTTGCTGGGTAGGTGATTCTTGGTTTTCATCCCAGTTCCTTTATGAAATATCATATTCCAAACTCTTCCATCCTTTCATGTAGATGCTGCCAGATTCTGTGTTATCCTGATTGCATTTCCACAATACTCAAACTGTTTCTTTCTAGCTGCTTGCAATATTTTCTCTTTGAGCTGGGAACTGTGGAATTTAGCAACAATATTCCTAGGAATTTCTCTTTTCGGATATCTTTCAGGAGGTGATCAGTAGATTCCTTGAATACTTATTTTGCCCTCTGGTTCTAGAATATCAGGGCAGTTGTCCTTGATAATTTCATAAAATATGCTGTCTGGAGTATTTTTTACCATAGTTTTCAGTTATTCCTGTGATTTTTAAATGGACTCTTTTGGATTTATTTTCCAGGTCAGTTGTTTTTCCAATGAGATATTTCAAAGTATCTTCTATGTTTTCATTCTTTTTTGTTTTATTGTTTTTAATTTCTTGGTTTCTCATAAAGTTATTAGCTTCCTTCTGTTCCATTCTACTTTTAAAAGAACTATTTTCTTCAGTGACCTTTTGAACCTCCTTTTCCATTTGGCTAATTTTGCTTTTTACAATATTCTTCTCCTCATTGAATTTTGAACCTCTTTTGCCATTTCGATTTGTCTATTTTTAAAGGCGTTATTTTCTTCAGCATTTTTTGGATCTACTTTAGCAAGTTGTTGACTCATTTTTCATGATTTTGTTGCATTGCTCTCATTTCTCTTTTCAATTTTTCCTCCAACTCACTTGCTCGATTGTCAAAATACTTCTTGAGCTCTTCTCTGAGACCACTGCATATTTATTTTGGAGGAAGTGGATGCAGAAGCCTTGTCTTCCTGTCATGTTTTGCTTTCTTCTTCCTCATCTGAAAGGATGGGAGAAAATACCTGTTCACAAAGAAAGTAATCTTCCATAGTCTTATTTTTTCTCCATTTTGGCATTTTGTCTGCCAGTTACTTGACTTCTGAGACCTTTGTCGAGAGGAGGATATATTCTGGGAACCTATATATTCTCAGTTTTTCCTAGTTGGCAGAGTCAAGGGAGAGGTGTTTACTCCTCTCTTTACCTGCACAGTGCTCTAGAAGGAACCAAAAACTTTTCTTCCTAGAATCTTCAATTGAATTGCTTTTCCAGAGCCTCTACCAGTGCCACTGCCAGTGCTCCTCCTCAAACCTGGGTGGAATGCAGGGCTGAGAATCATATCAGCGTCTGAATTCCCTTAGGGTCTTTAGGCAGAGGTCTCCCAGGGCTGCCACTCAGGGCTGAGGTTCACATCAGATCTTCAACTCCTTCAGGGTCTCTAGGTGGAAAGCTCCAATAAAGGCTGCTGCCACTGCAGTACCTGTTTCTGGAGATCCTGGCCAGGCTCCCCTCTCCTGTGTGCAGGAGGCCTCCCACATAACTTTGAAGCTGTCTGTGGCACTTGTGGGTTGAAGTATCTGGGAAATACAGCTGGTGACACCCTGAATCCTATTCTGGATACTGTTCCTGCTCCTCTACACTGGTATGCACTCTGTGCTGATCTGTGCTTGGTGGGCTGCTCTGGTATGCACTTGGCACTCTTATCTGGTATGCTCTGGCCAAAATAAATTTTGAAACAGTCCACAGATCACCTCCTGAAAGAGATCTGAAAATAGAAACTCCTTAGAATATTGTAGTCAAATTCCAATATTCTCAGGTCAAGGAGAAAACATTGCAAGCAGCTAGAAAAAAACAATTTGAGTATTGAGGAAATGCAACCCGAATAATACAGAACCTTGTAGCTTCTATATTAAGAGATTGAAGGGTTTGGAATATATTATTCCAGAAGCCAAAGAAACTAGGATTCAAACCAAGAATCACCTACCCAGCAAAACTGAGTAAAATACTTCAGGGAAAAAAATGGTCATTCAATAAAATAGAGATCTTTCAAGCATCCTTGATGAAAAGTTCATAACTGCGTAGAAAATCTGACTTTCAGAAATGGAATCCAGAAAAGAAAAGGGCGCATTACATGGCCTCGGCTGTGACTGCAATTGCAACAGTGGTGGTAGCTGGAAATCTGATACTGAACTTGGGCGTTTCTGTGAATTTTGCTGCATGATTTGGAGAGCTGCTATTACTGCTACTGTGCTGTGGGGCTGTCGCTAATGAGGAGCCAATAGGAACCATCCTACCCGGGTCTCCAAGCGGACCTCCTGCTGTGTTTTGGTGCTAAATTAGTCATTCAGTCTTCAAAATGGCTTCAGCTCCCAGTGCTGTGCTGTGTTTGTCTGATTCTTTGTGGCAGATATGGATGGATATCCTAGTGGAACCTGTGACTCTGTCATGTACTCAAATGCTCTGTAATCCCTGTTTCTAGTTCATGGTGAAGAAGGCTAATTTGTGCAGTCCATTCTGTAGGTAAAGGGTCTCTTTTTGGGCCAGGCAACATGCCCGAGAAAGCACTCTCCTTAACATGGAGCTATTGGATAAAATCCAAAAAATCATCCAGAAAACTGTAAGCATAGGACTGCTGAAGACAGTGTGGATGATGACGTTGATGTATATGAGCCATATCATCTTCTGAGTCAGCCTGGGGAACTGAGGGGTGAATATGAAGAGGAAATTAGTAAAGTAAAGGCTGGATGAATGGCCTATGAGGAAGAAGAAAGCAAAGTAAGCAAAGAATACATTCAGAAATTATCAGCAGAGGAGGAAGAGTAGCACAGGTGAGCAGAAAAGAGGCAGTGGGAGACTGAGGAACAACAGAGAAGAGATGAAGAACGGGCCAGAGAAATAAGTATCGATCCGAAGAAACTGAGTGAGAGAAGTGTATTTAGCTCTCCTTCAAATGCTAAGTCGTCTTCGTCAGTCACCAGAAAGTCACAAAAGAAAATTAATATCATGTTAAGTGTCGTTGGAACTATTCAAAAGAATTTGTCACTAAAATCCCAGTTTGTGTCAGTACAAACATCTCACCTTAAATTTTCAGAAGATAAGAGAAATTCTCTAGGTAACAGTGTTAGTGGCAATAAGGTAAAGAGCCCTTGAATGAGGGCAACCATAAAACCAAACAAAACATAACATAATGAAAATAAAATGGTCTGCTTCCATCTGCTATACAATTCCATAGTTCTTTTTCTGGATGTGTAAGATGTTTTCCCTTAAAAGATCATTGGGAATTTTATAAGTCCATGCATTTAAATGAAGTACTAAGTCTACCAGAAAAATCCCTCACACACTGTGGTTGTTGCATTGTACAAAGTTCTCCTGTTTATCCCCTTTGACTCAGCATTAATTCATATAAGTCCCTCGAGACTTCTCTGAAGTCCTCCTGTTCATCATTTCTCGGAGTAAAATAGTACTCCAATGGATTCATATAACATAACTTGTTCAGTCATTCCCCAGTTGATGGGCATCCTCTTGATTTCAAGTTTTTGGCCACCACAAACAATGCTGGTATTTTTTCTACATATGGAACCCTTTCTGATTTCTATGATCTCTTTGGATAGAGAGTCAGGAGCAATATTTCTGGCTCAAAAGGTATGCACATTTTTGTAGGCTCCAAATTGGTCTCCAGATGTTTGGATCAGCTCACATCTCCACCAACAATGAATTAGTGTTCCAACTGTCCCACATCTTCTCCAACATTTATCATCTTCCTGTGTCGTCATGTTAGCCAATCTGATAGGTATGATATGGTACCTCATAATTATTTTGATTAGCATCTCTCTAATCAATAGTGATTTAGAAGATTTTTTTATATATTTTTGAACATCTTTAGCTTCTTTTTCTGAAAAATCCCTGTTCATATCATTTCATCATTTATCAGCTGGGATATAACTTGTATTCTTGTACGATTGATTCAGTTCTCTATATATTTAGAAATGAGGCCTTTATCACAGACACTACTAGTAAAAATTCTTTCACAGTTTTCTGCTTCCCTCCCAATCTTGATTGCATTCAGTTTGGCTGTGCAAAATCTTTTTCAATTTAATGTAATCAAAGTTATCCATTCTGTACATCATAATGTTCTCTATCTCTTGTGGGGTCATAAATTACTCCATTCTACATAAATCTGACAAATACCCTATTCCTTTCCAAGAAAATTTGTTTACATTACCAATCTTTATACCTAGATCATGCATCTATTTGGACTTTATTCTTGTGTATGGTGTCGGACCTTGTTCTATGCCCAGTTTCCACCGCACTGTCATCAGTTTTCCTAGAAATTTTGTCAAACCGTGAGTTCTTATCCCAGAAGCTGAGGTCCTTGATTTCTCAAAGAGAAAGCTGCTGTATTCATTAATGACCATGTTTTGAGTACTAACATAGTCCACTGGTCTACCCCTCTGCTTCTTAGCCACTACCAAGTGGTTTTGATGAATGGTGCTTTAAAATACAATTTGAGATCTAGTAGGGCTAGGCCACCTTCCCTAGCATTTCTTTTCATTTGTTCCCTTGATTCTCTGGAACTCTTGTTATTCTGGATGAATACTGATACTATTTTTTCTGGCTTTAAAAATAATTTTCTGGTAATTTGATTGGTATGGAACCGAATAAGTAAATTAAATTAGATAGAACTGTTAATTTTACTATATTGGTTCAGTCCACCCATGAACAACTGATGTTTTCCCACTTACTTAGATCTGACTTTATTTGTATAAAAATGTTTTTTAATTGTGTTCATGTAGTCCTCGGAGTTGTTTTGGCAGGTAGATACCCAGATATGTTATAGTGTCTACTGTAGGCTTAAAAGGGATTTCTCCTTCTATCTCTTACAGTTGAACTTTGATAGCAATATATAGAAAAGTAGATGATTTATGTGGGTTTATTGTGTAACCTGCAACTTTGCCAAAGTTGATTATTATTTCAAGTAAGTTTTTATTGATTATCTGGGATTCTCTAACTGTATCATCATATCATCTGTAAAGAGTGATAATTTAGTTTCTTCCTTGCTGATTCTAATACCTTAATTTTTTTTCTTCTCTTATTGTTACAGCTAGTATTTGTAATGCCATATTGAATAACAGTGGTGATAACGGATATCCTTCTTTTATCCCTGATCTTACTGGAAATTCATCTAGCTGAGAATAAAACCAGGAAGTTTACTCTCATCACATTTGACTGAAGGAAGGAATAAAATGCACACTCATTTTGGCATGAAAACCTATCTTACAATACAGGAAAGTGGGGGAGAAGGAGATCAGCAGGGTTGGGGCGGTGATGGAAGGGAGGGTAATGGGAGGAGGGAGCAATTTGAAGTCAACACTCGGGGAGGGACAGGATCAAAAGAAAGAATGGAAACAATGAGGGGCAGGATAGGAGGGAGGGAAATATAGTTAGTCTTACACAGCATGACTATTATGGAAATCATTTTCAAAATTACACAGATATTGCCTATATTGAATTGCCTGCCTTCCCAAAGGGAATGGGTGGGGAGCAAGGGATGGGGAGAAGTTGGAACTCAAAGTTTTAGGAACAACCGTTGAGTATCGTTCTTGCTACTAGGAAATAAGAAATACAGGTATTGGGGAATAAAATGTTATCTGGCCCTAGAGGACAAAAGAGAAGATGGGGACAAGAGAAGGGAGGGATGATAGAAGAGAGGGCAGATTGGGGATAGGGGAAAGTAGAATGCTCGGTGTATTAGGGTGGGGGATAGGATCAAATGGGGACAAAATTTGGAACCCAAAATTTTGTGAAGATGAATGTAAAAAGTTAAATAAATAAATTTATATTTAACCCCCCCCCCAAAAAAAATATAACGTGTGGGTTGATATTCTCAGGAGCTGCTCTGTCTGATACGTGGTTTTCAGCAGCTGTCACTCGCAATGCTCTGCTGGTCTTCTGCCATGGACTGCCACGCTGCCAGTGAGCTGTTCTGCTGCTGTCTCAGTCCTTCTTGGACGTTTCCTGTTTGGCTGTGCCGAAGTTGCTGCACTGTGTGCTGTGGGCTCATCTCCGTGGATCTGATCCTTCTCATCGACCTCCCTGTCTGTCCTGTTCTTTGAATCTGCCACATTCTGTCTCCTATTGGACTGCACACCGCCAAAATTTGGTCAGATTCTCTTTTCAGCGGTATCTGAAGGAGTTTGTTTAAGAGCTTATGTGATTAGTTGCTCTCACTCTGCCGTCTTGGCTTTGGTCCCCTGGTAAAAGTAATTTCTAATTTAAAAAATTAAAACTCTACTGTGAAGGGGAACGGTAAAGGGAGAAGTAAGAGCATAAACAAGGGGAAATGGGATGGAGGGAAAGACACAAATAGTAATCATAACTGTGAATGTGAATGGGATGAAATGTCACATAAAGCAGAAACACATAACAGAATTGATTAAAAACCATAACAGTTTTTTACAAGAGACATACTTGAAAAGGGGAGATGCACATAGGGTAAAGGCAAAAGGTTGGAGCAGATTTTATTGTGCTTCAGCTGATGTAAAAAAAACAGTGGTAGAAATCATAATCTTAGACAAAACAAAAGCATAAATAGTTCTAATCAAAAGAGATAAGGCAGGAAACTATATCCTGATAAATGGCACCATAAACATCGAAGAAATTTCATTACTAACCATATATGCTCCAAGTGGTATAGCATCTGAAGTCTTAGAGGAGAAGTTAAAGGAGTTACCTGAAATAATAGCAAAACTATACTTTTGGGGGAAGTCAATCTTCATGTAGTTATCAGACAAAATTTTCACACCAGTAGTTCTTTATATAACAATGAAGCACATTGATACAGGGAATAGATTTATACCAATGGAACTATGCCCCCTAAAAATGACAGTGCAAATAATATTATGTAAATTATACATATATATGTACATATGTGTGTATGCATGTATATACATAAATATATATTTGTCTTTATATGTGTATATACAAATTCACACATGCATATACATACACTGAAGTATACATATACACAAACATATGCATGTATATATGTATCTGTCTACATATGTATATATACACATAGACATACGCATACATATGCACATGTACACACACATTTATACATTCGGACATACATGTATGCATACGTATATATGTACAGACATACATATATGTGTATATATGTATATATATATGTATATGAAATTTGCAAAGAAATGAACAAATACATTAGTTCCTAACACAGTGCAGTATCTGGCATATAATTGACACTTAAATATTTATTTATTGTTGACTGGCAAGTTTATCAATAGATGTAAACAGCTTTTAAAAGCAGAACCGCAAACGATAAACAGCAAAATAATAAAATGTTCTATCATTTTAAGAGAACTGGAAATTAAAGAAAGCCAGAAGGTGTACTCAACACCTAAAAAGAAGTTTTAAAAGAAAAAGATAGAAAACTTAATGTTTCTGGCTTTGTGTGGACATAAGCATACTAATTTATTAATGATTCAGCTGTGAATGAGTCCAAACATTTTGTAAAAAAAAATTTGAAATTTTATGATTAAATTACACTTTTTTTGCCCAACAATAACCTTCTTGGTATATATCTGAAGAAAGTTAAAAAAAGCAAAAAAAGTGTATATAAATATTTTGCCACTGTATGTTTTCTGTGTGATATGTGTGCAGAGGGATAGATATCAATGATATATTATATATATATATATATATATATATATATATATATATATATATATATATATACACATATAGAACCACTTTTTATGCTTTTGTCAGATAAATATTTTTTACTTATTCCAGACATTGTGACATTTGAATTTAATTTGACATCAATTTAATGTAGCACTGTTGAGTTACCCAGAAAATTATAACATAGCAATAATTCAGTAAAGTATGTGATAGACTGATTGAATGAAAATGGAATACAGTAACAATATAGACCTGATTCAAATAATGTAAATGTGAAATAACATTCAAATGAGTTGAATTTTTATGAATTGTAATTGCCTATTTCTCCTAGAGAGCAGATAAGGACAAACTTCTCAAGTCTGACTAGAATCGTGGGGTACCACAAGTGAGGAATCATACATAATCCCCACAAAAACTTGCTTTATCAATCATTTTTTCTTTGTTACAAGGGAAAGCTCAGTAGGTTAGATACATTATGAAATGACTATAACATAAAATAAAAGGTAACAATACAAATTTTTAAAATACATATTTAAAAGGTACTCAAATATTAAAATTCCCTACATTGAATAACAGGAAAAATAAGTTCATGTATCAACAGCCGTCAACTTGGATTCAGAAGTCTTATTTGAACCTTAACTTGGCTGTAACTGACTGATTTTACCCAGGTAGTCAGTTTTTTCTTAACTTAGTCACTCCATATGTAAAAAAAAAAAAAGGGGTGCCTTAAGGTTTACAGTATAGACTTGTTGCAAGGATCAGTTGAGAGGATATATGTAAAGAATATATAAATATGAAATATTGTTATTTTAAATCGTGATTCTATTTTCAAATATTATTTGGTCTTTAAGTTAAGAATAAATGACAAAGCTGTGGTGTAATGGGGCTATTGAACTTCATAGTGTATGTCATCTCATTTGTCATCCTTAAATAGAAACACTTACTATTGAAAATTGTCAATCAGCAGATAAAGAGGCAAAAATAGACCTTCACTGTCCATCGAAGTACGGCAAAATTTGTCACTTGTCAGTGCCCTCTGGAGAAATCCAAAATCCTTGAAAATAGGCTATCAGTAACTTGACTGACCTTCATAGAGTAATATGGCAAATTCTTTATCACATTTTGATGGATAGCAGAGAGGTATTGTATTTTGAACTTAGGCATTTAAAGGAGTACTGTCAGAGGAAAGGTGTAATGTAACTGCTTTTGACTCCTTTGTGCTTAACTTTGTGAACTGAGAATTGTTGGTTGCTTCCCTTAGTCTACTATGAGTTATTCATAGAATTCTGAAAGAACATTAATTTGGTTTTTATTTTTGGTTGTTTTTTCACATTGTATTAAGAGCTAAGAAATCAATTGTTATTGCATTCTCTCTTTCTCTGTTTTTCCTTCCCTCCTCTTGTTCTGCCCTTTCATCTTTCCTTTTACCTTCCTTTCCCCTTGCCTCCTTTGTCCCTTCCCTTCCCCCTCCCTCTAATCCTTTTTCAGTTTGCTCATAAGTTTTCTGTAGTTGTGATTGTATAAAACATTAATTGGAATTCTACAGCTTTTCAAATTTGCTTTCTTTTTACATTCCTGTCATTGTATAAATCATTCTTCTTGTTCTTTTCACTTCATTATGCATATTGGTACATCTCAGATGTCTTTGAACATCTACTTTTAATAATATTTTTTAATATTTTATTACAAATATATTATTTTCTAAGTAATTCCTACTACATTTTGTTTAGTCATCCTCAATTGATGACACTGTTTCTGTTTCTTTCCTACAACAACAACAAAAATAGTTCTACTACTAATATTTTTTTTACATATACACTGTTTTCCTTAGTTTCCTCCTCATCAACAACCACTGAGTTAAAGGGTAATAATACTTTGTTGACCTTAACGTCTGGTTTATAATTAATTTCTAAAACAGAGACTTTATAAATTGATCAATAGCACCCTTGTGTACTTTCTGTCCTATACACTGTCCAACCAACACTTTCTGCTTTTTAAAAAATTTTCTCAATCTGAGAAATATTTTTTTTTTTGGAGAGAGAGTTACTTAGTCCATATTCTTTGATCATTTAGATATTGGAGAATGGCTCATCTGAAATGCTTAAATTAGTTTCTTGTATTTGTTGAATATTAGAACATTCTCACAGAAATTTTCTTTAAAAACTTTTCTCACTTGGTTAATGGCTTCTATTTTATTGCTAACAGTTTTACTTTTTTTGAACAAAGTGTTTTTTTTTTTAAATTGCCACACCTCTGAGACTTTTAAATAGCAGAGGAATTTCGATAGTTTCTTAGAGTTTCAGTCCAATGGTTGAATTTTAAATTTCGTAAATTGAAGTTTCTACTTCAAGCTAAGTTCGTGGAGAAAATCACTCCTAGGTCTGGGAAAAGATAAAGATTCTCTATATCTTTCATATTTTGTATTGACAAAGTCATTGCGTGGAAGAAGGCTTCAACTGGAAACAAAGACATCAGACCAGGAGCAGTGAACAACACAATGAGGACAAACAAGGACACAGAGTTTTGAATGAGAAGGAGAAGAAGAGTTTTTTAAAAGGCACTCATGTTCAGATTGCAACAGAGAATTGTTTCTGATGAGAGCTTCATAACAAATACATGAATGGAAATATATGTGCATATGTGTACGTGTGTTTCTATATACACATACATATATGTATGTGTATGTTTATGTATATATGTATATGTGTTTATGTATTTAAAAGGACTCCAAGTGCAGAGACTTATGAGATACTTCCTTGTAACACTTATTCTAAACAGATATTTGTGTGAGAGAATTTTGTTTTGCTTTTTTTTTTTAATTTTCATTGGATGTGGTGATTGTGGTGGTGGTGGTGGTAGTCATGAAGCAATTATGGTCAAATCTCTTGTCCAGGAGATGAAATTCAGCTTTACTGAGTGTTTGAGTGTTTCAAGGTCTCTTCTATTTCAAGTTTTAACCAATTCTTCTTGGGGAACTTGTTCAAAGGGAAAAGTGTGTCTACTGTTTGTGTTGGGGAGATCTGTTCTACCAAGAATTGTTTTTTTTAATTGAATTATTTTCATTGTTTTCAGTGTTCGACAATCACTTCCACAAATCTTAGGTCTTTTTCCCATTCCTTCCCCATCTTTCTCCCCTCCTTCCTCACTCCCTCCTTGAGACAATATAATATTATATGGGTTCTACAAATACATTCCTATTAAATACATGTTCCATAAAAGAAGTAAAATGAATGGGAGAAATCATAAAACAAAACAAATCATAATACAAAAGAAAATGGCCTGTTTCTATCTGCAGTCCAAATCTACAGTTCTTTCTCTGGATGTGGAAGGCATTTTGCCTCAAAAGCAAATTGGAAATGTTTTAAATCCATTCATTACAACTAAGTATATCATAAGAATTCCTCGCACTTTGTGGTTACTACTATGTACTAAGTTCTCTTGTTCTACTCTTTTCATTCAGTATCAGTTCATTTAAGTCTTTCCAGGCATCTCTGAAGTCTTCCTGTTCATCTTTTGTCATAGCACTAATATTCTATTACATTCCCATAACAAAACTTGCTCAGTCGTTCCTCAATTGATAGGTATCCCCTTAACTTCTAGTTTTTGGCAACCACAAAGAAAGGTGCTGTAAAAAGTTTTCGGACATGAGGAGCCATTTCCCACTTCTGTTAACTTTTCGGGGTAGAGTCCGAGAAGCAATATTGCCGGGTCAAAGTATATGCCCTTTGGGCATAGTTACAAATTGATGTCCGGAATGGTTGGATCAGCTCAAAGCTCCACCAACAACGGACTAGTGTTCCAACTCTCCCACACATTCTCCAACATTTATCATCTTCCTGGTTTTTTTCATGTTAGCCAATCTGATAAGTATGGTTTGGTTCCTCAGAATTGTTTGGATTTGCATCTCTCTAATTAACACTTATTTAGAGCATGTTTTCATATGATTATAGATAGTTTTAATTTCTTCCCCTGAAAATTCCTTGAACATATCCTTTCGCCATTTATCAAGTGGAGAAGGACTTGAACATTTGACTCAGTTCTCTATAGATTTTAGAAATGATGCATTTATCACAGACAATAGTTGGCAAAAGTTCTTTCCCAGTTTTCTGCTTCCCTCCTAATCTTGGTTGCATTGGGTTTGTTTGTGCAAAAACTTTTCGATTTAATGAACCTAAATTATCCATTTTGCACTTCATGATGTTCTCTATCTCTTGTTCTGTCAAAAATTTCTCCATTCTCCATAAATCTGACAAATGCACTATTCCTTGTTCCCCTAATTTGTTTGTAGTATCAGTCTTTATATCTAGACCATGTATTCATTTGGACATTGTTCTTGTGTATGGTGTCAGGCATTGGCCTACGTCCAGTTTCTGCCAAAGTGTTATCCAGTTTTCCCAGCAATTTTTGTCAAACAGTAAGTTCTTATCCTAGAAGCTGGTGTACTTGGGCTTATCAGACAGTAGATTGCTATGTTCATTAACTACTGTGTCTTGAGTACCTAACATATTTCACTGCTCTACCCCTCTGTTTCTTAGCCAGTACCAAGTGGTTTTGATGACTGCTGCATTATAACACAATTTGAGATCTGGTAGGACTAGGCCACATTCCCTAGCATTTCTTTTCATTAGTTCCCTTGCTATTCTGGGCCTTGTGTATTCCAGATGAATTTGGATATTAATTTTTCTAGTGCTAGAAAATATTTATCTGGGAGTTGGATTAGTATGCCATTGAATAAGTAAATTAGTTCGGGTAGAATTGTCATTTTTCTTATATTAGCTCTGCTTACTAACGAGCAACTGATGTTTTCCCGCTTGCTTAGATCTGACTTTATTTCTAGGAAAAGTGTTTTCTAATTGTGTTCATACACACCCTGGGTTTGTTTTGGCAAGTAGATTCCCAGATATTTTATAGTGTCTACCATAGCTTTAAAAGGGATTTCTCTTTCTATCTCTTGCTGTTTGGCTTTGTTAAAAATATATAGGAATACAGATGATTTGTGTGGGTTTACTTTGTAACCTGCAACATTGCCAAAATTGTTTGTTGTTTCAAGGAATTTTTTATTTGATTCTTTGCGATTCTCTAAGTACATCATCACATCATCTGTAAAGAGTGATAATTTAGTTTCTTCTTAGCCTATTCTAATTTCTTCAGTTTTATTTTCTTCTATTATTGCTATATCTAGCATTTCTAATACTATATTGAATACACTTTTTTCACTCCTGATCTTATTGGAAATGTGTCTTGTTTGTCCCCATTGCATATAATGCTTGCTGATAGTTCCATTTATTTCTATGCCTTCTGGTGTTTTCAATAGGAATGGGTGCTGTATTTTGTCAAAAGCTTTTACTATATCCATTGAGAAAAGCATGTGGCTTCTGTTAGTTTTGTTGTTGATATGATCAATAATGCTAATTGTTTTCCTAATGAACCAACCCTGCATTCTTGGAATAAATCCAACCTGAAAATAATGTAATATTCTCGTGATAAATTGCTGTATTATTTTTGCTAAAATCTCACTGAAAATTTTTGCATCTACATTCATTAGTGTAATTGGTCTACGATTTTCTTTGTCTATTTTTGCTTTTCCCATTTTAGACATCAGAACTATGTTTGTATCTTTAAAAAAAATGGTTGTACTCCTTCTTCTACAATTTTCCCACGTAGTCTATATAGTATTGAAATTAATTGTTCTTTAAATGTTTGATAGAATAAACCTACCAATCCATCTGGTCCTAGAGATATTTTCCTAGGGAATACATTGATGGCTTGTCCAATTTACTTTCTGAGATGGGGTTATTTTAGTATGCAAATGCCTCTTCTGTCAATCTGGGGAATTTATATTCCTTTTAAAAATAATCATCCATCTCCTTTAGATTGTCGAATTTATGGGCATACAGTTGGGCAAAGCTACTTCTATTTATTGTTTTAATTTCTTCCTCATTGGAGGCAAGTTGACTCTTTTATTTTTGATCTTGGTAATTTGGTTTTCTTCTTTCTTTTCTACAATCAAATTAACCAAACATTTATAAATTTTACTGTTTTTTCGTAAAACAACTAATTTTTAGTTTTATTTATTATTTCAATATAAAACTGAAGTCTCCATTTCATTTTTATTAATCTCTCCTCAGAATTTCAGTATTTCTAATTTGGTACATGCTTGGAATTTTCAATTTCTTCTTTTTGAGATTTTCTAGCTGCATGGCCAGCTCATGGATCTCCTCTTTCTCTATTTTATTCATGTAGGCATTGAAAGATGTAAATCTTCCCCTAAGACCTGCTTTTGAAATATCCCATAAGATTTTGTAGATCGTTCCATTATTGTCATTCCCTTTAATGAAGTTGTCTCTTGTTTCTATAATTTGTTGTTTAACTCACTCATTCTTTAGGATTAGATAGTTTAGTTTCCAATTAGTTGTTGCTTGATATTTCCATGGCCTTCACTACATATAATATTTATAGCATTATGATGTGAGAAGAATGCATTGACTATCTCTGTCTTTCTGCACTGGATTGTGAGATTTTTTATGGTCTAGCACATGGTCAATTTTATATGTACAATATACTGCCGAGTAAAATGTATATTCCTTTCTATCTCCATTCAGTTTTCTACATTAACAGAGTGAAGGAATGTATATTCCTTTCTATCTCCATTCAGTTTTCTCCAGAGATTGATCATATCTACATTATTTAGAGTTTTATTCACCTCCTTAACTTCTTTCCTGTTTCTTTTGAGGTTAGATTTACCAAGTACTGAAACGGGGAGATTCAGTTCCCAACTGGTTTAATTTTGCTGTCTATTTCTTCCTTTAAATCCCTTAACTTCTTCTCTAAGTGCTTGGATGCTATAGCACTTGGAGCATGTAAGTTTAATAATGAAATTTCTTCGTTATCTATGGTGACTTTTTAGCAGTATACAGTCTCTTTTCTTATCTCTTTTGATTAGATCTATTTCTGGTTTTCTTTTATTTGGGATTAGGATTGCTACCCCTGCTTTTCTTTACAGTAGCTGAAGCACGCAGTATTATTCCCCAGTCTTTCACTTTTATCCTGTGTGTATTTTCAAGTTTTATATGTGTTTCTTGTAAAGAACATGTCGTTGGATTATGGGTCTTAATCCATTTTGCTATCCCTCTTAGTTTCATGAGAGAGTTTCTCCCATTCACGGTTATGATTACTGTGTCTTTCTCTCCATCCACTTTCCCCTTGTTTATGTTTTATTTCTTCCTACTCCATTCCTCTGCTCAATAGAGTTTTCACTTTTGACCACTGCCTCCCTCCATCTTCCCCTCTTTAGTTAGGCCCCCTCCATTTTAACCTCCTTTTCCCTTACTACATCTTCCCTCTCTTTTTCCCTCCCCTCCTTTTTCTTTTCCCCTTCCTCTCCTACTGCCTATAGAGTTAATTGCATTTCTATACTTACCTGAGTTTGTTGTATGCTCCTTGAATCCAATCACATGAGAGTACCTCTCAAAACAATTCTCATTTCCTTCCCCTCTTTATCTCTACTCTAATGTAGTTTTGTATCTCCTCCTGTGATGTAATTTATTTTTTTCTGCCTCCTCCTTTATACATCTCCCATTACAATTCCTTTGCAACTTTAAGTCACATTTGTTATAATCACATCATTTAGTTTATACCCACTCCCTGTATATATATCCCTTTTATATTTCATAATATATATACAGTTCTCAAAATTTACAAGTATCATCTTCGCTTACAGGTATGTAATCAATTTGCCCTTATTTAGGAACAAGTTTTTTCCCCTCTTCACCTTTTTATGCTTCTCTTGAGACCTGCATTTGAAGATAGAATTTTCTATTGAGTTCTGTACTTTTCATCATGATGGTCTGGAAATCCCTTATTTCATTGAATGTCCATCTCCTTGCCTGAAATATTATGCTCAACTTTGTTGTGTCATTGATCCTTGGTTGTATTCCCAGCTCCTCTGCCTTCCAGAATATCATGTTCCAATACCTTCACTCTGTTAATGTAGAAGCTGCAAGGTCCTGTGTAATCCTAACTGTAACTCCTCTATATTTGAATTGTTCCATTAGGGTAGCATGCAGTATTTTCTCCTTCACTTCATAGTTGTAAAATTTTGCAGCCATATTCGTTGGTGGTTTTAGTTTGGGGTCCTTTTCAGGAGGTGAACAGTGGATTCTTTCAATGATTATTTTGCCTTCAGGATGTAACACTTCTGGGCAATTTCTTGGATGATATTGTCCAGGCTCCTTTTTTCAACATAGCTTTCTGGTAGTCCAATAATCCCGAGATTTTCTCTCCTGGTTATATTTTAGACTTCAGTTGTTTTTCCAATTAGACATTTAAATTTTCTTCCATCTTTTCATGCTTTAGATTTTGTTTGACTGATTCTTGATGTCTCATAGAGTCATTAGCTTTACTTGCCCAATTCTATTTTTTCTCAAAGTGTTTTCTTCATTTAAGTTTTGCATCTCCTTTCTATCTGTCCAATTATTCCTTTTAAGTAGTTATTTTCTCCTCTTAGGTTTTCTACTTCCTGTTCCTTTTGCCCAAGTTTCCTTTCAAATTATTCTGTGAATTCTTTTTTCTTATTTTTAAAGCCATTGGTCAGATTTTCTTCTATTTTTGTAATGTGACTTTTAAAATCCTTCCTGAGCTCTTCCAAGAAGGCTCTTTTTGCTTCCAAAAAGTTCATATTTCCTTCTGAAGTTTTAGATGGGAGTTCAATCTCAATACTGACCTCTTTGGTATTTGTGTTTTTGTCCTTGTCCCCATAAAAAACTTCTATGTTATTTTCTTTTCTGCTTTGCTTCTTACTCATGATAATCGTCCCTTTCTTGACCTCTAAAGTATATCTCTGGAACTGGAGGGCAGAGGCTCTAACCCACAGTTTTGTGCGTAAAACTTGAGGCTTTATATGTTGTGGCCTCTGGTTCTTTCAGCCAAAATCTAAAATGTTGCAGCTTACATGGTGCTGAGCTGGTTGGTGTTGGAAAGCAGAGATCAGGTGAGGTCTTTTGGGGTTTTCCCTGTGGTTACCCTGGAGCTAGCTTGTTAAATGTAGAGGAGGGATGGGCTGGTCTCAGGAGCTCTACTAAGCTGGAGCATGAACAAACTCAGTATTTGGTGATCCTTTCTGCGCTAATGTCTTCCCCTTTCCCATGGAGTGCTGAGGCAGTTGGTGTTGGTGGTTCCTGGCTTGGCTTTTGGATTCTGGGACCCAGGATCTTCTCCCAATTTGCTGAGGTGTTGTCTTCTGTGACAGTTCTGATATTGCATTTTTCCTCTTCAGTCACAGCAAGGCGACATTCCTTAGTGATCTTCTTAACCTCACAGGCTAAGAGACTGTTATACCTTTCTGATGCTCCCAGTGTTCCAGGGATTTTCTCGGGAAGATATTCTCTGGGCTCATCATGGTCGACAAGGGGAGGAAGAAGGCAATTATTGCTCACTCTGCCATCTTAGCTCCCAGAACTAAAAATGGCTCTACTCACTGTTCCTAATATAATATCTTAGGAAATGTAATTTTCTGAGAACTAATTGAGGTTATTAATCAATGTGAAGTAGACCCATGTGTTCTTGTGAGAAATCCTTAAGCTGGTACTAATCTCCCTCTGAGGATCCAATCTACCAATGCTAGAGGTACCTAGAGGTGTAGTCCTATCAGGAGTGCTGCATATTCTTTACTTTCTTGCAATGGAGTTTGAGTACTGATTTGGCTAGGATTTTGTCCTTCTCTCCATTCCTTGTCCATATTATTTTCTTGTCCTTAATTTTCTTTTCATCCTCTTCTGATTTTGTAAAAAAAATTTCTCAGTTAAATAACTCTATTAATTTGGTTGGTATTGCACTGAATTTTTAAATTAATGTCTTGAAGAATAATCATTGTTTTATTGAATTGACACAGCCCAACCATGATTAATAAACACATCTATAGGCATTCAAATCTTCCTTTATCTTTGAAAAAGAGTGCTTCATAAACTGTCCATATGTATTAAATATAACTTGATAGGAAGACTCTCAGAGATTTTATGTAATCTGTATTTATTATGAATGGGATTTTTATTACCCTGGGATTTTGTTGATAATATAAAGAAAGATTTATGATTTCTCCATTTTTATTTATATTCAATTATTTCAATCTAGCTAAGAAACTGTATATAATTTAAGAAAAGTTAGGATAAATTTTGGCCAATTCCTGAATGCAGGGTTCCATTCCTATTCTTCTGCCATGCTCTCTGGGGAAACTAGGTGGTGCAATGGATAGAGCACCAGTACAGAAGTCAGGAGGACCTGAGTTAAAATCTCATTTCAGACACTTGACACTCACTGGCTGTGTGACCTTGAGCAAGTCACTTAACCCCAATTTTCTCAGTCTGAGTCATCTCCAGTCATTCTGATGAATATCTGGCCAGTGAATTCAGGTGGCTCTAGAGGAGAAGTAAGGCTGGTGACCTGCGTAGCCCTCCAAACAAAGTTAAATGCAAGTCATATCATTATTTCTCTGATGGCGTGATCTTCCTTAGCAACAAAGGACAAGCACACATGTCATGCTCTCTTCATAAATCCCAGAACTTGATCTCCATTTATTACATTTTGTTTTTAATTTCCTTTCTTTGATCTTCCTTGGAGTTTTTAGTTGCCAGTACTCATTCTTCAATGGCTCAGTTGTTGATATTCTAAAACTTTCCTCTCAGGATCCATTTGCCTCCCCACCTTAGTCTATAAATATGAAGTTCTCCATAGCTTCTGACTCTAATGTACTGTTTATGATGAAGTACAATGAATAGGGACTTAAACTTTCTTCTCCTCTGATAAAATCCACCTCCTAGGGCATGCAAGATTATGTTGATACATTTTTTTTCCTTTTTGGAGGAACCCAAACAAGATGGATCTGTCTTCTTTATTTCTCTTTTGTATTCTTCACTATTTAATCAATTCACCTTTTAAGGATATGTGTGTATGGGTGTATGTATATGTATGTATACATATATTTGTATATGTGTGTTTAAACCAGAATTCATTAGTGTGACACTTTCCTCAGTGATAGAAGGAATGATTATCAATGTTTTATGACCACCTGAGCACAGAGCTGAGAAGATAAATACCTTTTTCTGCCTTCTTGTTTCAGAAAAGGAAACACAGAGTTCTAGACTCTATTCGGAAAGAGGTCCTGGATGGAGAGAGAGAGAGGGGGGAGAGAGAGAGAGAGAGAGAGAGAGAGAGAGAGAGAGAGAGAGAGAGAGAGAGAGAGAGATTTAAAAGTAACCAATAAAGTAATAGATGCCTTTGGCATATCCAACTTTGTATGTTGCCTCACTAAGAGTTTCAAAGAGTTTCACTTCACGTAAGAAGTCTTTCAGTTGAGCTGGGGTATTTTGTGGGGGAGTTCATTCACTTTTTATTGTCTACCATATCTAATTTGTATAGTTTCTGATTTTTCAGCTACTGGATTGACTAAACGGATTTATTCCAAGGAATGTGGTAGGAAGGAGTCAAGCTTTCAGATATAGCTTGGGTTAACTGATTAGTATCAGAAAAAAAGACTGGAATCTAAAAATCATTTCTCCTCTACTAGCTGCTCTTATAGGATAGAAGAGTACGTACAGGTAGATAAAACCTGCTATAGCATTCCCTCTCTGAGAGGAGCAGAAAGGTAGCCTAATGACCTCTTCTCCTGATCATCTTTAGAAAGGAATAAAATTCTGTTTTGAAGGGAAATAAGTAGGATTCTGGAAATATCTTCTTATGCATCAAGGTGAGACACATTTAGAGAGCACTTTGTATATATGTGTGTGTATGTATAGGGGTGTAGCATGTGTTCAGGAAGGACCAAAACCTTTAGTGTCATGGCTGCTGAGCCATTTTCAGAGCTCTTTCCACTTTTGATGTCCACCTGTTACGCCTAACTCTCACCTGTGGCTCCAAGAAGCTGAAGTATGTGCATTGGCCACACTTCGGTAAACCATTTCGTCAGATGAACCAAACCAGATTGAGGGTAACCAAAGGTTATCAAAGCCATTGTTGAGTCATTGGGGTGTCTACCCTAGGCATATGTAGACTTCCTCTGATGGAATGTGTGGATGAGAACAATTTGTTCCAATGGCCATGAAGGCAGATGAAGCAGGCGATGGGGAGCACTTACAACTTGGTTAGACAACCAAGACGCCAAGATCATCCTCTATATTCTGAGCCATTGCCAACTTCTGTGACTCTGTCCTGCCACTGGACTATGATGATTCAGGAGAGAGTGAGTCTTAGGAATACATGCAACTCTGCCTCACTTAAATCCAGTTAATGCACAAATCAAAAGACATCACCCATACAATTTCACTATTATTCTTCAAAGTCCTGTGGCGACAGGCAAGTGATGAAGCAGCAGGTGAGGATACACTGGGAGTTGTAGTCACAACCCTGCACACAGGAGACCCAGGCCACGGGGTTGTTTTTCACTGGAAGAAGCAGTGGGACTTGGCATCACCTTGGGTATCTGAGCAACCTTTTAAGGATTTCACTGCTCACCTCCCAGTGTGAGAAAGGGGACTACAAAAGGTGCCCTAAACATTGCCTGCTTACCCAACTTGGGCCTGATTACTACAGCAGGCAGGGAATACCACTCTGTTGTCGAAACAAAAAAAAATGCATGAAAATGTCTGTAAAAATGATTGCATTCACCATTGGCACATGGAACATGTACACACTAATAGACAACACAAAATACCGTAGACCTGAAAGAAGAACTGCTCTTATTGCAAGAGAACTCAACAGATATTGTATCCAAATAGTAGCCCTCAGTGAAACAAGGTTGGCTAATGAAGGCCACCTTACTAAAGTTAGAGCTGGACACACCTTTTTCTGTAATGGGAACAATAAAGGGAAGCGCCGTGAACCTGGCATGGGTTTTGCAATCAAAACTAATCTACTCAGCAAGCTGGTATATGTGCCAAAAGGAGTGACTGACAGGCTCATGACAATGTGATTGCCACTCGCAGGAAAGGGCTGTGCCACCATCATCAGTGCTTATATTCCCACCATACAAATTCTGATGAAGTAAAAGACAAATTTTATGAAGACCTAGAGACCATTCTAGTCAATGTGCCAAAAGAGGATGAACTTTTATAATTCTGGGTGACTTGAATACTAGAGTAGCTCAGACTACCGGACTTAGCGGGGAGTCCTAGGGAGGAATGGAGTTGGAAACAGAATATCAATGGTCATTTACTGCTGAAGACTTGATCATCGCATGACCTTTTCATCACCAACACTATTTTCCTTTTAGCTTAAAGCAATAAAATTTCGTGAATGTGCCCTTGCAGCAAACACTGGCATCTAATAGATTATGTGATTGTAAGGAGAAGAAACAGACAACATGTAAGTGACAAAGGCAATGTGTGGTGTAGAGTGCTGAACTGATCATACACTTTTCCTTTCCAAGCTAAATCTTCACATTCATCAAAAGGGCTGTCCCCAAGGCAAAATGACTACCAGAAGAATTAAAGTCAACAAATTAGAGCTGTTCTCTGAGCATGAACAGTTTGCTGCTGACTTGGAGAGAAAGTGGAGCCATCATATAGCTGGCAACAGCAGAGCAGAAAAAGAGTGGGCAACTCTCAGAGATTTGGTGTACAGCACTGCATTTGCTCATCTGGGTCAGAACACTCACAAACACCAAGACTGGTTTGATGAAAATTATGGGGAAATTCAGAAGCTGCTAAATGAAAAATGTGAACTCCACAGGATTTACTGGCAGGATAGTTCATCCACCTCTAAGAAGGCAGCATTTCATTCCATCAAAAGCAAAGTACAAACAAAGCTTAGAGAAATGCAGGATTCCTGGCTCAGTAAGAATGCAGATGAAATTCAGTGTTATGCTAAGGGCAGAGCCAAGATGGTGGAGTGAGAGTAACGACTCACCTGAGCTCTTAGACAAACTCCTTCTGATAGTAACAATACAAAGCACTTTTATGATTCCCTGAAAGCTATTTATGGACCAAAAATTTATGGTGCATCAAAAGTACTCATTGTTGATGGAACCACATTGACTAGCGATAAGAACATGATCCTAGAGAGATGGGCTACACATTTTCGTAGTGTTCTCAACAGACCAGCAACAATCAATGCTGAGGCCATTGACCATTTACCTCAGGTTGAAGTCAATCCCTCCTTAGCTGAACTTCCAACTAAAGAGAGGTTTTGAGAGCCGTTAGATTACTTTCTTGTGGCAAAGCACCTGCCAAAACCAAAGTGGAGGGAGTGTTGGTGCGTGATTTTCTGTTTGCAGATGATTGTGCACTCAATGTGGCTTCTGAAGCTGAGATGCAACAAAGTATGGATCAATTCTCTGCTTCCTGTGCTAATTATGGCCTAATAATTAAAACCAAGAAAGCATAGGTGCTTCATCAGTCACGACCACACCATCCATACGTGGAACCATTGATTACAAGAAATGGAGAAGTTTTGAATCCTGTGCATAAGTTCACTTACCTTGGTAGAGTACTTTCCAGGGATGTACACGTTGACAATGAGGTTGATGCACGCATTGCCAGAACTAACTCAGTGTTTGGAAGGCTCCAAAATAAAGTATGGGAGAGAAGAGATGTTAAACTGACTGAGAAACTGAAGGTCTACAGAGCCGTTGTGCTGTCGTCATTGTTACATGCTTGTGAAACATGGACAGCCTACCAGCGCCATGCCAGGAACTATCTTAGGTTCCTTTTGAACTGTCTTAGGAAGGTGCTGAGGATCACCTGGCATGATAAGGTACCAGACTCTGAAGTCCTTGCTCAAACTGAACTGCCCAGTATTCATACTATGATTCAGAGAGCACAACTCTGATGGATTGGCCATATTGTTCAAATACAAAGTGTGTGCTTGCTGAAAAAGACTATTTTATGAAGAACTTGTATGGGGCAGGCAATCACACAGTAACCAGAAGAAACAATGCAAGAATACTCTTAAGGTTTCTCTCAAGAACTCTAGATTTGACTGTGCAACATGGGAGACACTGACACAAGACCGCTCAGTATGGCATGCCCACATAAGAAAGGTGCTGTGCTCTTGGAGCAAAGCAGAATTGAGAACGCACAAAGTAAATGCAGCATACACAAATTTGGGGTATCCACTCCACATATTCAAACTATCTGCACCCAATCTGTGATAGAGCACTCCGAGGTCTGCTCAGCCACAGTCAGCCTAACTGAAATTTCACTTTACAATGGTGATGTCATTTCAGTCTTCTTTGAAGACATAGATATGTATGTCTATATGTGTGTATAACGTGCATCATACATGAAACTTATGTAAGTATAGAAAATCATATAAAATAAATATACGATTATAAGAAAATTGGGAGGGATTAAAAGGACCAAATGTACTAAAAAGCCTGCCTCAAAGTTCATGTCTTTAACCAAACCTTAAAATATAAAAAAGGGATTTTATTTGATAGTAAAGGGCATTTTCTCATGCTATTATTTATTTACTAATTTATTTTTTTTCTTTTTAAATTAATTTATTTAGCTTTTTACATTCATGTTCACAAGATTTTGGGTTCCAAAATTTTCTCCCCATTTGTCCCCTCCCTCCTCCCCGATACACTGGACATTCTAATTACCCATATCACCAATCTACCCTCTCTTCTATCATCCCTCCCTTCCCTTACC
>CM053770.1:536212718-536249700 GCA_028658325.1 Potorous gilbertii
ATGTGGGAGAGTTGGAACACTAATTCATTGTTGGTGGAGCTGTGAGATCATCCAACTATTCTGGAGAATGGTTTGGAACTATGCCCAAAGGGCTACAAAAATGTGCATACCCTTTGACCCAGAAATATCACTACTAGGACTGTATCCCCAAGAGATTATAAAAATGGGAAAGGGACCCATATGTTCAAAAATATTTATAGCGGCAATCTTTGTGGTAGCCAAGAACTGGAAATCGAGATGCCCATCAATTGGGGAATGGCTTAATAAATTATGGTATATGAATGTAATGGAGTACTACTGCGCCATAAGAAATGATTAACAAGAAGACTTCAGGGAGGCCTGGAAGGACTTATATGATCTGATGCTGAGCGAAAGGAGCAGAACCAGGAACACTTTGTGCACAGCAACGACCACAGTGTGCGAGAGTTTTTTCTGGTAGACTTGGAACTTTGTAATAACACAAGAACTTACTGAAAAAAAAATTCCAATGTCGATTTTCTAAGGCAAAATGCCTTCCACACTCAGGGAAAGAAATATGGAAGTCATTCGCAGAATGTAGCAAATCATGTTTGTGTGTGTGTGGGTTTTAGTCTATTATGTTTAGATTTGTTATATGATTTCTTTCACTTATGTCAGAGTGACTACATAACATCACTATAGTGAAAATATGCTTAATAGGAAAGTATATGTCGAACCTATACAGAATTGTATGCTGTCATGGGGAGGGCGGGGGGTAGGGGGAGAAGGTGTGGGGGTATAAAATCTTAATTTTAAGGAAGTGATTGTAGAACATTTATAAATAAATAAAATTAAAATTAAAAAAAAAGAAAAAGGTATATTCCTTTCTATTCCCATTCAATTTTCTCCAGAGATCTATCATATCTGCCTTACCCAGAGTATTATTTACCTCCTTAACCTTTGTTATTTGTTTATTTTGAGATTAGATTTATCGAGTTCAGAGAGGGGGAGGTTAAGGTCCCCCACTAGTAGAGTTTTAATGTCAATTTCTTCCTTCAACTCCCCCAACCTCTCCTATAAGAATTAGGATGTTATACCACTTGAAGTATAAATATTTAGTAATGATATTGCTTCATTGTCTGTGGTGCCTTATAGCAGGATATATTTCCATCCTTATCTCTTTTGATTAGATCTATTTCTGAATAGATCTTTGGTTTATCTGAAATTAAGATTACTTCTCCTCCTTTTCTTTCATCAGCTGAAGCACAATATATTCTGCTTCAACTTTTGACCTTTATCCTTTGTGTATCCCCCCATTTCAAATGTGTCTCTTGTAAACAACATATTTTTGGATTATGACTTTTCATCCATTCTGCTCTCACTCTCTGTTTTGTGGGGGAATTTATTCCATTTACATTCACATTTATGATTGCAATCTGTGTATTTCCCTCCATCCTCTTTCCCACCATTTGTGCTTTTAGCTTTCCTTTCTCCCTTCTCCTCCTCAATAGTATTCGCTTTTCCCCACCTCCTCCTGGAGCCTTCTCTTCCTTCTTTTAGCCCCCCTCCCTTTTACTCCCCTTTAAACTTATTGCTTCTTCCCTCCCCTTTATCTTCGCTCCCCTTTCTTCTCCCTTCCTCTCCTACTGCCCATAGAGCTAGTTAGAATTATCTACTTAAGTTTGTTGTTCCCTCCTTGAAGCAAATCATATGAGAGTACCTCTCAAACAATGCTCATCTTCCTCCCCTCTTTCCCTGTACTGTCATTTTGTAGTTCTTCTTGTGATGTAATTTGCCATTTCCCACTTCCTCCTTTGCACGCCTCCGGTTACAATCCCTTGTCATACTTAAATCATATTTTTAAGATGACATCATTTACTTTATACCCATTCTCTCTATGTATATCCCTTTTATATGTCATAATAGATGCATGATTCTCAAGATTAACAGGTGTCATCTTCCCTCATAGGGAGGTAAACACTTTGCCCAAATTGAGCAACAATTTTTTTTGCTTTGTTTTTCTCCCCACTTTTTACCTTTTTATGATTCTCTTCAGACATGCATTTGAAGATAAAATTGTCCATTAAGTTCTGGCGTTTTGGTCAGGAAACTCTGGAAATCCCTTACTTCGTTGAATGACTTTCTCCTTGTCTGAAATGTTATGCTGAACTTTACTTGGTAGTTGTTCCTTGGTTGTAGTCCCAACTCTTTGTCTTACTGAATATTAGATTCCAATTCCTTCGATCTTTTAATGTAGAAGCTACAAGGTCCTGTGGGATCCTGACTGTAACTCCTTAATATTTGAATTGTTTCTTTCTGGCTGCCTGTAGTATTTTCTCCTTCACTTGTTAGTTGTGGAATTTGACAGTGATATTTCTTGGGGTTTTGAGTTTGGGATTCCTTTTGAGAGGTAAACAGAGGATTCTTTCAATGACTATTTCTCCCTTTGAAACTAGCACTTCTGTGCAGTTTTCCTTGATGATTTCCTGGAAGATATTGTCCAGACTCTTTATTGCATTATGGCTTTCTCGCAGGTCAATTACTCTTAAATTTTCTGTCATGCATGTATTTTCCAGGTTAGTTGTTTTTCCAATTAGATATTTTACATTTTCTTCTATCTTTTCATTCTTTAGATTTTGTTTGATTGATTTTTGCTGAAAAGTTGAGTCATTGGTTTCTATTTGCCTTATTCTAATCTTTATCAAATTTTTTTCTTCAGTTAACTTTTGCATCTCCTTTTCCATCTGTCCAATTTTTCCTTTTAAGGAGTCATTTTCTCCAGTTAATTTTTGAAATTCCTTTTCCATTTGTCTAATTTTCCCAAATAGGTTTTGTGTTCCCTTTTCCATTTAACCAACTGTACCTTTTGGGGAGTTATTTTCTCCAGCCACTTTTTGTACTTCATTTTCCATGTGTTCAATTTTCTTTTGCAAAAGATGTTCTCATCAGTGAATTCTTTTTTTATAATTTTAAAATGCTTGGCCAGGTTTTCTTCTATTTCCTTCTTCAACTCTTCCAAGAGAGATGCTTGTGCTTGTGAGCAGTTCATAGTGCCTTCTGAAGTTTTAGATGGAAGTACTGACCTCTTTGGTGTTTGTCTTTTGGTCCTTATCCCCAGAGAAATATTCTCTGTTTTTTTCACGCTTCTTTTTCTTTTTTATACTCATGTTGTTGATTGTGTGTTGTGGCTTCTGGTTCTTTCAGTTAGAAGCTACAGAACTTTGTGTTGAACTGACATGTGAAAAAGCTAAGAGCAGGTTTTTGTTTTGTGTTTCCTTTATCAGTCCTGGGGTTGGCTTGTTAAGTGTGGGGGAGGAGTCATCTGGTCATGAGAGATCTCCTCAGCTGAACTGAGGGAAAGGCAAGCACAGGGGATGGTGATCCCAGCTCCCCTATAGCCTTCTCGTTTCCCCTGGATTACTGAGGCATGCCTAGAAGCTAATGCAAGTTGCCACCCCTCTTGGGGCTCCTCTCCTGGTACTGAGGTTTGTCTGTGTCCTAGTGCGAGTTTTCTTCACCCTGGGTCCTCTGTCCTTCTGGTTCACCTCCACCACAGTAGGAGTAATCCCTCTTAGCTATTTCCCTTGTCTCATGTGTTATGAGGCTTTTGATCCCCTCTGCTGTATCCACTGATCCTGGAGTTTTCTGGGGAAATACTTTATGGTTCTTTCACAGTCATCAAAAGGAGAAGAGAGGGCATTTACTGATCACTCAACCATCCTGGCTCCTAGAATTTCAAGTAGGTGACTTACCGATGTTTAATCTTCAGGCTGAAAGTCTCAGGGGCTGCTGTGCTCATATCTGTCACTCAGTGGCTCTCACTGACTTGACTGGTCTCCTACCCTCAGTTGTCACTCTGCTGATTTTGCCTGCTGCTCACCGGTTTCCCAGGACCATTCCACTCAGCTTGGCTGGACACTCTGTGCTGTGTGCTGGGGGCTCACTCCCATGGAACAGATCCTTTCTGTGGAACGAATCCTTCCTGCAGATCTTCTAGTCTGTCCTGGGATCTGAATCAGCTATATTCTGTCTCCCACTGGGTTCTGAACCTCTAAAATTGGGTCAGATTCTCCTTTCAGTGGTATCTGAAGGAGTTCGTCCAAGAGCTTCGGTGAATAGTTGTTCTCACTCCGTCATATTGGCTCCACTCCTGGAATATGATGTTCTTAAAGTCAAATGAAGTAGGATTAAAACCAAGAATCATCTACCCAGCAAAACTGAGTATAATACTTCAGGGAAAGAAATGATCATTCAATGAAATAGAGTGCTTTCAAGCATTCTTTCTTTTAATTTTATTTTTCATTTTCAACACAGTTCATATCACATAAAACAATTCCAGTTTTTGTCAGGTAGTATTTCTTTTTAAGACATTTACAATATAGACCACAAAAAATTTTTTTAAAAATATTAACCGAGACACAAATAATATTTATGTATGTTAACTTCACAAGCCCTTGACCTAATTGTCTCCACACTATTACCAAGAATTAAAAAAACCTAAGTTATTGTTATTGGTCTAAAGCCCTAAGCCTAATAGCTTAATTTTAGACTTAACCTCAGATGTTGCCCTACCAACAATATATAATTTACTAGATCTGGTTTTAAGCTTACAAACCTTTTGACCGTATGAAATCACCCCTAAGAGTAGAGATATTTCAGGGAAACAGCGTCTCGCCAACTTCATGTCAGTTCTAGATAGGAGTATATTGTCAACTTGCATTCAGTCAGATTTAAAATATGCCATGTGTCAGTGGGGAAATGGAGTCAGGAGAATCTTATCTCAGCCCAGGCTGAATAGTCACACTCTCACTCTTCCCGTGAGATCACCTTTTGCAGTTCATACTAGTGTCTCATGTGCTTACTTGCATCATGGATGGGAGTCTCAGATTGCCTTTCTTACTATCTATACCTGGAGTTAGACTCAAAAGAACAGTCACTTCATAGTCCCATAGCATCTTAAGATAGCAAGTTCCAATAACCAGGTGTCAAATACGACTATAATTTCACTTTGGCTAAGGAACATCTTTTGAGACAAGTCTTAAGTGGCTTACATGCTTTTCTATTCATGTTCTATTTCCTGATTAAATAGCAATCATGAAATCAAATTTACCATTAAAACTTTAACTTTTCCATCAATCCCAAATTTTACCCCAGGTTACCCACCTCTAGAAAATTTAAACTAAAATTCTTTTCCAGAAACTAAAGATGTCTTTGATTTAATCCAAGTAATTAATTGTCGATTGTTTAAATACTAATTGCTTTTATATCACTTTGTAACATGTCTAATTTTTCTCCCCATCCCTTTCCTTCCCTGTTCCTAATACCTTGAATTCTGATTACACTTTCCCTCAATATACCTTCCCTTTCAAGTATTCTTGGTGAAAATTCCAGAGCTGAATAAATATGTGACTTTCAAACACAAGAATCAAGAGAAGCATGAAAAGGTAAGTAGGAAAGAGAAATCATAAGGGACTTACCAAAGTGGAACTGCATACATTCCTACATGGAAAGATAATACTAGTAACTCTTGAACCTTTTTTCAGCATCTGGGTATTATACACAAACACACACACACATATATATGTATATATAGAGAGAGACAGAGACAGAGACTGAGAGAGAGACAGAGAAAGGCAGAGAACACAGGGTGAGTTGAATAGGAAGGGATCTCATATCTAAAAAAAATTAAGGAGTAAGAGAGGAATATATTGGGAGGAGAAAGGGAGAAATGGAATGGGTCAAATTATCTCTCATAGAAGAGGGAACAAAAAGCTTTTCCAATGATGGGAAAATGAGGGGATATGAGTGGGAAAAAATGAAGCTTATTCTCATCACATTTGGTTCAAGGAAGGAATAACAGATATACTCAATTTGGTATGAAAATCTATCTTTCACCAAAGGAAAGTAAGGGAGAAGGAGATAAGCAGGGTGGGGGATGATGGAAGAGAGGGCAAATGAGAGGAGGGAGCAATTGGAAGTAAACACTCTTGGGAAGAGACACAGGGTCAAAAGAGAGAATAGAAGAAATGGAGGTCAGAATAGGATGAAGGGTAATATAATTATTCTTACACAACATGACTATTATGGAAGTCCTTTGCAAAACTACACATAGATAGTCTATATAGAAATGCTTGCCTTCTCAGTGGGGATGGTTGGGGAGGCAGAAGGGAAGAGAAATTGGAACTCAACGTTTTAGGAACAAATGTTGAGAATTGTTTTTTGCATACAACTGGGAAATAAGAAATGCAGGTAATGAAGTAGATAAATTTATTTTGCCCTACAGGATAAGAGAAAAGATGGAGATAAGGGAAAGGAAGGATGCTAGAAGGAAGGGCACATTGGTGGAAGGCGCAATCAGAATAGAAGGCATTTTGGGGTGGGGGAGGGGAGAGATGGGGAGAAAATTTGGAACTAAAAATTTTGTGGAAATGAATGTTGAAAACTTAAATGAATTAATAAATAAAAATAATAAATATCTTTTTTTTTTGCCATTTTGGCTCCTTGAAATTCAAGTAGATGATTTACAGACATTTAATCTGTGGACTGATAATCTCAGGAGCAACTGCTGCATATACCAGGGCTTCCACTGCTCTTACTCACTTGGTTCTGCTGAACTCCTGTTCTGGGCCTATATGCCTGAGTTTTCACAGTACAGCCACTGCCTCAGACTACCAGGGGCTTCCTCAATAAAGTTTTCTTGGTGGGCTATGAAGCTGTCTTTACAATTTATGGGTTGAGATATCTGTAAACTGCCACTGCTACCTGTGACCCCATGCCCTGAAGGCTGATGCAGTATTGTCCATGGCCAAGGCTGGTCTGCGTTCTGCTCTGAGCCTGGTGCAATAGACTTTTCCTGTTCACCTTTAAGGCTATCTTGGGATGGAAATTTCTTTGACTCTGTCATTTTTTGGCATCTACTACTCTAAGATATTTTTTAGAGTCATTTTCACAGGTATTTTAAGAGATATGAGGGTAGAATTAGAAAAGGTCCATCTTTCTACTCCACCATCGTGATTCCATCCTCCAATAACATATAGCTTTTAAAGAGTATCTGTCAGATTTTCTGTACTTATTTCGTTTTCCACCCCATTTTTTTGAATTACTCAATGTCCCCCTGAAAATCTTCTTTCTTTAACCCTTTAATGATATTTTTTTGGAATTTGCATCATTTTTAAAAAATGTATTTTTTAGAAAATGATGCCTGTTAAATTTTAGATTTTGTTGTTCATTTGTAGAATGTTTCCTTGCCTTGAAATTCTGAAGACACAATATTGCATCATATAATCGTATGGTATATTGTAAACAAGTCATTACATGCAAATATTCCCGAAGGTGCATGCTGGATTTCCTTATAATATGTGACATGCTCAGCTGCCAACATTTGCTTGTTAAAGCTTGTTTGTGAATTTGACCAATGACCTGCTATAACTTGCCTTTTGTGTGTTTATTTGGAAAATAATGTAATCACTGTAACTTTAACTCTGTTACGCAACAGACAAGACATGCACAAAAGGTTTTTCAATTTTTTCTTATGCTGTCTTCTTTCCTTATTCTTTTAATGCCCCCTTATTTTTACATAAAGTCTCCCAGTTGTAGCTGAGTTTACTACTGCCCTCTTGGACCATTTCAGTGCTGCAGGGGTGTAATCACCTTCTTTAGGAACCTATGGATATGATTAATAAGGGTTGTTCTCACATTATGGTAAGGGTTTTCAGGGACATTGTTTGAGTGAATTAGTATGATGTGTGTACTACAGAGGAGACGTTAGAAAACACTCAAAGGAGCTGCATGCTCAATGACTACAGTAATGTAAAGGATAATTACACACAATGACAACTGATGAAATAAAATTATTTCAATACTTACGAATTGAAAATGAAACATATCTTCATCATCAAAGTAAAGAAGTGAGGGACTATGGACATAGAATAAGGTACATGGTATATTAATTGTTCTGTCAAATAGTTTTTCTAAAATATTTTTCTTTGTTTCAGTGGAGTGCTCAAGAGTTTTTTTTTTTTTTGCTTTCTTTTTTTGTAGGGGTTTTTGCATAGGGGAAGGAGTTTTAAGTGGAGATGGCCTTGTTTACATGCATGCACACCCACACACACACACACACAGTCAATATTATAATTTCAAAGAACTCACCAAATGAACCAGTAGACTGCCATTCTAAAGTGATGGAAAATATAATGCATGTAGTTTCTGCAATTAGTACATAACCAAACATATCTTTCTCTGCTTCTGTGTCATTAAAAGCCATATTAAGAATTCCTTTTTCGTTGATTTCATCTCACAATGATATTCCATTACAAAAGATATGTAGTTTACATCTATTTTTTTCCCTAAAAATGCATTACTTTCCTTCATCCATTGACTGCAACTATTTGGGGGCCTTGATTTACTTTCCAATTCTGCACTTAAAAGGGTTGTCTCTGGATCTCCTACAATGTCCTACAGGAGACTAAGACAAATAACATTCATTATGAAATATAACTTTCAGTGCATTTGCTGTGCTTGAATTGTAGTTTTGAATGATAGAATTGTTTATCAGAAGATATGAAGAAAGAAACAAACATCTAATATAGAAGTTCTTGGTTAAATTCTGCGAGACAACTTAAGAATATTACAGATCAATTTTGATCAATCAGTAAGCATTTATGAGGTGATATTGTTTTTTTGCTGGGCACCGTAATAAGGCTTGAGGATACAAAGAAAAAACAAAACAAGACAAACATACTTACTACCCTCCAAAAGGGTACAATTTACTGAAGGAAGCTTTGTGAAAACAAAAAATTGTAGCACCTGTTCATAATAACTACTTCATTTAAAGACTAGGGGCACCGTAATATCTCCTAAGGCAGACCTGACAATCTCCTTTTCGTTTAGAGATATTGCTGTTGTTGTTTGTTCTTAGTTTTCAAAGACCAATGACATTACAGGGTACACATCTTGTGCCTTAATAGGATTTACGTGAAGCAGAGTTGCCCAAAGTTATCGGCTTCACTCTTTCTTCCAGAATCATGGAAGTACAGTAGAAGAACAACAAGTAAAAACAACTGGACATGGCCAAGGATGCAGGGGATGGCCATAGCTCCACAGTCTGCTTCAGCTTTCTTCATGACCACTGGAATATATTGTTCTCATCTGCCCATCATGACAGGGTATGTCTTTATATGTTTGGGGTAGATATTTCCTAACTCACCTATAAGGTGAGGGCTGTTGGTTACTTTCAATCTGGTTTAGACCATGTTCTGACATGATTTTACCCTACTGTGTCTACAATGCACGCTATAGCTTCTTGGAGACACAGGTGAAAATTGGGTGAAAGGCAGACACCAAAGATGAATGAGCAGCATTGAAAAGGACTGAGATAGGCCTCACACCAGATGTCCTAGTCCTCCTTGAACCCCACATATTTCCCTATTATTTAGATGAATAAGATTCATCGTATTTTTTGAAGCCTCTAGTTAAAAATTCCTAACATTTGTCAAAGGTTGGACTTTCTACATTAGCTTATATTTATATATCATATAACATATTTACCTTTATTTATATTTAACGTTGTTATCTGTATATGACTCTATTCCTTCCTCTACATTTTTAGATTTTACATCAAAGTTTATATTTGATTCTTAGACAGTTGTTCCCTTTTACAAAAATTCTGTATGACATTACTAAATCCCTCATTCAAAGTCACTGATTCAAGATGGTGTATATACCCTGTATATACCAATTGATATTGAATTGTTCAAAAAATATTCAGATAAAATAAAGGTAACTACTTTTAATTATAATGGGATACTCAATTATACCTCACTCTGACAGAGGTATATTCAAGACCCAAAGAGAATAAAAGGGAAATAGGGTTAAAGGGGACGATTAAGTAGTTAAATTTACTAGGAAAAGGCTCCTGTTGAATTCAGAATTTGAGATGAGTCGTGAAGAGAGTCATAGATTTTAAAAATGAAGGTGACAAGAGATAGCATTCTAAACATAAAAGACAGAGAATGTAAAGGCACATGATGTATAATTTGTGAATCCAGAATGCAAATCTATATGACCAGACTTTACAATGAATGAAATTATGTAAGAAGAAGACAGAAAGGAAAGGACCTGTATGTGAAGAGTTTTAAATGATAGAGCAATTTATATTTCACCTTACAGGTAATAGTGAACCATTGTATTTTGTTGAGGGAGGTGAAGGATGGGGGTTGTTTATAAGTGTTTATAGAAAAACTACTATGGCAGCTATGTGAAGAATAAGTTAGAATGGGAAAGATGTAAAAAAGGAAGAAGGTTACTGAAATAATCCAGCAAGATATGATGAGGACCTGGTCTTCGGTAATAACTATGTGAATAGAGATAAGAGAATATATCCAAGAGATGGTGTAAAGGAAGACCATTACCGAATTGGGTGACTATTATGCTATACAAGATGAGTGAGAATGAGGAATCAAGAATATCACTGTGATGTTAAACCTAGGTGACTTGAAAGCTAGGGGGCTTTTTGACAATAGTTAGGAAATTAGGAAGAGCTATGTATGTTGAAGAGAAAACAAATATTTATTTGGAGTTGTTGAGTTTCAGATGCCTAGGGAACATCCAGTTCAAAATGTCCAAAACTCAGATATTAATGTAAGCCTGAAATGCAGGAAAATGTATAGAGTTGAACAAAAATACCTGGGAATAATTGGCATAGATATGATGATCAAACCTGTGGGAACTGATGGAATAAGCAAGTTAAGAAAATAGAGTGATAAAAGACGAAGTCTAAAACAGAGCTTTGAGGTATACCCACAGATAGCAGACTTGAAATGAACTAAGTCCATCAGAAACTGAGAAATTATGATCATATAGATAGGAGACAAAACAAGAGAGACTAGTAGTCCCTCAAAAAAAGACAATCTGACCCCCTAAAAAGAATAAAAAAGTTGACCACGACAAGCAAAAATGCAGATAGGAGACATTATCCAGGAAGTCTCAAAGACTACAGGGAGGTTAAGAAGGATATGAATTGTAAGTACGTTGTACTTAGTTACTAAGACCATTATTTAAAAGATAGAGACAAAGGAGTGAAATGACAAAGACATGGAGTTCTGAGCAGCAGGGGACTAAAGCGAATGTGACTCTTTGCACTAAGTCTAGCCAAAATATGGTTGTCTTGGGAGTAGGAAGTCACCCAGCTGCCTAAAGAGGGGGAAAACCTGTTCAGGTTTGAGGGAAAAATGAGGCACATTAAAGCTTCTGTGTCTATCAGCAGCAGGGCCAAATCCCTGAGTGGGCACTGTACTTCCAGCCAGGCTGAGATAGAGAGATTCATTCTCCCATTCCTTCACCCCTTCACAAAATGTTGAAATCTTGAAAAGAACAGTTTCAACTGAGTGAGGAGGTTGTACTTGAGATCACTGAAGGTTTAGGAGTGTTTGTAGCACATAAACAAAGTTCCAAGCTCATGACCCTTAGGGGCATCAACAAACTTCTGTGAAAGGATATACTGCTTGCCACCCTATATACACATTCCTTTACTTCTGAAGATGTGCGATGTTGGTTATAAATGTTGCATGTGTGTGTTTTGCAGAAAAGGAGTGTCAGGATTTGCAGGAAGCATGATCAAATAAACCTGTACAGAGAGAGACAGAGACAGAGAGAGACAGAGACAGAGAGAGAGAGAGACAGAGAGAGAGAGAGAGAGAGACAGAGAGACAGAGAGAGAGACAGAGAGAATATTTACTTCTGTGATTTACTCATTGCACAAGCCTTAAATGACAACCAAGCAGTAGTCATTACTTGTAAAGATGCATGAGAGAGAAGTTTTCTGTTTTTGTTCTTGGTGAAATATATCTTGTTTAATCCTTTGTGTGGGACAATTTCTTTATTTTGTACAGAAGTTGGAAGTTGAAGAATCTGTATTTGATCCAAATAAGCTATAGTTTTTACGTGGTTTTAAAACTGATCTCAATATCACACAGTCTTCTCAGTACTTGTAGTGAAATTTCAGAGAAGAACAGTGTTTCATTTACTCATCTGGGAACAAATCTATCTCAGTCCAGCTCTCATCTACTGCAGCAACATCATAACACTTTTCATTTTCTCATCTGCCATTCATTTAGCAATTGCCTCACCATATTTCACCCCTTCCTCCAATGAAAACAGCCCTGTCTGCTAGCAATTTAATTTCAATACGGGAAAGTGTGTGTCAAGAAAATGTTTGTGCATCTCACAGAACATCATGGATATATTTCTAATCTAAAAGTTGGTCTTAGAGTGTGGTAATTAAACTAACCTTGAAGTCAATTGGGGTAGAGGGTGTTGTGAAAGATATTATCTAATTCCACTTAATCATTTATTATGCTAATATCCTGAGAATCTATTTTTTTCCTACTGTGTGTACTCTGTTCTTCGATGTAAATCGTGACTCATCTGATTTGTATGTCAAGGTAAGAAATATTTATTAAGTGACTATATTATTGGACTGTGTTAAATTAACTCACATGTTCCTAATTCCTGGTCCACAACCATTCTAATGCTCTGCATTAGAAATTAGGGAATTCAAAGACAAAGTCTTCACTGCCATCAAGGAAACTATATGGCACAGCAGGGATAGGGGTTCATGAGTTCTCTATAGTACACACGTACAAAATAATTTCAAGAGAGAGAAAGGAATCAGGAATAGTCTCCACACAGAAATTGGTAATTGAGCTGTGGTCTGATTGAAGCAACAGTTTCTATGAGGTAGAGGCAAAGAATATATTGCAGACATGGAATACAGAAGGTAATTTGTGCACTGGTATGTGATAGAATGCCATGTACAGCAAATAACTAGCAATAGTTTGACTGGAATCAAAATTGCTTAAAGAAGGATAACATGACATTGGGAGGCATTATGAACTTTTGGACTGAGAAAAATCTGAATTCAAAAGGCTTCCTTTCATACTTTCTACCTATATGAATCTTAGCCCTTGCTAAGTAATTTTACTGAAAGTTTTCTGTTGATTTCATCATTGATAAAAAGGAACCTCAAGGTGAGGAATCACCTTCTACCAATGTGGGGTATTATCCTACCTTCATTTTAGAATCTTAAAAAACACTAAGCAAAATCTTCAAGATTTACTTAGCAAATATGTCAGGATCTAAAAAACAGGTCCTCTTGCCTTCAAGACCTTAAATGACACAAGCCCAGTTCTCTATCCATTATGACATTTTCCGTATCCATATCTCCATGCATGTGTCCTTATGATCTGTGAAACTCTTCCTTCATAAAGGCCTGTGAACTGACAATCACAAATATTATTATCTCTATTTAATAGGTGAGAAAATTTGGGCTGAGAATGATTAAGTTACTTATTTAAGTACATGTAATTAATAAGTGTAGGGGCCAGGATTCAAGGCCAGGTCTATTCCTAACTCTTGATTACTGCTCTATGCACTATTTGCAGGTATCAAACACAAACAGAAATGGTACTTTAGAAATGAAAAATTATTATTATTCTTGTTTTATTGTATTTGTGTTTAATTTATTAAACATTTTCCAATTGAATTTTAAACTGATTCTGCTGGACTTGGGAATTTTGCTACTGCAAACCTGTGGGCCATGAGTTTGATGTGTTATGTAACACTTCCAGTACAATCTGGAAGATGTTTCATCACAAATACTTAGAATTCAAGAATTACCAAAGGATATGGGTAAGTTAATTTTTTTAAAAAAAATCTCACTTTCTCATTAATTTGCTCTATTATGATTTTGGGAATGCGTTCAAGAACTATAATTCTAATGAATCTTGAATTGACAGTGTGAAATAATAGATAGAGTGCCAGGCCTGGATTCAAGAATATTCATTTCCTGAGTTAAAATCTGGCCTCAGATACTTATGAGCTGTGTGACTCTTAAACATGTATGACTCAATTTATTTATCTGTAAAATGATTTGGTGAAGGATATGGCAAACCACTCCAGTATCTTTGCCAAAAATTCCAAAATGGGGTCATGACGAGTAGGATACAACTGAAAATTGAACAGCAATGTCAACAAACAAGCTCATAATATGGCTTTGAAATATCTTAACTACTTTTTATACTGTTAACTCTTGAAGCAGAAGCAAACCAACACTAAAATATAATGGAGGAAGTAAATATTTAAGGAATCTAATGAGAAAAATTCCCTAAAAGCTAGAATTTTTCCAAAGTGCAATGGTAGGAAATAGGTTCACTTTAACTCTTCCAGGAAAGACAGGATGACCACTTTGGCAGGGTTTAGGGGAGGGAATTCGTGTAGAAGAAAGGATTTTTATTCACTTACACGTTGAATGAAGCCCTTTACAATTCATATATTTTCTGATTCTTTTGTTAATTCAATAATTCTTTTTTTTTTTCAATCCATAGTCATTCCCTGCAGAAACTCTCTTTACAGGTTAGGTTTTCTTAAAATAAACATGAACACTTGCAGATTTTAACCTGAATTTTTGTGCCCTGCTATTTTTATCAGAGATTTGTAGAATGTTAGAGTTATGGAGACCTTAGAGATCCTCCAGTCCAATTTCTTAATTTTACAGATAAGAAAATTTCCAAGAAGTCAAATGAGATACTCAACATTGCACAGTGTTTAAGGGGCTTAATTAAGAACAGAAACCAGGACCAACTGAATCAAACTGTCTCCAAAATTTTGATAGTATATTAGTCACATCCCAATGTGCACAGGAGGGCCTGCTATCACGAATTCTTAGGTCTGCATTCACAAAAGGAAAGCAACTTTCAAGGCATTAACAATAACTTTTATCAAGCACATGTATCATTCCTTTAACTAAGCACATATATCATTCACCTAGTCCAGGGGAGTTAACCCCATGAACTTCAAAGAAAATAACGAGAAATCAAAGACCAACAGACATGGCTTCCTCTGCCTAAATTCAACAGACAGGTTCAACTGTCTTACCATAGTTACCAGAGAGGGAAGCACTACCATCTGGTATTTCAAAGCTTGGGGGTGGGGTGGTCGTCTCTTTTACTGACTTCCCAGAGACTTCATCTGGCCAAACAAATACTTCCATTCAGTAAACCCCAAAGTAAAACCTCAAATGAGAGTATTTATAACTTTTCTAGAGTCCTCAAAACCATTGAGAACCAATGCCTCATTAACCAAAGGCATGGATCTTCTGAACAATCTTCCCTAATCAAATCCCCCTTAATGAGCAGGCTCATTAATGGATGAGGACAATTTTTAATTACATTAAAATAATTAATAATACAAACATATATACTGTTTCCAGCGACAGACTGTCTTGTTTCTATACTTTACTCCTACTTTACTCTTGATTGTATGTAGCCAAGGCAACATTCATAGCACTGTGGTTACTATGAATATGACAACATAGTTTTCAATTGCATAATATGGAAGACTCTCCATACAACAAGGAGAAGAAAATATTTACTTTTAGTTAGACACCAAAAAACCAAATTCCGGAAGCAGAAAGCAAAATCTGTCATGATGATTAAGAAGTTAATAAATATGATTACCTCA
The DNA here is from genome assembly GCA_028658325.1 of Potorous gilbertii. Lineage (NCBI taxonomy): Eukaryota > Metazoa > Chordata > Mammalia > Diprotodontia > Potoroidae > Potorous > Potorous gilbertii. The sequence goes on from CM053770.1 coordinate 536,228,193, forward strand.
AGGAGGAAAGTCATTCCCAAGCCCCCCTTTTCAACCTTGGCTTTCTAGCAAGCAAACACTCATAAGCCTCATCCTTGTAGTACATGACTGCCTGTGTCTTCTCACCTCTGTGTGGACCACAATCACTCCCTTCCTCTTGGTTCTGCTCCACCCTTCCTGTTCCTCCTATTCAGAAAGCTCTTCCCACCGTATGTGACTTAGGGTTCCAGGTGACTTAATCGGCCCATTAATGAATAGGAAACATTTTCCAATTCAAATTACCATTATAGATTGATAAAGGCAAGATTCAATCAGATTCACTTGATTATAATAAAACAAAAACAGCAAGAGGTACTATTTTGCTTGCCACTACACTCCACCCTTCCAGGATCCTTGGCCTTACAATCTAAATGGTCATGGATCTTGGAACAAACAGGGTCAATATACTTCTTGATTATGCTAATACAAAAATAGTAAAAGATTCTACTTTCCTTCCCTTTAAATATCCATTTCAAAGTAATGTTAAAAGTGGCATAGTATTGTAAAACTTCCCACAATTCCATACAACTGCTCTGATTTCATTATGCGTTAAGTTTCTCATAGACATCTTTACTATATAAGATTGTAGTGACTGGCTATGAAATAGAGGGAATAAAATGAGGGAGAAAAATTCATTTTCTCTCCATAATATTTCTAATGTTCATTCTCTCCTCTCTGCTCACACTTCCAATGCCCTAGATTAGGCCTTTATCACTTCTCACCTAAACTATTGTTAAACTGGTCTCACTGCTTCCTATTCTCTTCAGTGGTGTCCCATGTAGCATATCTTGAATTCTGGACTATTGAGTCATGTACTTAAGTCAGCAAGGAATTTATTAAGATCTATATATGGAAGGAATTGATCAGTGAGTCTTTCCTTGGAAAAATAGATGACTTCTTTATCCTTTCCCCTAAATTCTGTTGAATAGGTTGACTTCTCTGTCCTCTTCTGTATATGGATATCTTTTCTCTAAGTCCATTGCCTTTTTACAGATAACTTTAGTAAGATAAAAATCTTGCATGTAATTAAATACCTTGTATCCACATCAGAACTCTTCTCTATCCCATGTCTTGCATAACCCTGCATAGCATAGCCCATAATTTCACTGAGTTAGGCAAACCCCTCTGCTATGCCAAGGCAGTAATACAGGATTATAGAGAACGAGTGTTTCACATATACGAGTTTTACATGGATAGAGAGATAGTTGTAAGTATAGAGTTATAGATGCAAGCACATTTATTTTTATCTATTCACAAAATGCATATTGAATCACATTTGCTTAGTCTTTACTATTATTTTCATCTCTAATATAGTGGAAAACACTGAAATAGAAGTCATGATTAAAAAACAATTCAATATTAATTAGTATTTATTCTCTTTGGAGAACTTACATTCTAGACATCAAAGATGAAATATAAACAAAAATATAAATGAAATATATGAAAGGTAATTTGGGAATGGTAGTCTTTAAGAAATAAGGCATTAATGAAAGGTCTCATGTAAGAGGTGCTCTTTGAGGTTATCTTTAAAGTCAATGATGTATTCTAAGAGCTAGAGACAAGGAAGGAGAGTATTTAAAACTTGGAGAACACTTACCTATGCAAACTCATGAAGATGGCAGGTAAGATGTCATCAGTAAGAGGTAGAAAGTAGACCAAGTTGGCTGGAATACAGAGAGTGTGAACGGGAGTGATATATGTCTAAGAAGTTGGGAGAATATAATCTCCAATTCTATCTGTGCCAAAAATTTACTGTGTGAACTTTATGAGGTCACTCTTGATGACAATTTCTTCATAAGCAAAATGATGGAAATTGACTTAATTTTAATTAACTTCCCTTCAAAATTGAATCTATGAGTATGCCACTGACTTAGTAGTGCCACTCCTATTTCTGGTTCTTCATCTGTAATGTTGGTGATGGGGATGATGAGGGGATGGGGTGAAATACTTCACAAGCATATTTTGAAGATAAAATGAGTTAACAATCATGAAAGTGTTTTGAAAAGTACAAAGGCTTATGCAAGTATAACCTGTTATTAGAAAAATTGCTTGCTGATATGTCATTAGACATTATAAAGTATATTGGATACAGAAGCAGTATCTGAGTCAAGAAGTTTAAGCACTGAAGTTGACAATACTGTTCCTTGGCCTTGGGCAAGTTACTTATGAGTATCCCAGATAATTTTCTAAGACAATAAATTACACAACAGTTACTAATGTACCAGTAGAGGGAATTTCTTTCTTGGAGACTCGCTACAGCAACAAAATATTATATACACACATTCTCTCTCTCTCTTTCTCTCTCTCTCTCTCTCTCTCTCTCTCTCTCTCTCTCTCTCTCTCTCTCCACACACACACACACACACACACACACACACACCATATATTTTAGAGACAAACACTAATGTAGTAATGAATAACTTTTCAGAGTGTACATCAATGGCTTCCAATATTAGCTTTATATACATATGTAGTATATAAATGATGTATTTGGGGAAGGAAATCTAATAATCATCCTTCTTGGATTTTTCAAAACACATTTTCCTACTAGGGAGGTTTTAGTACTTTATAAATATCACTGTAATGTTTTTCAGTCAAGCAGATTGTGCCTTCTGAATTAACTTCTGAATTAAGATTTTTTTTCCTGATAATAAATAAGTTATAATGTGATGGATTCCAATGGGGCTGCATTCAATTCTGTGCCAATTTATTCTAGAGGTATATGAAGTGTGTCATTCCTCTTCCCAAGGAGAGCTGATGCTATTCCATACAGCCTATCTCAGGGCTTTTAAATCCGGAGGGAAATTATATTTTAACTTACTTAAGGAAAAAAGGCAGCATGGCTTGACACTGAGGATTAACTGCTCCTACATAAGTTAATTTATTTTAAGGATGGGATACTTTCTGGATATTGATTTGGATGGTTTGACTTTATGGCTCATATATTACAGGCACACTTGGTGAGTATTATGCAAATGTGATCCTGAAAATTAATATGTTGAGTATTCATGAAACAAGGAGGAAAGCACTAATTGCTCTGATGATCTAGAGTTTTCAAATGTAAAAAAGAAATGAGATTTGAGGAGAATCAAGCTGGTTTCTAGAATGGCACTGAATAATTGAAGTAATTTATCAAGTCTCTAAATACCTTCTTGCATGGCTTTATAACTCCCTTGTATACTTTATAAGCACCATGGCCCAAGGAAAATAAGGTGGCAGGACAGAAATAGAGGTGTTCATCCCTTTGAATTGATGTAGATTTTTTAAAAAATGATGATTTCTCTGTCTTTTTCAGAAACACGGATGGAAAAAGGTGTGCATTTCTGTAGCCAAAAATTCACTCAGCCTTCTTCAAGTCCTTTCTGAGACACTGTGGTACTTATATGTGGACGTGAGAATGAATATAAAAAGATTCTACTAATATGAAACTTAACAGAGAGTAGAGGAGCTCAGACTAGTTTACAGGGAAGCATACGGAGTTCAGATTTCTCAGTTCTCAGAACGATTCCATCTCCACCAAGGGGAACCAAGTATGATTGGAAAATGAACCTATCCGAGTAGATTTAGGCATGCCCTTAAAAGTCAAATTTCTGCCAAGGAATGTGGTAAAAATGGCTGTTTATATTGACAGTCTGACCTGACTGTGAAGCTTCGTTTGCCTCTTATAGAATAAAGGGGTCAGCTACCAAGCATTTTATTGATTCCGTACTAATAGAGTATACACATAATTCTATCGGATACTTCCATCTGCATTATCTTTAAAAATAATCAATTGAATATTAATAGTGCATTTTCCTATGTAAATTACACTGTGGAAAAGTGGGATCGAATAGAGTATTGCTTAGTTTGGTCACTAAAACGTGGTAAGTTTCTGGAATTTTTCTGATAACCCAGTAGAACACAAAGAGGTAACTTGATAGTATAATAAAAGACGAAGAGAGAGAGAGAGAGAGAGAGAGAGAGAGAGAGAGAGAGAGGGAGAGAGAGAGAGGAGAGGGAAGGAGAGAGAGCAAAGTTAGCAGATAGATAAACAATACTGTGCATATTCACAATACTTGTCCCACAATGCATTCATTAAAATTCATGCATTTTACTCACATGAGAGCTTCTTTTATCTCCACATAAAAACTTTCTCCCTTTTTTGCTTATAATTTTGACGATATAATTTACTTGATTCCAAATTCATGACCAATTATGAATGAACAATTGGAAGTAATATCTGGTGATCCTACAGGCGGTTGGCTACAGCATTTAAAACAAGAAAGGCCAAATGAGCATAATGATATCACTTTACCATAGACTGGTGCAATCAGTGACATTCCATTTATTGATACTCACTATGATGAATAGGCATCATCAGAAAAAAAAGGCTATATTATGTTGAATTTGGTTTGAGAATATAGGAAATGGATGAACTGCATTTAAGAAAAAAATTATCAGTAGTGATTGAAAGGGGAAGTGGGGTGCAAAAAGTTATCTTGAAATATGGAGAAAATTGAGTATGCAAAATTTCTCATTCCCTGGTGGTTCTATATAGCAAAAATTTGCGTATAATGTACTTGATTGAAAAGATAAAAATATAAATGCATGAAACAAGGGAATGAAGCATAAATCAATTCATATAAAACGAATGCTACCTTTGGGGTCAGAGGAGAAGGTTTGAATGCAACCTCTCTTATAATGACTCTGTGACAATGAAAAAGTTATATGAACTTTTTGAAGTTCCATTTCCTCATCTGAAAAATAAGGAGGTTAACTAGAAACCTCTAAATTAAATTCCAGGTGAAAGGGAATGAAGGAACAGAAAAGAATAGCAGATTAGACAAAGGGTAGAGAGAATATTTTATAAGATTAGCATAGTGTCTGACACAGGCTAGGCAAGAAAAAATGCAGATTCGATTGGACTGCTTACCTATTAGAAATACTGGTGGATTAAAACGTTTTAAGGTTTCCCTTTGAGATATTGACTATGCACTGACAAACTAAAGGAAGAAAGGAAAGGATATTTTTCTTTGCTTTCCTGGGAAAGAGGAAGATTATTAATTTAGCTGAACATGCACTGGGTTTGAGCAAGCACTCATTTTTGATTACTAGAATATAAGTAAAATGTAATCCCCTTGAGGACTAGGAAAATGCTTATTGAATTACATCAATTCTAATAAGATTAATAATCATAAAAATATCACTATATATTTAATAATTTAGGGTTCGTTAAGCACTTTACATCACCTCATTTGATCCTAACAACAACCTTGTGAGATGGGTGATATTCATATCCTTATTGTTGAGAAAATTGAAGCTCAGAAATGTTTAGTTATTTGTGCAGGATCACATAACTCATGAATATCTGTGAAAAAGTTTGAACTCAGTTCTTTCTGACTCCAAATCTTGCACTCTATCTACTATGGAGTACTATATCTACCATTTTAGTATTTCATGGATACCCATCTACTTATATGTATCCTTGAATTCAGAAAAGTGAATATTTCCTCGGAAAATTCAGATTACAGTGTATACATAACCATGGATATGGATGTAGACTTATCTTCCATAAGTTTGCCACAGGCAGTTTATCCAGGGTGCCAGGAGTCATCTTCACCTTTTTCCAAATATTGAAAAGACATACTGAACTGTATAGTAAATTGATTCTCACCACATGAATTTTTTGAAATAAGTATTTCCTTGATAACACCCTCTTTATGATTCTTCCTCAGAAGGCTTTCTTTGCATTGTATTGTAGCCCACTCAGTTATCTTACCATTGTCCTCTGTTTATTACTCACTTTTTAATTTTGTGAAGACTATAGTATTCCATGACTCATGACTACACAATAATACCAGTAGAATATTGTGTGACTATTAGTCCAAAACGTGGACTGTTTGTCTGTTGCCCCTTGCAAGTAATGTAGCAAAAGTATTAAAAAATGTTTCCTAAAATCTAAGGAGAAGAATAAAATTGCAGGGAAATATACACGTACATACATATAGAAATGTATGTATGCATGTATGTTATGTATGTACTTAATAATACATATCTCAGATAAATTAAAATATTCTAAACCAATTTAAGTTGTTTTGCATATAATTACTGAGATGTATGTATTGCTATCGATTTCTTTCTTTCCTTTGTCTTCCTCACTTACCTTTATTAATATTAATCTCATCCCTTCCATTTGGAATCACCTTGACAGGATTTCCTATATTTTCTTTTATTTCTGTGTAGCAGAGATTATAATTCTTTCTCATCCTTTAATATGGGTAATAGTGCTAAGGGAAGGTGGTATCCTCCTCATAACTTTTCTTGGTATTTTGGGTAGCAGACCCATTGGGAAGCCCAGGTAAAAGAGAATGGGGTGCTCCCATTTACCCCATAGGTCCAATGGGTAATGCCGGTGTTAGCAAGATAATCCACATCCCGGGGTGACAGACACAAGTGATGAAATTCTCTAGGAGTCTATAGGGAACCAAGAAAAGATATCTATTTGCAAGGTAACAAGGGTTAAGAGTTATGATATCTCTTCGGATGCCTCTTGTGTGTAGTGGGGATTATGGTGACTAGTACGCAAAAGAAAACCTCAGGATAGTCACTGGCAATCTGGTCAACAGGTACATGTGAGCTAGACAGACTGCTCTTGGAGGCAAAGAGGTGGAAGTGGAGACAGAAAATTGGGTCTGGAGTCAGAAAGACCTGAGTTCAAATCTAAACTAAGTGATCTCTAAGGTCCCTGCCACCTTGAAATCCCATAAAATCACATGATATTCAAGATACCCAAGACACTCAGTAGAGACCCGGCTAACAAAGCAGCACTATCACAAGGACACCATAGAAGCACAGCAGTTCCCAAGGGCCCGTCTTTTCCTCTGCACATGGCAGGTTCTCATCAAGAGGAATGAGGAGAAGAGCAATCAGAGCAAACCACCTGCAATGTAAAAGACGTCAAGAGCAACTATTCAAAACAAGACATACTCTGTTCTTCCTGCTGAAGACTAAAGTGGGGCAGCTAGGTGGTGCAGTGGATAGAGCACTACTGCAGGAGCCAAAGGACCTGAGTTCAAATCTCACCTCAGACACTTGACGCTCACTAACTTGTGACCTTGGGCAAGTCACTTAACGCCAATTGCCTCATCCTGGGTCATCTCCAGTCATTCTGATGAATATCTGGTCACTGGATTCAGATGGCTCTGGAGGACACGTGAGGCTGTTGACCTGCACAGCCCTCCCTCACTCAAAACGAAGTCAAGTGCAAGTCATGGCATCATTTCTTTGATATCATGGTCTTCTTCAGCAACTAAGGATGAGCACACAGTTTTTCACATTAGTGACAGTGATGTGTGACACTTCTCAGCACAGAAGTCTCCCCTCAAACTTTAATTGCAATTTGGTTCATTACCATCCCCTATTCTGTAATATAACAAAAGTCATAGGCATTTTCTATAAACAAACTCACTTCTCATTCTGTAAACGCAGCTACCTTTTTACATATAATGACTTGTGTAGGCACTTTATGATGTAGTTCAAATGCTGAAAGAACAAAACAATAAAATAAAATCTTTATATTGTTAACATTTAAAGAAACTAGCATTATTCAATCTTCAAGGTGCAAATTCACAACACTTAACAAAGACTTTCAATTTCATTCTTTCTTTTTTTCTTTATTATTATACAGCATTTTTAATATTTTGATAAAACATAAAGAGTATATACAACTAATAGACAGAATAAGAAAGGGAGGGGTGAGTATCCAAACTTCAGGATAAAAGGCTGTATGTGTATCTGATAGACAAGGATAATCCTCCATCACACTGTAAATTCTGCAAAGTTTATCCTTATTCTCTCCTCCACGTGTGGGAGTTGTGTGTTACAGAACATACTGCTACTTATTACTGATCGATGTCTCTCTAATGATCACAGGAGGAACAATTCCTGAATCCAAATTCTTTTTTATGTGAATGTGGAAGATACTGAGAACTTAGAGGCAGAAATGTCTCATGTGGCTTGTACAGTGGAGAAAATTTTTGATGACAAACGTGATTTGTATGATCGTTTTGTGAACAACGCGAATGTGAAGACACACTATGAACACTTGCAGCCACTGCTTAATCTCAATGGTGCTAACAAGGAAAAATACTAGAGAGGAAATGTAATTAGCAGAGGGAGATATTGTTGCACTCTCAGGAGGTGAGTTAGAACTACAACCTGTGCAAAGAACTCTTCTATTTTTCCTGGAGCAGAACAATAGAATGTTATAGATTTTGCTAAAAAATCTCTGTAAGCTAGGACAAGAACTAAGAGAAGAACATGTTTGGGGCATGGGCCTGGACCCCTAGGGCAACAAAGGTTCATGATAGACCTGCTGAAAGTATATGACATTGATGTGATATTGGTCAGTGAATATCCTTGTTGTGCACAGAGAAAATTAGTGAAAAAGTATTCCCTCATGTGAAGAGAAGCATTCTTGGAGTTCACCCCACTGGTTCCCAAAAGATTTCATTTTTAATATAAGAAATTTATATAAAAGGATATTATTTATGCTTTTAAAATGTAACTTTTATATTTTGATTTTTTTCCTTTCCCTATCCCTCAAATTGAACCACTTTGGTTTTGTATTCTGTCTTTGATATAACCTTTACCTAAAGCTGCCCAGGCTTCTAGTCCTACTGCCTTCATCTGATCTGACTTTGAGAAGTGGGAGAGAAAGTTGATTTCTTAAGATCTTCTAGAATGACTCAAGGGTAAGATTGAGTGGAAGATCTGTTACCAAAACAGGTTTCTGGAAGGCTACTTCTCTAAAACACTGGAATTGTTTTGAGGATGGTTTGGAGAATTTCTATAACTGGCAATATGCAAGAGAAAACAACCATCTGTCCAGTCTTATAAAAATACACCGTTACCTGAAGGCAAGGGATCGGATACCCTCTTTAGGTCTCTGGATGTATTTTAGAATTTTAATTCTCTTGGAGAATGGCTTAATAAATTATGGTATATGAATGTAATGGAGTACTATTGTGCCATAAGGAATGATGAACAAGAAGACTTCAGAGAAGCCTGGAAGAACTTATATGATCTGATGCTGAGCAGAACCAGGAGAACTTTGTGCACAGCAACGACCACAGTGTGCGAGAGTTTTTTCTGGTAGACTTGGAACTCTGTAATAACACAAGAGCTTACTGAAAAAAAAATCCCAGTGACGATTTTCTAAGCAAAATGCCTTCCACACTCAGAGAAAGGAATGTGGAAGTCATTCGCAGAATGTAGCAGATCATGTTTGTGTGTGGGGGGGGGGGTTTAGTGTATTATGTTTTGATTTGTTATATGATTTCTTCCATTTATTTTAGTGCGAATACATAGCATGACTACAGTGAAAATGTGCTCAGTAGGAAAGTATGTGTAGAACCTATACAGAATTGTATGCTGTAATGGGGAGGGAGGCGGGTAGTAGGGGGGAAGGTGTGGGGGGGATACAATCTTAATTTTAAGGAATTGATTGTAGAACATTTAAAATAAATAAATAAATAAAAAGTAAAGAAAAGGAATTTTAATTCTCTAATCTCATCAGGATTTCCTGTTTGGTGATAGTTTCTTCAATTAAAGGAAGCAAAATATTTGGAGTCCACAGAATGTCTTGTGTTGGTTAATGACTCTTAAGAAGTTCTGGAATCTTATGTATGTAACTGAGTGTCTTTCCATCATAAGGTCCAGGCCTTTGGTTTCCATTCACTTTATGGAATTTTACGGTGTTCATTAGACATAGGTGTTTAAGATCTGCAGAGATTAGAGGGGGAAAGCCTTACCAGATGGCAGAAGACAACATTATTGGAAAATGTCAGAAATTGCTGGATTGCACCTCAAGATAAATATTTTCACCGAAGGTCTTTTAAAGTGTTAGATTCTATGAATGTGGGGCATTTTAAAGACAGTGGAGTAATAGAAGAAAAAAAGAAGCATCCAGATGTTCCAAAGAAGAAGTTACATACTTTTTTTCTCTTCATGATTGAAATGCTAGACACTGTCCATAGCAAAAATGAAATTCATTGAGTCTATTGTCTATACTTGAAATTCCATAGTTAGTTACGTATCAAGCAAAATATATATGTATGTATATGTGTGTTCATACACATGTATACATGTATATATACGTACTCATGAATTTACACATACACATGCATATATACATAGACTTATACATATATGTGTGTATATATACATATATGTGTGTGTATATCTATACCTATATATGTATATACATACATATGTGTGTATATGTGTGTGTGTGTATATGTAACCCTATATCCCCCTTCCCTTCCTTCTCCTCTCCAAAGGAGGGCAAATTTTGGTGGCCTGAGTTTGTCCACTTAACTTGGGGTTGGGGTCCACTGGCTAAATTTCTCCTTTCACTTCCCTTCCCTTCTTTAGCCTTCCCTTCCCTTCCCTAACTTTCCCTTCCTTTCCTTTCCTTTATTTTGCCAAAACATTAAACCTACTACACACTGAAGCCCATAGACTGAGCAACATTGAACTATTCCATACTTCTTAAATAGGCCTATTCACTGAATGGCCGTTACCTCATCCTAAGTAAGTACTCAAATAGACCTTGGCCAAAAGGGGCTAAGGTCTCCCATTGCATCCTGGGCCACATCAAGTCATTCTAATGAATATCTGGTCAATGATTTCAGATGACTCTGGAGAAAAAGTGAGACTACTGACCTTGCACAGCCTTGCCTCACTCAAAAGAACATGAAGTGCAAGTTGTGTCATCATTACTCTGATGGCATGGACTTCTTTGGCACAAAGGATGAATGCAGCAGTAAACAACATGCGCACACATACATACACACACAGACGCATGTCTGTGTGTGTATATCAATATTTCCTCATTGTTCTTCCCAACTATGGTAATTAATCTGGTGGATCAGAGTCATGGTCACAAATATTTATATTAAAATAACACAGCAAGAGAAAGAAAGGAGAGAAAGCACATCTCACCAACACTCAGAATTAGAAGACTGAAGGTAAGACCCAACACAAAGAACAGTTCTATGCCACCACTCCCCTGGGCTAGATTATGAAATGTCTCATTACAGCTCACCAAAGCAGGCTGTTGACTATGGTTCACTAACAGTTCCCCTCTTCTGCTCCCACGTTAACTACTTACTTCTTAGATCATGATTTTGAAAGGCATTCAGGCGGAAAGCTGTGTGGTAAGTTGGATGGGTCTGCAACTCATGTTCAGTGGCTTTTTGACCACTACATCCTGAAAGAAGTCACTGTGGGGATTCCATTTTATCTAGGTAGGAAAGAAATTAGATTTCTCTGTCTCAGAAGCAGAGTCAAGATGGTGGAGTGAGAACAGCTACTCACCTAAGTTCTTAGACAAACTCCGTTTTTTAATGTAACTTTTTTTTAAATTTAATTTAATTTATTTTATAATGTTCTACAATCACTACTATAAAACTTAGATTATTTTTGCCCCCCCCACACCTACTCTGCACCACCCCCCTCCTTCCCCAAGCCAGCATACAATTCTATATGGGATCTACATACACTTTCCTATTGAATATGTTTTTACTATAGTCATGCTGTGTAGACAAACTAAAATAAATGGAAGAAATCATATACCAAATAAAAACATGATACACACACACACACACACACACACACACACACACACACACAAGATCTGCCATATTCTGTGAATGAATTCCATAGTTCTTTCTCTGAGTGTGGAAGGCATTTTGCCTTAGAAAAAAATGGAATTTTTTTTAAAGTTCTTACGTTATTACGAATTTCTAAGTCACACTTGCACACTGTAGTGATTGCTGGGCACAGAGTTCTCCTGGTTCTGCTCGTTTCACTCAGCATCAGAACACATAAGTCCTTCAGATACTTCTAAAGAGAAAATCTGACCAAAATTTGGAGGTGCAAAATCCAGTAAGAGAGAGAATGTGGCAGATTCACAGCCCAGGAACGACTGGAAGGTCACTGTGAAGGATTTGCTCCATGGAGGTAGAGGAGCACACATCACACAGCACAGAGTGCCCCACCACGGAAGGGCCCAGTAGGAAAGCCCCAGGCCATACTGAGGCAGCAGCAGCATTGTGGGATCTGGGATATATCAGTCAAGGAAGAGAGTTCAGCAGAACAGAGTGAGTGGGATCCGTGGAGTCCCAGATAGCTACAGCAGCTGCTCCTGAGTCTATCAACCCACAGATTAAATGTCTGTCAATCACCTATTTGAACTTCCGGGAGTCAAAATATCAAAGTGCTTGGTAAATACTCTCTCTCACCCTCCTCTTGTTGACCTTGAAAGAACCGTAAAATGATCGCTGGGATCAGCAAAAAAAAAGGGGGGGGGCAAACAGTCCCATAGCATGTGAGGCTAAGAAAATCGATAAGGAAGATTCCTCTTGTTGTGATAGAAGCAGAACAATGGAGGACCAGAGCTGTCCCAGATACCCCCACCTCAGTGAACCAGGAGGGTATCAGGAGCTCCAAAGGGGTAGAGTTTCACAACCACCCACACCAGGATTCCCAGGTGTGCCTTAGGACACCAGGAGAAATGGAAAGACATTAGGGTATCCAGGATCACCAACCACTGAGCTTGCCTTTGCTGCAGCTCAGCAGAGGAGACACCCCATGGCAAAGACCACCCCTACCTGTAGCTTGTTAACAAACTAGCTCCAGGGTAAACCCAAGGAAACACAAAAAAACTTCAATTGACCTCTGCTTTCTCACACCAGTCAGCTCAGCACCAGGTTCTTTAGCTTCTACCTGAAAGAACTAGAGGCCACAACACACAAAGTCTCATCATCATGAGCAAAAAGCAAAACAAGGAAGAAAGGACCACAGAATGTTTCTATGGGGAGAAGGACCAAAACATAAATATCAAAGAGGTCAGCAATGAGACTGCATTCCCATCTGAAACTTCAGAAGGGTGTATGAACTGGTCGCACACAAATGGAGCACTCTTGACAGAAATGAAAAAGGATTTTAAAAGTAAAATTAGAAAAATAAAAAAAGAACTGGGCAAAGATTTTAAAAGTATGAAAAAAATAATTAACTGAAGAGAATAGCTCCTTAAAAAGAAAAATTGGAAAAATGGAAAAAGAAGCACAATACCTAATTGGGAAGATTGGACAAATGCAAAAAGATGTACAAAAACTAACTGGAGAAAATAATTCCTTAAAAGTAATAATTGGACAGATGGAAAAGGAGATGCAAAAGTTGACTGAAGAAAACAATTTGATAAAAATTAGAATTGAGCAAGTAGAAGCTAATGACTCTATGAGACATCAAGAATCATTCAAACGAAATCTAAAGAATGAAAAGATATGAGAAAATATAGAATATCTATTTGGAAAAGAAACTGACTTGGAAAATAGATCCAGGAGAAAAGAAATCTAAGAATTTTTTGGTGTACCGGGAAGCCATGATGAAGAAAAAGAGCCTCGAAAATACCTTCCAAGAAACAATCTGCCCAGAAGACATATATCTATATGGAAAAATAGTCATTGAAAGAATCTATTGTTCACCTCCTAAAAGAGATCCCAAACTAAAATCACCAAGACGTATTGTTGTGAAATTCCAGAACTATCAAATGAAGGAGAAAATAGTACAAGCACCCAGAAAGAAACCATTCAAATATAGAAGAGCTACAGTCAAAATGACACAGGAACTTGCAACTTCTAAATTAAAAGATCTGAGGAATTGGATTATGATATTGTGTAAGGAAATGAAGCTGGGACTGCAACCAAAGATCAATTACCCAGCAAAGTTGAGTATAATATTTCAGGAAAGGATATGGACATTCTTTTTTTTTTTTTGAAAGATTTGAAACTTTTATCAATGCAGTGTTCCTAAGGACCAAAAATGAAGCACGCTACCCATTAGACAATGGATTCAATATACAGAATGAAACATAATTTCAAAAGTATTGGTGCAGTTTTTAGTTTTAATAACCTAAATCTTGGCTCACAGAATCATTTGCATGGAATTATCCTCATTGGTGGTAGTTGATTGTTTGGTGCTCCAGCTTGCGATTGGTAAGAACTTGAGAGAGATCTTTGTCTTTTAGCTTTTAGCTTCAAGAGAAATGATACATATTTCCAGAACCTCTTCTGGTTCCTGAAAGCAGAGAAAACTCTGGGAAGAAGCCACCATGTAGAGAATCCAGGACTTCAATCACTTGGCTTTTTCCTTGAATCTTTTCCTTCAGGGATCTGAAGAGAGTCTCTTTGAAATGATAAATTTAGAGGAATAAAACCAGTTGCTTGCTCTCCTATGTAGAGACTGGATATTCACTTTGAAGTCACTTAATTTCGGTGTGTCGGGGACGTGCACACGGTGCCAGGAGGGGAAGCTGAAGGGCAGCTTTACGAGAGGGGGCATTTGTGGGGGGCATTTATCTGGCACTTTGAGGTTGGCACAATATTCTCACAACACGGCAGACAGGCTCTCCTCGGAGGAGCTGAATTTTGGACTCGTTTAGGGCCACACAACTCCTAAATGCACAAAGCTGCATTTGAACTCGGGACTTCCAGTCCCCCAACCCACCTACGGAAACAGGTGCCATGGGGCTGGTCACCGCAGCTTCCCGGGGGCATGCTCCCCGACCCCGCCACCAGGCCGCGGCACCCGGCCATTGGCGGGGCCTCTTCCCACGTTCTCGGATGCAGCCGCTAAGGCTCAGCACGTGCGAGTGTAAAGATGGAGGAAGCCCATCTTCCGCTGCCAGGGTACGAGGAGACCCGCAACATGGCGCCCAACAAGACTCTTCCCCGCCCCCACCTCCAAGGATATGGACATTCAACAAAATAAAGGACTTCCAAATATGCCTGATGAATACATGAGAACTCAATAGGAAATTTGATGTTCAAATGCAGGTTTCAAGAGAGGCATGAAAAAGTAAACAGGGGAACAAACTTGTGACTCAATATGGACAAACTGTACACATAGCTATAAGGGAAGATAATACTTGTTCATTTTGAGAAC
Organism: Potorous gilbertii; assembly: GCA_028658325.1. Taxonomy (NCBI): domain Eukaryota; kingdom Metazoa; phylum Chordata; class Mammalia; order Diprotodontia; family Potoroidae; genus Potorous; species Potorous gilbertii. The sequence continues at coordinate 536,243,199 of CM053770.1, forward strand.
TGTGTATTTTTCATGAAATATAAAAGATATATACATAGATAGAAGAAGTGAGCATAAAGTAAGTGATGTGATGATAAAAATGTGGTTTAAGGGTGTAAGAGGATATGAGAAAAGGAGGAGGCAGAAAATGGTAAATTACATAATAGGAAGAGGCACAAAATTATATTGCAGTAGAAGGAAAGGGGAGGGAGATGAGCATCGTTTGAGAGGTACTCTTATCTGAATTGGTTCAAGGAGGGAGCAACAAACTTAAACCAAAGGAGAGATTAGTGAAATTGAAATTAAGGAAACTATTGAAATAATAAATAAAACTAGTTGGTTTTATGAAAAAAATCAAGAAAATTGATAAACCTTTGGTCAATTTGATTAAAAAGAAGAAAAACTGAAAACCAAATTACTAATATAAAAAATGAAAAGGGTAAACTCACCTCGAATGAGAAGAAAATTAAAACAATAGTAAGAAATTACTTTGCCCTACTGTATGTCCACAAATTCGACAATCCAAATCAGATAGATGATAATGTCCAAAAATATTCATTACTTAGACTAATAGAAGAGGAAGTTGAATTGTTAAATAGTCCCCAACTCAGAAAACGAAATTGAACAAGCCATCAATGAATTACCTAGGAAAACATCCCCAGGGCCAAATGGCTTCACAACTGAATTATATCAAACATTTAAAGAACAACTAATTCCAATATTATATGGACTATTTGGGAAAATTGAGAAAGAAGGAATCCTCTTAAATTATTTTTATGATACAAATATGGATTTCATAACAAAACCAGTAAGAGCCAAAACAGAGAAAGAAATTTACAGATCAATTTCTCTAATGAAAATATACTCAAAAATTTTAAATAAGATTTTAGCAAAAATAATACAGCAACAAATCACGAGAGTAACATATTATGATCAGATAGGATTTATACCAGAATGCAGGGATGATTCAATATTAGGAAAACTAGTAATATTACTGATCAAATCAACAAAAAACAGAAACGCCACACGATTGGCTAAATAGATGTAGAAAAAGTTTTTTGAAAAAAATGCAACACCCATTCCTATTGAAAACACGGGAGAACATAGAAATAAATGGAATTTTCCATAAAATACTACGCAGAATCGACCTAAAACCTTCAGTAAGCATTATATGCAATGGGGATAAACTAGATGCATTTCCAATATGGTAATGGGTGAAACAAGGATGTCCATTATCACTACTGTTATTCAATATGTTACTGGAAATATTAACTGTCGAAATAGGAGAAGAAAAAGGAAAATTATGGAATTCGAATAGGCAAAGAAGAATCTAAGTTCTAACTCTTTAAAGATGATATGATGAGATACTTAGAGAATCCCAGAGAACCAAGTGAAAAACTACTTGAAATAATAAACAACTTTGGGAAAGTTGGAGGTAACAAAATGAACCCACACAAATATTCTCCATTTCTATGTATTACAACAAAGCCTGACAGCAATAGATAGAAAGAGAAATCTCATTTAAAGCTACAATAGACACTATAAAACATTTGGGAGTCTACCTGCCAAGACAAACCCTGGGACTTGATGAACAAAATTACAAAACACTTTGCACACAATAAAGTCAGATCCAAGTAAGTAGAAAAACATCGGTTGCTCCTCTGTGGACCAAGAAAATATAATTAAAATGACAATTATACCTAAATTAATTTACTTATTCAGTGCCACACCAATCAAACTATCAGATAATTATTTTCTAGAGCTAGAAAAAATAATATCAAAATTGATCTGGAAGAACAAAAGGTCCAGAATAGCAATGGAACTAATGACAATAAATGCTAGGGAATGAGGCCTACCTCTACCAGATCACAAACTGTATTATAAATCAGCAATTATTGAAACCACTAGGTACTGGTTCAGAAACAGAAAGGTAGACCAGTGAAATATATTAGATACCCAAGACACAGAACATAATGAATATAGCAATCTACTGTTTGATAACCTGATGAACCCCGCTTCTGGGACATAAACTCACTGTCTGAACAAAAATTTCTGGAAATACTAGATAATAGTATGGCAAAAACTTGGCATAGACTAATGCTGACACTCTCCACAAGAATAAAGTCCAAATGAGTACATGATTTAGGTATAAAGACTGATATTATAAACAAATTCATGGAGCAAGGAATAGTGTATTAATCATATTTCTGGAAAAGGGAAGAATTTGACTAAACAAGAGATGGAAAATATTTTGAAGGGCAAAATGGATAATTTTGATTACATTTAATTGAAAAGTTTTTGCACAAACAAACTCAATGATCCAACATCCAGAGGGAAGCAGAAAACTGGGAAAGAAGTTTTGTAACTAGTGTCTGAGATAAATTCCTCATTTCTAAAATATATAGATAACTGAGTCAAATGTACAAGAATACAAGTTATTCCCCAACTGATAAATGGTCACAGGATATGAACAGGTAGTTTTCAGAGGAAGAAATCAAAACTATGTATAGTCATATGAAAAAAATGCTCTAAATTGCTATTGATTAGATAGATGCAAATAAAAACGGCTCTGAGATACCACATCACACATATGAGACTGGTCAACATGACAAAACAAGATGATGGTAAATGCTAGAGAAGATGTGGGAGTTTTGGAACACTAATTTATTGTTAGTGGAACTGTGAATTGATCCAGTCATTCTGGAGAACAATTTGGAACTATGCCCAAAGGGCTACAAAATGTACATGCCCTTTGACCAAGGAATACCGTTTCTAGGACTGTATCCCCAAGAGATCATAAAATGGCAGTGTCACATATGTACAAAAATATTTGTTGCAGCACTCTTTGTGGTAACCAAAAATTGGAAATTAAGTGGATGCCCATCAATTGGGGAATGGCTGAATAAATTGTGATATAATAATGTAACAGTACTATTTTTCTCTAAGAAATGATGAACATGGAGACTTCAGAGAGGCTTGGAAAGAATTATATGAACTGGTGCTGAGTGAAAGGAGCAGAATCAGGAGAACTTTATGTACAGCAACAAACACAGTGTGCTAGCAGTTTTTCTGGTAGACACAGAACTTCATTTTAATGCAAGGACTTAAAAGTATTCCCAATGGTCTCTTAAGGCAAAATGCCTTCCACATTCAGAGAAAGCATTATGGAATTCGATTGCAAAATGTAGCAGATCGTTTTCTTTTGTGTTATGTTTTGGTTTGAGATATGATTTCTCCCACTCATTTTCATTCTTCTATGCAACATGACTAAGGTGAAAAGGTAAAAATAAATAAATAAAGATAGAAGAAAATGTAAAATATGTAATTAGTGAAACAACTGACCTGGAAAATAGATCCAGGAGAGAAAATCAAAAATTAGTAATCTACCAGAAAGCCATGACAAAAAAAGAGCGTAGACAATATCTTCGAAAACATCACTGAGGAAAACTGCCCACAAGTCCTAGATCCAGAGGGCAAAATAGTCTTCGAAAGAATCCACTCTTCACCTCCTGAAAAGGATTCCAAATGAAAAACATCGAGGAATATCTTTGTCAAATTCCAGAAATATCAAGTAAAGGAGAAAATACTGCAGGCAGCCAGAAATAAATAATTCATATATTAAGGAGCTACGGTCAGCATCACATAAAACCTTGCAGCTTCTACACTAAAAGATCAAAGGGAATGGAATACGACATTTCATAAGGCACCGGAGCTGGTACCACAACCAAGGATCAATTACCCAGAAAAAGTGAGCATAATATTGCAGGCAAGAAGATGGACATCCAATGAAATAAGATATTTCCAAACCTTCCTGATGAAAAGCCCAGATCTCAATAGGAAGTTTGGTCTTCAAACGCAGGTCTCAAGAGAGATATAAAAAGGTAAACAGGGGAAAAAAAGAAACTTGTGACTCAATATGGGTAAACTGCTTACATCCCCTAAGGGAAGATGATACTTTTTAATACTTAAAATTGTATATTTATTATGATATTAAAAGGGATATATATGTATATATTTCTATGTGTATGTATTTGTGTATATATGTATATATGCATATACATATACGTATGTAAATAGGGAGTAAGTATAAAGTAAATTATGGGATGAAAAATGTGATTTAGGGGTGCAAAGGGATTGTAACAGGAGATATGAAAAGTAGCAGATAGAAAAAAGTAAATTATATCGCAGAAAGAGGCACAAAAATGTATTACAATATAGTGAAATGGGGGAGGGAATTAAACATTGCTTGAGATTTACTCTCCTCTGAATTGGTTCAAGGAGGGAAAAAGAAACAGAAATCTGACTAGCTCTGTAGGCATTAGGAGGGGAAGGGGAAAAGAAAGGAGAGGGGAAGATAAAAAGGAGGGAAGAAGTAAAGGAAAAGGGGAGTAAAAAGGAGAGGGGCTTAGAGAAGGAAGGTAAGACTGAAGGAGGTTGTGATCAAAAATTAAAACTGTTGTGGAGGGGAAGGGAGAAGGGAAAACTAAAAGCATAAACTGGGGAAAAGTGTGAAGGGGATGAACTCCCCCATAAAATGAAGACTGCAGAATTGATGAAAAACTTGTAATCTAACACTACGTTCTTTAGAAGAAACACATTTGAAATAGGAGGGTACAGACAGGGTAAAGGTAAAAAGATAGAGCAGAATGTATTGTGCTTCAGCTGACATAAAAAACCCTGAGGCAGCAATCCCAGTCTCTTATGCAAAACAATTCTATAATAGCCATATTGTGAAAGACTAACTATATTTCCCTCCATCCTATCCTGCTCCCCTTTATTCTATTCTTTCTTTTGATCCTATCCATGCTGAAAACTATTTGCTTCTGATTAACCCCTTCTCCCATTTACCCGCTCTTATATCATCCCCCCTTTTTCCCCTTCCCCCTACTTTCCTGCAGTTTAAGATTTTCATACCAAATTGGATGTGCAAGTTATTCCCTCCTTTAGTCAAATGTGATGAGAGTAAGGTTCACTCTTTCCCTCTCATCTCCCCCTCTTCCCCTCCATTGAAAAAGTTTTTTTTCTTACCTCTCTTATGTGAGATAATTTTCCCCATTATATTTCTCCCTTTCTCCTCCCAACATATTCCTCTCACCCCTCAAATTAAAATTTTTAGATATCACCCCTACCTATTCAATTCCCCCTGTACCCTCTGTCTATATGTATATAGTCCCTCCAACTTCTCTAATTCTGAGAAAAGTCTCAGGAGTTACAGATAGGATCTTTTCATGTAGGGATATAAACACATGAACTTTTTTTCCTGTTTTATATCACTTTATTAAAACTTGATCACCTTAGTATAAAATTAAACACTGGTGAACTCTCATTTTCCTTGCTAAGCACCAATTACTGCAAATTTACAACCTGCACAAGTAAGTTCCCACTAGCGGTTCAACATTTAAATAGATTAAATTTTCTCTGACACACTCGGTAGATTTCATATAAGGAAAATAGCTAAAAGAATTAGTGCAATATATGGAACAGATCTAAGTAAAATGAACTTTAGAAAACCAGGTTGAAGAGTTCGTTACTGATGGACAGTAGTACTCTTGTTACAGACACAGTAGTTTCATATTATTACTGTGGTATTCATGGAGGAATAACTGAAATCCCCCTCAAATCCAAGGAAGGAAGGGAGAGAAGTAGTGAAGAGGAAATAATTACCTGTTTCATAACTGTACATTTCATATTTTTAAGCAACTCTTAAATATTACAGAATATATTAAACGTAAATGGAGACTACAATGCAGTACTCTATTTATAGTACATTTGAAGAACAAATTTAAAATAATCAAATTGAATGTACATAATTGTAAGTGCATTGACTAGATTATGTCCAAAGGGATCAAAAGCCTCCCATCACAAAACAAAACAGAACTACCCCATGTAAATAGCAAGCAGTGATTAAAAACAAATCACAGACCCTTAATTTGTTTCATTTTAGTTGAAGAGTTGCTATGCTTAAAGGAAAACACTTCTCTCTCTCTCAAGTTGCATTCATTAATTTTGTCTTTATATTAGAAAATGGGGATAAACTTGATTTTTATCACCATTTAAAACAGGATAGGGTACTGTAATTTAGACACAATGTACCAACAAAAGTTCATTTTTTTCTGAAGATATGAATGGTTATTTTTTCTGTTTTTAAAATGGTTAAATTATTAAAATGTACAGTTAAAATGGATACCAGCAGAAATTGTCCTTTTTATGAATACTGTAGATAAGCAGAAGTATCTTTAGGACCTGCTTCTAGAAAGAATTTATTTTAAAAGAACAATTTTTTTTGTTGACATTATTAAATAAATTTATTTAACCTTTTATATTCATTTTCACAAGATTTTGGGTTCCAAAATTTTCTCCCCATTTGTCCCCTCCCCCCTCCCCGATACACTGGACATTCTAATTACCCATATCACCAATCTGCCCTCTCTTCTATCATCCCTTCCTTCCCTTACCCCATCTTCTCTTTTGTCCTGTAGGGCGAGATTACTTTCTATTCCCCATTACCTGTATTTCTTATTTC
>CM053770.1:536250200-536272153 GCA_028658325.1 Potorous gilbertii
CAAGAAAATAACCTTCTATGGTCTTAGATTTTTTCCCTTTTCTGGGCATTTTCCCAGCCAGCTACTTGATTTCTGAGAGTCCTCTCCACCCCAGCCTACGTCTGCCCGAACTTGTGCTTTGGGTCTGAGATTCAAGTGCTGCTCCCCAGCCTCAGGGCTTTTGGCGGCAGGCTTGACTGCTCTTCAATGGGGGCTTATCTGCTGGTTCTCAGGTCGGGTCAGGGCCGCCTCTCAGGCTCAGTTCCCTCAGGGGGTTTATACAGAGATCCTTTGTAGTGGAGCTGGGGTGGAGCTCCAGCCAGCTCTGGGAGTCTCTGGCTGAGCTGCCTCTGCCTCTGCCGCAGCGGCCGCATCCCAGGGGGTCCGAGTCCCAGAGATCTCCCACTCCCCTCTCAGCCCGTCTCTCTCACTGACCTGTGCATCTGTGGGTGGAGGGACCTTCGCAGCTGCCAGAGATTCAGGTCCCTGACGCCTGCTTGGGTCTGCTGGCTCCTCTCAGTGCCGCGTGGCCGGGCAGAGCTCTGTGGCTGGGGCGGGGGAGGGGAGGGCTCGGCAGGACAGGACTCCGCTCCCGTCCAGAGTACCTTTGTGGTCGGTTTTTCAGGGCTCTCTGCAACGGAAATCTCCTTCACTGTGTTGCTGCGTGGCTTCCACTGTTCCAGAATTTGTCAGGAGTTCTTTTTACAGGAAATCTATGGGCTGTGGGTTCGGACCTAGCATAGGTGAGTCTTTCTACTCCGCCATCTTGGCTCCACCCCCCTTAAAAGAACAAAGTTTCAGTTCTGTATCACAGATGATATCTTCACTGACATGGGAATTTAGAGGAATTAGTTGGTTAATTATGGGTCCATACAATAATTCTGCTATATTTCTAATAGCAAGATCTGATTCCCCACCCCCTCCTTCCAATGAAGTAAATATTAAGAATTTACTTTTGTTGCTGAAACATTAGTCAAATAGTGACACATGCACGTTCCTAAAAATTAAGTACAAAACACATAACATAATTGTATATTAGAAACTTGACTATTTTTGTAAGTCTCTTCTCCTTTTTGGAAGTTGCACTGGGCCAGGTTAATTCTCCAATTCCTCTGTCATTAATCACCAAGAAGCAGAAGAATATTCCAGCTAGTTAGTTACTACAACATTGACTCTTACTTGATTGTGTGGGTTCAGTAAGGTCTACACCTCTTCCTCTGGAGAATTAGCTCCTGGATTCTGTGGTTCAATCTTCTGCAACTTTTTGGCTATTGCCATGAATTTACTTTCACTGTTGTTTTAACTGATGTCTCCTTGAATAATAAACTGTTGTCATCTGCATAAGACTGTGCTTCCTGGAAATCTACAGCTCTTTTATTTACTAGATCAGTCTTGTTCCCTGCTAAAGCTATTATGATGTTAGGACTTGCTTGTCTCTGAAGTTCTTTAACCCGATTTTTTTGCTCTTGCAAAGGACTCCTCATTTGTGATGTCTTATACAACTATTGATACTTGTGCACCTCGGTAGTACAGTGGTAGTAAGCTATATCTTTCTTGTTCATCTGTATCCCATATTTCAAATTTTACCACTCTATTGTCCAGACACACAGTCTGAGTTAGAAAAGCAGCACCAGTGGTACTCTCCTGAAATTTATGAAATTGGCCCTTCACAAACCGAAGCACAAGACTTGATTTTCCAACAGCAGATTTGCCAAGAAGTACTAAATTGAACCGGAAAATTTTATTACCAGTATTTGGCCCATTGGGTCTTGTTGTTCCTCGATTAGCCATACCAAAATTAGAATAAAGTCCCTAATTTCAGGTTCTTAGGTGGTAGATTTCCAAGATGCAACTGTCAATATTTTTCTTTCTACTGGCAATAACCTGGCTTACTGGGGCCAGAGACTCCTCAAGGACGAGGCTTGGGGCCGATGTCGCCCCGTGGCTTGGCTGCGCCTCCTCGCACTGGCCAGTCTGAGGGAGGGGAGTCTACAGCAGCTACTTCCTCCTGAGCCCCTTCCTCCTCTGGTCGACCCCACCCAACAATTAAACTTTAGTAAGTCTTTTATGATTTCTCATTTCTGTTTACCTTTTCATGTTTCTCTTGATTCTTGCGTTTGAAAGTCTGATTTTTCCATTCAGCTCCGTCCTTCTCAACCCGAGTGCTTGAAAGTCCTTTGTTTCATACAATGATCATTTTCCTCCTGAAGTGTTATGCTCAGTTTTGCTGGGTAGGTGATTCTTGGTTTTGATCCTATCTTCTTCGACTTCTGGAATATCATATTCCAATCTCTGTGATCCCTTAATGTAGAAGCTGCTAGATCATATGCCATCCTGGTTGTATTTCCACAGTACTCAATTTGTTTCTTTCTGACTGCTTGCTGTATTTCCTCCTTGACTTGGAAGGTCTGAATTGGGTTTTCTTTCAGAAGGCCATTGGAGAATTCTTTCAATGTCTATTTTACCCTCTGATTCTAGAATATCAGGGTAATTTTCCTCAAAAATTTCTTGAAAGATGATGTCTAGGCTCTTTTTTTGATCATGCCTTTCAGATAGTCCCATAATTTAAAATTGTTTCTTGGATCTATTTTCCACATCAGTTGTTTTTCCAATGAGATATTTCACATTGTCTGATATTTTTTCCTTTAACTTTATCTTATAATTTCTTGATTTTTTGTAAAGTCATTAGCTTCCATTTGATTCATTCTAATATTTAAGGAATTATTTTCTTCAGTGAGCTTTCAGATCTCTTTTTTCTTCTTGCCAATTCTGCTTTGTTTTAAGGCATTCTTCTCCTCATTGACTTTTTTGGATCTCTTTTGCCGTTTGACTTAGTCTATTTTTGAAAGTGTTATTTTCTTCATCATTATTTGGATCTCTTTTAGAAAGCAAATTGACTCGTTTTTGGTATTTTCTTTCATCACTCTTACTTCTATTCCCTATATTCTATTCAATTTTTGCTCTACATCTCTTACTTCATTTTCAAACTCTTTTTTGAGCTCTTCCATGGCCTGAGATGAATTTTTTTTTTCTTGTAGGCTTTGGATGTAGGAGCTTTGACTTTCTAGTCTTGTATTTGTATACTTTTTTCTTCCTTATCACCAAAGTAAGATTCTATAGTTTGATTCTTTTTCTTGTTTTTACTCATTTTCTCAAGTATTTATTTGACTTTTGAGCTCTACATCAAGGTAGTTCTCTGCTTCCTCTGTTGGTCTTATGTGTTCTTTCAGCTTCTAGATTCCCTGCCAATCTGTGGACCTAGGGATGTAGAAACAGTTGCTACCCCTGCCCCTCCCCCTGCTTCTGCCCTTGCTGCTGCTGCTGGTGACTACTCCTCAGTGGGCTCCTCTAAACCTTCTGCCACCCTGAGGTTAGGGACAACCACTTTACTCTCTCACAGGTCCCACATGCTTTATCCTATAACCTTATCATTTTCCTTGGTGTTTTGGAGGAGTTAAATCTGTAAACCTCCAAAGGTGCCCAAGATTCAGTCCACCCATGGCCTGCTCAGGTCCTATGTGTGCTGGAATGGCCCCCATTGGATTGTGCTCTGCTCCCAGTGTAGGGTGACAGACACTTCCCAGTGATGTTCCAGGTGTTCTTGGGCTGGAGATTTCCTTCACTCTTTCATTCTTTCAGTTCTGCACCTCCAGAGTTTCCTTAGAATAATTTTTTACAGAAATTTGTCATACTTTGGGCGGAGAGTGGTAACCAGCTCATGCTCTTACTCTGCTATCTTGACTCCACCCCTCAAAATATTTTAAAATTCATTTTTATCAACCCCAACTTAAGAATTCCTAAAATAGAGATCTTGTCGAAAAAAAAAATCAACCACCTAAGAACATGATGTTGTATAAACCATGAATATAATATCTTGTCTGCTACTACACATGTATCAATGATGTTTTCAAGATCCCACAGAGGATAAGTTTACATCTTAGCGCATTCAGTAGTTCATATTATAGTGAACATTAAAAATAATAATAACATCAAGGAAGCAACTTGTTGCAAGGCCATTTCTATCTTCACTTCATTGAGAAAATTAATAAATCGTCTGAACTATGTATTCCCAATGAAAATGTTTAGAGTAAATTTCTAACATCAAATAATTCCCAAATTATCATTATTTGGTTTTGTACTAAGAGATAACCTTATAATATCTGATGTTTTGGCAACACTGGGTGGGAGAGTGGGGTGACTAACTTTAAGTGAATAATGAAGTGATGTTAAGGATGCCAGATTTGAAAGGAACAAGGAAACTGGAAATTTCCCCTTCTGCCTCAAGTTTCCCCCTGCAATTTTTTTTTTCACTTCTGGGATGTTGTAGCTCTCAGTACGTGCTTAAGTAGAGATGTCTCTGACACTTCTTGGAATCAGAATGTGATGAAGCCTTGAGTCTGCAATGCAATGGTAATATTAAATAAAGAGTGCGAGATGGCAGCATAGCAAGTAATTAAAGTAGCTACTGTCAAGAAAAGGGGATATCCTCCTCACTCCCCCAACAAAATAGGTAATTAAGCTGTCACAACATTTAAAAATAAGATTTGAACCATATAAGCTAAGAGATAATGAGAGCTGATTATACTTCGCTTAAGGTAAATGTTTAACTTTGCTCAAATTTAATTACTTCCTTTCTTTAGAAGGAAGCCAAATGATGAACAAATCATATGGGCAAGCCATATAAGTAATTTTCTTTTTCTCCCCTAATTACAAAAAGTAAACTACATCATTAAAGATTCTAATGCCTCCTGATTCATGGTGTACTGTAGAGTCTTTTCAAGTCCTTGTAGATAAGACATTGTACATTAATCTGAAACTGTAATGTTGTAGTAGATAGTAAACTCTAAAATACAAAATATATCCTACATAACTCCAGAACTACTCCCACACCAGGATTTCATGGGCAAGACTTCCAACTGATTTTTGTTTAATCTCTTCTTTTCTGTTTTGGGCTATCAATCCACACTGCCCTGACAATTCTAAGTCTTGTATCTCTATCCATAATGTTAATCATTCTTCCCTGCTTCATGCCAATAGCAACAGGGAGAGGCAACTTGGTACTAAGATTGTTGCACTTGATGCCAGAAAATTTCGGTTCAAATATTGTCCCTGCTACTTATTATTTCATGATATGTGACAAATCACTCAATATCTAGTCATCAGTTTCTCCCTTTGACCTCTCTAAACTCCAATTTCCTTATTTATATGGATAATAATACTTGTGGGACATACTCCAAAAGATTTTTGTGGGGCTCAGGTGAACCTAGAAGAATAAATTTATAAGCTGTCTGGACCCATACACCCCAATTTCACCATTTTACATGTGAGGAAACTGAAAGCAAGAGAGGGTAAATGATTTGTGGCAAGTCAAGCAAGTGGTAGATGTAATGGCTGGCATGCAACAGTCCTCTAACTCCAAGAGTGGTGTCCTTCCACTGTATGAAGCTGTGAGGCAAGTTAAACAATTTTTTTAAATGCCATGATGTAAATACATTTTCAGCATTATTATGAGAAATAGAAAAGAAAACAATGCTTCAGAAACAAAAAAGGCAACAAATGCCAGAGCATTCAGGCATCTCTCAAGATTCCAATATCTTACCCTTTTTCATACTCAAACCTCTAGAACAAAACCTTTCCGTACATTATGGTCTCTACTTCCTCTCAATTCTTTCATCCCTTGAACCCTTGTAATTTGACTTCCAACATTGCCATTTAACTGAAACTACTCTCTCTGAAGTTACCAGAAAATTTCCTCCTGAACCCTCTCTTCTTCCTGGGATTTTGTGATACCTCTCTTGATCCTCCTCTCTATCTAACCACTTTTTCTTTACTGGGTCACCACCCAGGACCTGCCTTCTTACTGTGGGTATCCTTCACTGGTATGTTTTGGGACCTCTTCTATCCTCTTTCTTTTGCTCACCTCTTCAACTCCTATGAATTCAATTATCATATTAATCCAAGTGACTTTTAGTTGTATATATATAGAGAGAGGTAGTCTCTCTTCTAAGCTCCAGTCCTACACCACAAGCTACCATCTGGAAATGTTTGACTAGAATTTCCTCAAGCATCTCAAATTCAACATGTCCAAACCAGATTTTATTACATATCTCTACCTTGTCCCCTCTGAAACCAACCTTCTTCCCAACTTATCAAATTATGTAGAGGGAAATGCAATTCTTTCTGTCACCTGGGTTCCCAGTATGTTTTAATATTTATAGTATCTAAACAGAGAAGACATTGAAGAGTAAAAGCAAAGAGCTGACTCATCCAAGACTTTTTATGTGTTTTCTGTGAAGGGAAGGATAAAATTCAAAATGTCCTTAATCTTACTGTAAAGGACAATCATGAACACCTGCCTAGAGGGAAGAATTAAAGGACAGAAAGTGACATTTCCCCATGAGTATCCTCTTCTCCATTTTTATTAAGGCACACCCTTCCTGCACCACTTCCTCTGGAGGAAAATCTTAGGCTTAATATTCTCTCATCTTGCTTAATAGCAAGGGAGCTTCATTGCCTGCTTCAGGATGACACAGTAAAACACTTGTAACATTGCAAGTTACCTTATTAAGAAAAATAAGAACTCTTTAGCTCCCTGTAGGCTAGTGTTCAAGAAAGTCTCTTGGCCTCTCTTGCATGTTTTATTAACAAAGAATGCTGGCATTGTATTAGAATAGATTTTATTTTCACTCTGTGTCAATTACATTGATTGACAGTCTGCAATGAGTTTCCTACTGACACCAGGGGGATGCTTATGTGCCCAACTTTTCTATTCTCCAAAATATTGAGTACCTGTCATTTGTGAAGTGACTTTTCTTGTCTTTTTTTCTGCTGCTGAAGAAAATTTTCATCTTTTACTCACAAAGATAATACATATGTGTATATATGTACATTTGCACATGTTTATAGGAAATAAAACGAGACTTTAAAAAATGTGGAATATTAATATTTTTTCTTGGTGATAATGTAGAATTCTGCATGGAAGATAGTGCTGCAGGGTCAGTAAAATTAATTCATGGGTTTAATTGTGACTTTTTGATTTAAGTCAAATGTATTTTAAGGTATAGTTTACCTAGAAGAAAAGAGAAGAATTTAAACTTTTATCTAATTATTCTATCCTTATTGAAATATAAACTACTTGAGGTTAAAGCCTATCTTGCTTTTCAATTTGGGGAAAACATTACACTCAACAAGCATTTGTGAAGCACATACAAGGTGCCAGACACTGCTAAGTTCCCCAGATATAAATGACATGGCTTTGAAATCTGTCTCAGTTGTTTATTAACTGTTGACCTCGAGCAAATCACTTGACCTAAGTGAGCCTCTGTTTCTTCATGTGTACAATTAATGGATAGTACTAATTTGCCTCTAAGGTCCCTTTCAGTTCTGCAGCCTAAGATCCTATGAAGAGGAAATTTATTTGTATCACTATCATTTAGCACAATGCCCATTCCTGGCACATGGGCTTACATACCAATAGTTTGTTGAAGCCAACTCAAATGAACTTATGAAAGGTGATCGTTAAATTTTCTGAGCAAGCATTTACACCTTGAAAATCTACAAACACTATGAATTTGGGCTTGATGGGTCTGTTCTATCCACACTTAAGAAAGTGATGGAGAACATTTTAATAAGGTGAGATCTAGATATGAAATATTTACCAGTGTGATCCTAGATTGAAACAGGAACTGTGATTTAATTATTTTAAGGGTCCTCAGATGAGAAATCTCCCTGCAGTAAAGCAGGTTGATATCCCTGAGACATTAAGTGGACTGCTCAGAATCATACAATTAACATGTGTCAGAATTTGGACTTGAACCTAGGTTTTCCTGGCTTCATGGATGGTGCTTTTCCCAGTGTGCTATGTTGTCTTTAATTTGTGGCACATAGTCATCATTTAATAAGTGGCTTGATTTCATGTCAGGTTTGAAAACATTTATTTTCCAGGCATTTAATCTCTTTCACCACTAATTATTCAATGCCCTCCCAACCACCTTGTATGTAGCTACTGCGTGTAATTATTGTTATTACTATAACTAAAGTGATTTTTGTTATTATAGCTAAAATTAAGAAAGCATTTACTGTGTGCTAGGCTCAGTAATAATCCCTCTGCAAATATAATCTCATGTGATCCTCACAACAACCCTAAGGAGTAGGTACTGTTATTATGTCCTTTTTGTAATTGAGGAAATTGAGGCTGAGGTTAAGTGACGTTACCACAACGTATAGTTAGTGCCTAAGCCAAATCTGAGCTCATCTTCTTGATTCCAGAGCTCTACCCACTGTCCCACATAGCTAAAAAAATAGAAAAGCGTATATGTGTGTGTGTATATATAGATGTGTGTGAGTATGTATATGCATGTATGTGTGCACATGTATGTATATATGAACTTACTGCGTATGCATATATTTGCACATATATGTGTTTACTCATATGTATGAATATGCATGCACATATGTCTCTAGGTGGGTATTTTATTTCATATGGAATGTGTATTTTATATACATATATGTGAATGTACCCTAGCACACCCAGGATGGCCTGCTAGCACAGGTTGTTTGATCTGCTTTGCTAAAGGAATGACAACATTTAAAGTGGTCAGTAATCTTATTTTAATTACGTTCTTTAGTTCAGGGAAAAGGTCAGCATCCTGAACTTGGAGAAAATACAAACAGTGAAAATACAAGCAGCGAAATTAGTACAAAGATCAATAGACAGGGCTCTTGAACAAAGTGATGCAACCACCTACATACACCACCCAACCAGAACAGCATAAACCTCTGAGTGTGTTGTGGCGGTGGGGTGAGGGGGAGGCTCTTAAGAAATGACTACTCAGAGTCCCATTAAGGGTATCAAAAGTGCCTTCTCATAAGCGAACCTCCAAAGCAAAACACCAACTTCCTAGTATACATAACAAAGACTTGGCCCCCAATTGGCCCCAAACCAGTAGGCACAAAACCTACATGACTCAGCAAGCTGTGAATTATCTGGATTCAAAGGAGATCAATTAGATGTTTTTGGTGAGCCTGGGAAACTGAATTCCTGAAAGAAAACAAAAATTAAAAAAAAAAGAATTTGCTTGGGCTTACAACATATAGCCTTATTTGGCTTCATGGCTCAGTTTAAAGCAAAGTTCTGAATTAGAAAGTTACAGAAAATCAATACTCAGGAAGCTGGTAAAACCGTTTTATTATTATATGGCAAAGCAAAGATGCAATAAAAAGCGTACTCATGTATACTATATGGAAATACAGGCAAATAATATTTCCTCCCTTGTGATGCAAGAAACTCACCCAACTTCTGGGCAATGGAGTCATGTCAGGGAAAGTGTAGGCTCAAAACTGAGATTCACGGAAGAAAGTGATATAACTTAAAAAGTGGGATAATGAGCATCTAATAAATACCAAAAATGAGTTTTCTTTCTATTCTTGAGTACATTGGTTTTGTTCATACAAAACCTTTTTAATTTAATATAACAAAAATTATCTATTTTACATTTTGTAGTGGTGTCTATAACTAGTTTGGTCATGAGTCTGTAACTCACTTAGTTTCCCCTTTAAGAATTTGGGCGCTCTACATTTGGTGCACATATGCTTTTAGCAAGATATAGTTTCTTTCCTTATGAGTTTTAATTTGATCTTTTTTGCTTTTGCTTTGTCTGAGGTCAGGATTGCTACGCTCTTTTTATTTACTTCACCTGAGGCATAATAGATTCAGCTCCCATCCAGTTACCTTTACTCTGCATGTGTCCCTCTCTGTGTCAAGTGTGTTTTTGTAAACAACGTATAACAGGATTCTGTTTTTTGATCCACTCTCCACTCTGCTAACCACTTCCATTCTGTGGGAGAGTTCTCATTCACATTCATAGTTATGATTTCTAACTGTGCATTTCCCCCCAACCTAATTTTTCTCCTGTTCATCCTCTTTCTCATTTCTCCTTTTCCCTCCTTGAAAGAGTTTTGCTTCTCTCTACTGCCTCCTCTGTCTTACTCTCTCTTCTCTCCGTCCCCCACCCCCTGATCCTTTACTTAATCTCCTCCCCTGCTACTTTCCTGTTGGACAAAACAGATTTCTGTATCCAACTAATTGTGTATATTATTTCCTCTTTGAGTCAATACTGATGACAGTAAGATTCAAGTGATGTCCAACACCAACTTCCCATCTTCCCCTCCATGGTGATGTATTTCTATAGCTATTCAAGTGAAGCAATTTGCCCCATTCTACCTCTCCCTTTCTTTTGTACCCAGGATACTTCTCTTACTCATCTCTTAATTTTTTTCACTCAAATTCACCTTATACATGTACCCTCTGTCTATGTATATTCCTTCTAGCTGTACCATTAGTGGTACAAGTTTTAAGAATTACAAGTATCAGCATCCCATATAGGGATGAAACCAGCCCAGTTCCACTGAAACCCTTATGTTTTCTTTTCACTTTTTAGGCTTCTCTTGAGTTTGATATTGGAGATCAATTTTATTCTTTGATTCTGTTCTTCTTCTTCTGAAAGCCAGAAACCCTTCTATGTCCTTGAATGACGTTTAGTGACCTTGAAGCATTTTGCTTAATTTTGCTTTGCAGGTGATTTTTGGTTGTAGTCCTAAGTCATTTGCCTTCCATAATGTTATGTACCATGACCTCTGGTTCTTTAATATATCAACTGTTAAGTTCTATGTAAACCTGATTGTGGTTGCCTAATATGAATTGTTTCTTTCTGTTCACTTTTATAATTTTTGTCTTGACTTGATAGTTCTGTGTCTGGCTACAATGCATCTTGGGGTTTTATTTTAGGATGTCTTTCCTGAGATGATTGAAGATTGCCTATTTTGCCCTCTGGTTTCTGAATATCATGGCAGTTTCCCTTGATGATTTTTGATTTTTTGAGAGAGGCTGTCCAGGTCCTCCTTTTGATTAAAATTTTAAGATAGTCCAATGATTTTCTCCCCTGCATCTATTTTCCAGATCAGATATTTTTTTCCAATGAGTTATTTTCCGTTTTCTTCTATTTTCTTATTTTGTTAATACTGTTTCATTCTTGGTGTCTCGTAGAGTCATTAGTTTCCACTTCCCCAATTCCCCTAAAACTTCCTTTTCCATTTGGTCTAATGTAGTCTTTAAGGAGTTGTTTCCTTCAGTGGACTTTGACTTTATATCTCTTTTTCATTTAGTTATTCTGCTTTTTAAAGTTTTCCTTTTTTTTGATGTTGTTGTTTGTTTGGTTTTCGTTTTCCAAACTGTTGACTCTTTTAACATAATTGTATTGCTTCACTCTCTCCTCAATTTTCATTATTTCTCCATTATATTTCTTTTAAGCTCCTGTTTTGAGCTCTTCCATGAATTCTTTCTGGGCTTGAGACCACTTCCCATTTTTATTTGAGGTTTTGTCCATAGGTGATTTAACATTGCTGTACTCTTCTGAGTTTATATCTTTATTTTTCCTTTCACTATAAAAATTTTCTGTACTGAGATTATTTTTTATTTTTGATTGCTCATCTTTTTTGTCTTTTGTCCTTTCTTTTAAATTTGGGTTCTGCTCCCAGTTGGAAAAAGTACTGTCTCAAGTTTCTTGTGCCAGGATCCACACGTGTTCACAATTTCCCTTGTGCCACACTGATGTTGTTCTGAGTCTGATTAGAAACCTTCATGTCTGGTGCTGAGCTGAACTGGTGGGGAGGAAAGTTTCTGATGCTTCTGTATCCTGTAGTGTTCTGGAAGCTTTGGTCCTAGTAGTTGTCTCTGACATGTGATGATGCCAGTGGAGTATTTCTGTGTTTCCCTGAGGCTACACTGAAGAACATGGGGTATGCTGCTTATGTACCCAGTGCTTTACCAAAACACATGTCTTTTTTCTGACACCTCTTTCTTTCTCATCATCCCTCAGCTCAGTTCAGCTCTGTCACTTCCCTTCCTCTGTTGCTTGTAAATAATGTGCTAGAACGCTCCTAGAAGAGAGAGCCTATGGAAGGTAGGAGGAGAGTTTGTAGGGCCTGACTGAGACGGGACATGAGATAAAACATAATGCAAATGTCAAGCTAATTTATGTTAAATCAATTCAATTGTACTTACTGTAAGCCATTTATAGGCAGATATAGGGTCTAAATTGTACACCACTCATCCTTTTTCTAGCCCCTTGCACAGTGAATTAGATAACATTAAAGAGAGAGAGAGAGAATGAATGAATGAATGAATCAATGTATGCATAAATAAATGAATTTGTAGGCTAATGGCTTGCCCTAAGTGAGCAAGATTAACAGAGTACCACAGCACTAGAAGTCAAAAATAGTTAAATTGAGAATTGCCTAAACAAATACTATTCTAGTCACTCTAGTTCACCTGAAAATAAAAGGAAAAAAATGATACAAATTGAAAGTAGGCAAAGGAAATTCAGAATCCAGGGAAAGGGCATGGTGGTGTAAAGATAAAGTGAGGTAACAGCCGAGCACTAGGCTGATATTCACATAACATTAAACTTCAAATACAATCAGATATTTAATCAGGGGAAATATTGACTTTCCCTCCCACACATCTCCTACATTCTGTTGCTAAAGATTTACATATAATTTTAAAACATCTATTGTCCATAAAACCTCATGGGGGAAAAGAATGCCATTGACTATGATTTTGCATACATTATTAATGTGGTTATTGGACAAAATTGTTAAAAAAAAAAACAAGTTGCCAAATCCAGACATTAAATTCAGTATGCTTTGCTAGAACTACATTTTCTATGCTTATGCGTCTGTATATGCACCATTTCTATCACTAAAGTGAGCTGTACTGGAAGAAAATGGAGGGCCTTCGAATGGTAGATGAAGCAAAAATAATAGTCCACAATGAGATACAGCTTTGTCCTTTATAGGAGATGTATAGTTGGAAAAGTGCATTCATAGATTGGAGATACTAAAAGAATAAAATAAAAGCCTCCAAAATGTTGAACCTATCCTTACTGGAGAACTTAGGGGAAAACATGGAGAGAAATTCAAAACGAAATGTAGAAGCACCTGATGGGGTGGAGGGAGCTCTTGGGATTTCAGTAGTTTTGTGCTTTATTTCATCTATGATCCAAGGTAGGGATTTATAAGGTTTATAAGAATGAAGTGCATCAGGTCTAATAATTAGCTGATTCTGGATATAATGACACATTTTTCTGTCTCCAAGTCTAACATTCTATCTACTATACCATACTGCTTTTCTAGTGTGCATGTCATAGATTTTAGTTTATTGAAATCTAAGATTCAACAAATGACTAAAGTTCAATTTACAAAAATGTTTCTGTTTCATCTCTATACCCAGCCTTGTTATGCAAAATTGGAAGAAGTGAATAGCCCCAATTTTGTTGTCATTCAATTTATGTTCTTATTATATGTTTGTATGTGTGTGTATTTCTCCACCACCGCAGACCTGTGATTTCATGGTTCAAAGGGAACGCTTCGAACATCAGATTCTTCAATTAGTTCAGAGAACCTAGTATTCAGCAATCTATTCCCATACACAGGGAGTTGAAATGACTTGCCTTGATCAAAACAGCAAGTAAGAGTTAAGAGTTGCACTTGAGCTCAAATAATCTTAACTTTGAATTTTACCCACTATTCTTTTTAAGTATAACTACTTTTGTTTTATAGACAAGTAAACTAAGATTTAGTAAGGCAGGATGAGGAGGGGAAAGAACCAAAAATGGTTCAAAACCATACATGTAGGATGTGGTGCCAGGAATCAAGCGTTAGGCCTTCTTGTTCCAACAACAGGGTAGTTCTCATGACAGCATGTAGCCTCTGGAAGGGGCATGGTTCAAAGAAGTGCTGTCAAACTCAAATAAAATCTATGCAAAACGTTTATTTACTTAGAAAATAAGAAATTAATGCTATCTAGATTTCATTTTGTTTCGTTGTTAATTTTTTTTCAAATACATTTTAGTCTGGTTTGGGGCATGCATAGGAGTTTTCCAATGGAAATCACAGTATTTTCATTATAATAAGACCTGAGTTCTAATCTCTGCTTCATCATTTCTTGTCTGTATGACCCTGGTGCTAGTCTCTTCACTGCTAGTGTCTTCATCTGTGAAATAAGGAAATTGGAACAGATGCCGCTAAAGTTTTTATAGATATAAATCTGTAAAATTGGTGTAGCCTGTTCTATCATAGGTAGTGATGTAGCTTTTTCTTTTTCTTCTTGGTCTTCAAAAAGAATGGAGAAAGCAGCTATCTCTTCTGTGAAGTCTTCCCTAATTCCATCAAAATAAAGTCATTCTTTTGTCCTGTCTTCTCTAAATATTTATGATCTGTAATATGCCTTAGGCTCTTATTGTTTTAACTCATGTTAATTTGCCTTTTTCTATCTCTTTGAGTTATTATTTACTACTAAGAGCAGGATGAGAATGATTAATCGAGAGACAAAATGACTGAATGGTTTTGAATGATGCTGATATATAGGAAGTCGAAAGACCCACTCCCTTCATAAGGGATCTTGAGCAGTATACATTTCTAATAGATCATAGCCTATACCTTATCTTTACCATAACTGTTTTTTTCTCTCTTGACCATTGACCAATTGTAGTCAGGCTTTTTTTATGTGACAAGAGAGAAGAGACTTTCATCTCTTAGAATCTCTGGCTTCCTTCAAGTATCAACTTCAAATGCTAACTTCTGCAGAAGACCTTTCCTAGTCCATCTAGATGTTAGTTGTCCCTTCAAAGACTGCTTTTTATTAGTTCTTTATGTATTATGGATGTCCCTATCCATTTACATGTTCTCTACCCTTTTTACACCACCACCATCACAAATAACAACAGCTATAATTTATATGGTTCTTTAAAGTCTGCAAAATGCTTTACAAATATGATCTCATTTATTTTTACAACGATGCTAGTAGGCAAGTGGTATTAACATTCTCAGATTACAGATGATGAAACTGAGGCAGATAGTAATTAAGTGACTTGTCTAAGATCACACAGCTAGTAAATGTATGAGAACGCATTTGAACTCAGACCTTCCTGACTCCAGATCCAGGAATCAATCCACTCTGTTGCCTCATAGAGCATAATATCCTTGAGGAGAGGTCCAGATTCTTATTTCCTTTCTTCGTGTCCCTCTAAACCACGGCACATTCTGCTTACTAAGAATTTAAGAGAAGTTGGTATTTGATTGATTTTCAACATTAAGTCTCAAACACAGTTAACTAAATAACAGGGATGTGTCAATATGCTTCAATGGACTGAGTATCCAGAATGAGGCAGTTGTTCATTTTTGAAGTTTTGAAAACAAAACCTGTAAACACCTTGAGGCAGGGACAGTCACGTATCACTCTACTTCCCCAATACTCCCTAGTGAAGTCATTTGTACTCAATAGTACTCTCTGAATATATTGATTGATTGATTATTTGCTTAGTCTCGTGGCGACAAGTCAAATAAGAACAGTATTTTTATAGTGTTTAAGGTTGGCAAAGCATGTACAAATATTTCAGTCTATCCTCACAAAGTTGTGCTATTAGTATCCCCATTTGACTCATGAGGGTATTAAAGCGGGGAGAGGTTAAGTATCTTGTCCAGAGTCATGCAGTTTTCTGACCCCAAGTCCACAGCTCTGGCCATCGTGTCCCCTAACTACTTCTATGGAAGTGGTTCACGTAGTATATGGGAAACTAGTTGGCAAAGGGAAATGAAGCTCAAAAAAGTTACACATGGACCTTTTTTTTTTTTTTTTTAAGGTTTACTGGAACTTCAGCAGCTCAATTGATTCATTTAAAACCCATTGTGTAAGCTACCAAGGAGACTTTTCCTCAAGTTAGCATAATATGTAATTCTCGTGGACACAATACACAATTATTCACACACCATAGTGAAGGAAAGGCCTGCTAGGGAGGGCACTGGGTTCATTTTTCTTTCTTTCCTGGTCAAGCTCTGCCTTGCGATCAGCAGATGAGAAATATTCTTTTTTGAGTAGGTTGGAACGTTCAATATTCTCCTTGAAATTGTCTATTGAAAAATCCAAAGTTTTATTGTGTAAAAAGAAGCTTTGGTTTTTTTGAGTTTCATTTTTATTAATGAATACACCATTTGATTGGAAATTCAGAATTGGGATGCTGAGACTTACTCTGCCCACATATTAGAAGTGAATGTTTGTAGGCACTAGTCTTGATTTTGTGCGAATATGAGATAATTTCTGCTAGTTCACTTTCTTGAACAGAAAATAACCCTTTTCATTAGATGTGAATACGTTGTTCTCTGTTGTAGGTGATAATAATTTTCTTTTTCAGAGAAAACTACTTGAAAATTACTCTTTCTAAGGTACAAAGAAATGGCTACGGACAGTAAGCACTTAAGTTCCCCAAGAAATGTAGACTTTCAAGAAAATCCTGCAACATTCTTAATTTATACATCTGTTTCATTCCCATTAAGGGAGGTGAAGACGGAAATCAACTTTTTTTTAAGACTGACAGCATATAAGCAAGGCGAAGAGAAGAAAGAGTGTTTGACTTCAAAAAGGAAAAGGTAGCTTTAAAGACTGGTTCTGGAAATTGCTCTTTGTATTCTCTTCACCAAACATCTTCCTCTCTCAGAGTCTCAATTTCCTTATCTGTAAAATGAAAATAGTAAAATAAAATAATTTATGGAATTCCTGTATCAAAGGGCCCTTATAACACTCAAATAACCTAATATTTACCGAGGCATTTTAAGCAGAATGTTTAAATTAAGTCACACATTATTTGTTGTGGTGGCGATGACGATGATGATGATGGTGATGATGGTGATGATACTGAAAACTTATCAGCCTTCCAAGGTAGCACAGGTATGCTGTCCAAGGAATTTTATCTGATGATAATCATTGGGAAGGAATTGTCCTTATATTATAGAGTTTTCCAAAACTTGCTTTGTTAGCCTGTATTTTATTTATAGCTAATTTAAAAACACTTAGTAAATTATAACCAAATATTTCAAGACTGTTTGAAAATGAGTGCATTATGATTTGCAAGCTTATGTCAAGAATCTTTCAAAATAGATATGAATCATTTTAAGCTTTCAAAAACACTACACTGTTACAAAAGGGGTGGGTGTAGTAGGTCCATAGGGAAATCAGGAGGAAGCTCAGAAATTGCAAATAGTAAAAAATACCTTTAATGCTAAGTCAAAGACTATAAATTAACTTTAGAGTTGAAAATTAAGTTCAGGCATGATCTGTTATAAATTCGTCATCTCAGAGCTGATCTAGCTAAAGTGAAGGTGCTTGTTAACAAGCTGACCTTAGAGGGATGATTAATTTTCAGCCCCAACAACTAGCAAATGTCACTTAGCTATAGAGTAGTATGGCAAACGGGGCATTCACACTAATCAAATCAATGAGTGCAGGAATATCAATGGTAGAGATACTATTTGAATTGAATAAATTAGGAAACAAAAAAATTTTTAATGTAGAAGAATCCCTGTTGAGAGCTGGTGCTATGAAAATTATGATAATTGAAAGTCATTTCCAAGAGACTGGAAGTTTTATTTATAATTTTAGCAGGACAGAGGTTTGATATGTAAACCATAAGGAAGAAACTTTTTTAATTTTACTACTACTACTACCACCACCACCACTACTGATACCATTACTGTTTCTACTACTACTACTAATACTACTACTACTACTACTACTACTACTACTACTACTACTACTACTACTACCACTACTACTACCACTATTAACCAAACTCGGCATCTTCTGATGGTTGTATAAGGCAATATCTGAAATTTATATACCTTAAACAAGTAAAAAAAGTTAGCTGAGTCTTAGTCTTATTACTCCACTTGGAGTCTTCTTGGCAAAATTATTGGAGTCGTTTGTCATTTTTTTCTCCTCCTTAATGTATAGATTCAGGAACAGAGGCAAAGGGAGATCAGTGATTTGCACAGGGTCATATAGCTAGCAAGTGTCAGAGGCCAGATTTGAACTCACAGTGGGAACTCATAGAGCGTTCTTGACTCAGGGATCGGCATTCTAACCACGTAGCTGCCCTAAAAATGTCTATGGTAGGTTACAATGTTCAATTACTTCTGGATCTTGGTTGACTGTAATATCTCATTGATCAAATTTCTCCCTTTTATTTCAATCAGTGTCAAATGATACTGCTGATTAGTGCTTTCAAGTAAACTCTTAGAAGTGACCTTTGTAGGAATGCTTGGCTCCTAATTCTGTTTCTTTCTCCATTATTTCCTGTGAAATTGTTGACCTTTTGTATCTCTGAATGATTTTGAAGAAAATCATTATTATATCTCTTTAAAGTTAACTCCTTGGGAGATAAATATGTTTGTCATTGTACCTATAAATTAATTTAGGCAGTAATATTATTTTATTAATATTAGAAAGAACCAATCACAAACTTTAAATAGCTATTCAAATATTGAAATCTTTGTTTCATTAAAAATATTCTTTATTTTTTCATAAAAGTACTGAGTGTGCACATGATGCATCATGTAATTACTTTGAATTAAATGTATTTTCTCTCATTATTTTAATATTATTAAAAAATAATATTGATATCTATTGGTTTAATTTATAATTTTAATTATGAATTGTTTTAATTTATATTAATTCATTCTCTATATATTACATTATTTTATGAGATTGTGCCCTATCTCTGTCTATACTTGAAACATAGGCACCACTTAAAAACATTTTTTGACTATTTTATTCCCTCAATTTCTGTTCATTTCATTATTCCTGTATTACGATTTCTAGCAATCAAATGATAGAGTGAGAACGGATGTTAGTGTGGTTTTTCCTTGATCTTAGTAGATTATTTCCCAGTGTTTCCTTAATATAAATATTTCCAGCTCTTGGTTTTAATTGTATACTCTATTTTATAAGGGAAAGTTACGTGTAATTCTTATGCTTTTAATGCTTTTTTAAACAAGAATGAGTGTTTTTTAATTAAATGCTTTTTTGCATCTATTGATATGATCATTTTATTATTTTGACATTAATTGTATTTGGTATTTTATGAATGTTGAACATTCAACCTAAACCTTATAAACTTATTAGAGTCACATCTTTATGGGATTCACTTTCCTCTTTTCAAAAATTAAAGAGTTTATCAAAATTTTCTCCAAAGTCTCGTTCAGATCTAAATCTACAGTCGTATCCTTTGATACTAAAATAATCTAGCTTTTTATAATTTTCCAAATCTTTGTAAATTTATCTTGATTCTTGGATTTGCATTTCAAAGATTTTAAACAGCTGAAATTTCCCTATCATGAATACACAGAAGTCCTTCAAGATGTTGAAGTTTAACTTACCCCTCCTCTTATGTTTTTCAATTTTTCAGTATAAGGGAAGACTTGAGGGTAGACATTTTAATTTGTCTTTTTTCTTTCTAATTTTTACTGTACAATATGCTGTAATTGTGAGTGTGGTTTCTTGGCATATTATACGTTTGTTTCTAGGTATCGAACATTACTTTTAAAAAATTGACATCTAAGCTTCTGACATGGGCAATGATATTTAGAAATGTTTTAAATTTTAAGCTCCTTTCAAATGGTGAGCAATGAATTCTATCTATTTTCAATTTGCCTTCTAATTCCAGTAGTTTCGGAACCACAGGACAAATTGAATGGTCAAACCATTTCAATTAAACATGTTTCACAATAACTGTATAAATGATACTGAACTCATGAATTTAAGCTGTCTTTTTTCCAGCTGGAATCATGGCTGGCCTAAAAGAAAGTACTATCCATTCCAGAATCCCTTCTGAAAAAGCTAAAGGTTTTCACAATACTTAAAGCCAAATATTTGAAGAGAAAGAAGATGGCTATAAAAAAGCTCTGTAAAACACGGAGAAAACTTACCTATGAAAAGCTAAAAACCAACTGTAAGGAGTACAGACAGATGTAAAAAAGTGAAGCCCCAGCTGGATAGAATGGCACGAAAAGCTGGCAAATACCATGTATCTGTTGAATCCAATTTAGCTTTTGTGATCAGAATCAGAGCTATCAATTGGTTAGCCCAAAGGTCCAAAAATTATGGCACCTTCTTCGTCTTAGCCAAATCTTCAATGGCATTATTTCTTTCTTTCTTTCTTTCTTTCTTTCTTTCTTTCTTTCTTTCTTTCCTTCTTTCTCTCTCTCTCTCTCTCTCTCTCTCTCTCTCTCTCTCTCTCTCTCTCTCTCTCTCTCTCTCTCTCTTTTTACATTTTCACCGTAGCCATGTTGTATAGAAGAATTAAAATGAATGGGAAAAAGCACATAACAAACTAAAACCTAATTCAAAAGAAAATGATCTGCTACAATCTGAGATTGAATTCCATAGTTCTTTCTCTGGATCTGGAAGGCATTTTGCCTTAAAAGACCATTGAGAATTTTTTTAAGTGCTTGCACTGCAATGAAGCTCTAAGTCTACCAGATAAAGTCCTCACACACTGGTTGTTGCTGTATAAAAAGAATTTTGGAGGACTCCTTTCCCAATTCTCCCAAATAGTCTATATATTATTGGAATTAACTATTCTTTAAACGTTTGATAGAATTCACTTGTAAATCCATCTGGTCCTGGAGATTTTTTTCCTGGGGAGTTCATTGATGGCTTGTTCAACTTTTTTTTCTGAGATGGGGCTGTTTAAGTGTTCAAGGAAATTCAATACTTAAATTTCCTCCTCTGTTAATCTTGGCAATTTATATATTTTTTAAAATAATCATCCATCTCATGTAGAAAGTCGAATCTATGGGCATACAGTTGGGCAAAGTAATTTCTACTTATTATTGTAATTGCCTACTCATTGGAGATGAGTTCACCCCTTCCATTTTTGATATTGGTAATTGAGCTTACTTCTTTCCTTTTTAAAATCAAATTGATCAAAGGTTTATAAATCTTATTGTTTTTTTCCATTAAACGAACTCTTTGTTTTATTTATTAGTTCAGTAGTTTTCTTAATTTCAAATTTTTTAATCTCTTATTTGGTTTTGAGTATTTATAATTTGGTGTTTACTTTGGGATTTTCAATTTGTTCTTTTTTAGAATTTTTTTCAGATGCGTGTCCAATTTGTTGATCTCCTCTTTCTCTTTTTTATTCATGTAAGCATTCAAAAATAAAAAACTTTCTCTAAGAAATGCTTTTGCAGTATCCCATAAGATTTGGTAGGTTGTCTCATTATTGTAATTTACTTGAATGAAGTTGTTGATTGATTCTATGATTTTTTGTTTAACCCACTTCTTCTTTAAGATCAGATTATTTAGTTTCCAATTAATTTTTGGTCTATATTTCCATGGTCTTTCATTCCATATGATTTTTATTGCATTATGAACTGAGAAGGATGCATTGACTATCTCGGCCTTTCTGTGCTGGATTGTGAGGTTTTCATGCCCTAATGCATGGTCAATTTTTGTAAATGTTCCATGTCCTGCTGAGAATAAGGTATATTCCTTTCTATCCCCATTCAGTTTTCTCCAGAGATCTATCATTACCTTATCCAGAGTTTTATTCACCTCCTTAACTTTTACTTATTTATTTTAAGGTTACTTTTATCGAGTTCAGAGACGGGGACGTTGAGGTCCTCCACTACTATAGTTTTGCTGTTTATTTCTTCTTGTAACTCCCTTAACTTCTCCTCTAAGAATCTGGATGCTATACCACTTGGAGCATATATGTTTAGTAATGATATTGCTTCATTTCCTATGGTGCTTTTTAGCAGGATATAGTGTCTTTGTTATCTCTTTTGATTAGATCTATTTCTGCTTTTGCTTTGTCTGAGATTAGGATTGCTATCCTTGCGTTTCTTACATAGGTTGAAGCACAATATATTCTGTTCCAACTCTTTACTTTTATTTTTTTTTATTAAATAAATTTATTTAACTTTTTACATTCATTTTCACAAGATTTTGGGTTCCAAAATTTTCTCCCCATTAGTCCCCTCCCCCCTCCCCAATACACTGGACATTCTAATTACCCATATCACCAATCTGCCCTCTCTTCTGTCATCCCTCCCTTCCCTTACCCCATCTTCTCTTTTGTCCT
>CM053770.1:536272653-536285135 GCA_028658325.1 Potorous gilbertii
GATATTCTAGAACCAGAGGGCAAAATAAGTATTCAAGGAATCCAACAATCACCGCCTGAAAGAGATCCAAAAAGGGAAACTCCTAGGAACATTGTGGCCAAATTCCAGAGTTCCCTGGTCAAGGAGAAAATATTGCAAGCAGCTAGAAAGAAATAATTCCAGTATTACGGAAATACAATCAGGATAACACAAGATCTAGCAGCTTCTACATTAAGGGATCAAAGGGCGTGGAATAGGATATTCTAGAAGTCAAAGGAACTAGGTCTAAAACCAAGAATCCCCTACCCAGCAAAGCTGAATATAATATTTCAGGGGAAAATATGGATTTTCAATGATATAGAGGACTTTCAAGCATTTTTGATGAAAAGCCCAGAGCTGAAAAGAAAATTTGACTTTCAAACACAAGAATGAGAAGAAGCATGAAAAAGTAAACAGCAAGGAGAAGTCACAAGGGACTTACAAAGTTGAACTGTTTACACTCCTATATGGAAAGACAATATTTGTAACTCCCGAAATTTTTCAGTATCTGGGTAGTTGGTGGTATTATACACACACGCATACACACACAATCATGCACACACACACATACACACATGCATGCACACACAGAGACAGAGAGCAGAGAGTGAATTGAATAGGCTGGGAATCATATCTTAAAAGAAATCAAAGTAAACGGTGAGAGAAAAATGTAGTGGGAGGAGAGAGGGTGAAATGGAATGGGGTAAATTATCTCTCATAGAAGAGGCAAGCAGGGGACTTCTTAGTGGAGGGAAAAAGAAGAGAGCTGAGAAAGTAAACATGACGTTTACTCTCATCACATTCGAGTAAAGGAAGGAATGAAATGCACACTCATTTTGGTATGAAAACCTATCTTACAATCCAGGAAAGTGGGGAAGAAGAAGTGAAGGAGTGTTGGGGGGGTGATGGAAGGGAGGGTAATGGGAGGAGGGAGCAATTTGAAGTTAACACTCGGAGAGGGACAGGATCAAAATAGAGAATAACAACAATGGGGGCCAGGACCGGATGGAGGGCAATATAGTTAGTCTTATACAGCACGACTATTATGGAAGTCACTTGCAAAACCTCACAGATATGGCCTATATTAAATTGCATGACTTCCCAAACAGAATGGGTGGAGAGGGAGGGATGGGGAGAAGTTGGAACTCAAAGTTTTAGGAGCAACTGTTGAGTATTTTTCTTGCTACTTAGGAAATAATAAATACAGGTAATGGGGAATAGAAAGTTGTCTGGCCCTACAGGACAAAAGAGAATATGGGGTAAGGGAAGGGAGGGATGAAAGAAGAGAGGGCAGATTGATGATATGGGTAATTAGAATGCTCTGTGTATTGGAAATGGGGGAGGGGACAAATGGGGAGAAAATTTTGGAACCCAAAATCTTATGAAAATGAATGTAAAATGTTAAATAAATAAACATAAAAAATAATTAAAAAAAACGTTAGCTAAGAAAAATGACCTTGATAAAATCTTCCAGTTCTAATGCTAGTGTAAAGAATATGGCCAGGGGGCATGAGTTGATTTTAGTCAGTCATCCCATCCCACTTAAAAAACTAACATGATATACCAGCCCTGACAGTTTTAACAAGTACAAACACCTTAATTGAACCTGTCAATAGACGACAGTAATTTTGTAGAAGCCTAGTCATGCCTTTGGTTTTTGCATAAAATAACTAGCCCAGAAATTGGGTAATCAAGTGTCAGGTAAGTAGTTCTTGCCAAACCCTAAGGGGAAATTGTTAGGGAAGCAGTAAGCAGAAGACCCTTAATTTCTCTCCCTTGCTTGAGGACTGCTTAATGTGATCATAAGGGAACCTTGTACGTTAGCGAGCTTCAAAAGACTGGAGGATTTGGACTTCTTACTTTCATCCTACAGTAATCATTAGGACAACAGTACCTGGTGGCAGTGTGTACATTAGGAGTCAAGGAGGAAATTAAACATACGGAGAATAGACCGGTTCACGATTATCCAAGGAGCCCAACAGAAAGCAATAACACACCTAAAGGGAAGTTCATGAGGACATAACAGAGGAGAGAAAAGAGATTCCTGAAAAAACACTTACAGAATTTGTGAGTTACTCACATTTTTTACGTGCTCTTTCAGCTCACATCCATTTTCTCTTAAATAATGTACGTACTTGTGGGAGAGTCCACAATTTGGTATAATGTTTCGCATATAATAACTATTCTTATTATACATCCCAAGTAAATACCCATTTCTAAAAACCAGATCAAACTCTCATTTATATCCATTAATTATTGAGGGGGGCGAATTAACTTTTGAGTTACATAGTCTTAAGAAAATAGCTTGCCATTCATTCAGAGTCCCCTAGAATCATTAAGTCAAGTAAACAGGCATCTATTAAGTACTTAGTATGTATCAGGCGCTATAATAAGGGCTTTTAATATATAGGCAAGGAAAAAGAAGCAAAATTCCTGTCTTCAAGGAACTTATAGTCTAATGGAGAAAGAGAAAGCTTTCAAAGAAACTACAAACTGTGTATGTAAGGCAGGTCAGGAGAAGGTACTCACAATGATGCTGGAAAGTCCAGACAGTCAGGAGAAGAATTTGGAAAAAATATACCTTGTTGATCACTTTCCTTAAAAAGGAATTTATGCAAGGAAGCTATATAGTTGCCACTAATGGAAATAGTTAAAAGAAGTAGCCGTTGGGTTACAATGCATTTCTAGGGTGACAAAACTCTTGTGATATGGTGGGGAAAGACTGGAGAAAGAGGAGGAGAGCTTGGAGAAGAATTAAGAGAGATGAAGCCAGTTATCCTCTGAGATCTGATGTACCAGAGTATTTGAAGACTGGGAGAGTAACCTGAGAGCCCAGTGCAACGCTAGGAGAGTGTGATCCTTATATGCAGATACTCAAGTTCCTTTAGTATCATACGCTAGCTTCGAACCCACAGCCCATGGATCTCCTGTAAAAAGAACTGCCAAAAATTCTGGAGAAATGGAAGTCTCGCAGAAACAGAGTGAAAGAGATTGCCGTTGCAGAGAGCCCTGAAAAACCTATCCCAAAAGTCCGTTGCACACCAGACGGGAGCAGAGCACAGCCCTTCCCTGGCCACTCAGCAAAGAGAGGAACAGATCGGGGCAGGCTTCAGGGATGGAATCTCCAGCGGCCGCGAAGGTCCCTCCACCCACAGACTCACAGGTTAGTGAGAGAGACTTCAGGGCTGGCTGAAAGGGGAGCGGGGTATCTCCATGACTAAGGTCAACTCGGGCGGCAGCAGAGGCAGTGGCGACCACAGGCTCCCAAAGCAGGCAGGAGCTCCATTACAGAAACACACTCAGGGAAATGAGCCTGGGAGGCGGCCTCACCCCCACCTGAGAACCTGATTTAATCTTACCCTGAAAAGCAGCCGACCTGGTCACCGAAAGCTCTGAGGGTGGGGAGCAGCATTTGAATCTCAGATCCCAAGCACTAGCTGGGCAGATCTGGGCTGTGGTGGACAGAAATCTCAGAAGTTAAGTAACTGGCTGGAAAAAGGCCCAGAAAAGGTACAAAATATAAGACCATAGAAGGTTACTCTCTTGGAGATCAGATGATACCCCCCTTCCTTTCTGATGAAGAAGAACAATGCTTACCATCAGGTAAAGAAATAGGAGTCAAGGTCTCTATATCCCAAACATCTGAAATAGATATCCAATTGGCTCAGGCCATGGAAGAGCTCAAAAAGGATTTTGAAAATCAAGTTAGTCAGGTGGAGGAAAAACTGGCAAAAGAAACGAGAGAGATGCAAGAAAAACATGAAAATAGTTTAATAAAGGAGACCCAAAAAATGCTGAAGAAAATAACACCTTGAAAAATAGGCTAACTCAATTGTCAAAAGAGGTTCAAAAAGCCAATGAGGAGAAGAATGCTTTCAAAAGCAGAATTAGTCAAGTGGAAAAAGAGGTGCAAAAGCTCACTGAAGAAAATAGTACTTTCAAAATTAGAATGAAACAGATGAAGGCTAATGACTTTCTGAGAAACCAAGAAATCACAAAACAAAACCAAAAGAATGACAAAATGGAAGAGAATGTGAAATATCTCATGGGAAAAACAATCGACCTGGAAAATATATGCAGGAGAGACAATTTAAAAATTATGGGACTACTTGAAAGCTATGATCAAAAAAAGCGTCTAGACATCATCCTTCATAAAATTATCAAGGAAAACTGCCCTGATGTTCTAGAACCAGAGGACAAAATAAGTATTCAAGGAATCCACCAAATCACCGCCTGAAAGAGATCCAAAAAGAGAAACTCGTAGGAACATTGTGGCCAAATTCCAGAGTTCCCAGGTCAAGGAGAAAATATTGCAAGCAGCTAGAAAGGAACAATTCCAATATTGTGAAAATACAATCAGGATAACACAAGATCTAGCAGCTTCTACATTAAGGGATCAAAGGTCATGGAATAGAATATTGCAGAAGTCAAAGGAACTAGGTTTAAAACCAAGAATCACCTCCCCAGCAAAACTGAGCATAACACTTCAGGGGAAAATATGGTCATTCAATGAAATTGAGGACTTTCAAGCATTCTTGAGGAAAGACCAGAGCTGAAAAGAAAATTTGACTTTCAAACACAAGAATGAGAAGAAGCATGAAAAACGTAAACAGCAAAAAGAAGTCATAAGGTACTTACCAAAGTTGAACTGCTTACATTCCTACATGGAAAGACAACATTTGTAACTCTTGAAACTTTTCAGTATCTGGGTAACTGGTGGGATAACACACACACATACACACACGTGAACACACACATGTACACGTGTGCATGCACATGTACGCACAGAGGCAGAGCACAGAGTGAATAGAATAGGATAGGATCATATCTTAAAAGAAATCAAGGTAAACGGTTAGAGAGAAATGTATTGGGTGGAGAGAGGGTGAAATGGAATGAGGTAAATTGTCTCTCATAGAAGAGGCAAGCAGGAGACATTTTAGCGGAGAGAAAAAGAGGATAGCTGAGGGAGAAAAAAAACAAAACAAAACATGAAATTTACTCTCATCACATTCGACTAATGGAAGGAATAAAATGCACACTCATTTTTGTATGAAAACCTGTCTTACCATACAGGAAAGTGGGGCAGAAAGAGATAGGCAAGGTGGGGGGGATGATGGAAGGATGCGCAATGGGAGAAGGGAGCAATTTGAAGTCAACACTCGGGGAAGGACACGATCAAAAGAGCTTATAGCAACAATGGGGGGCAGGATAGGATGGAGGGAAATATAATCAGTCTTACACAACACGACTATTATGGATTTCATTTGCAAAACTACACAGATATGGTCTATATTGAATTGCCTGCCTACCCAAAGGGAATGAGTGGGGAGAGAGGGATGGGGAGAAGTTGGAACTCAAAGTTTTAGAAACAAGTGAGTATTGTTCTTGGTACTAGGAAATAAGAAATACAGGTAATGGGGAACACAGTGTTATCTGACCCTACAGGACAAAAGAGAAGATGGGGACAAGAGAAGGGAGGAATGATAGAAGAGAGGGCAGATTGGTGATAGGGGAAATTCGAATGCTGGGTGTATTGGGGGAGGGGAAAAATGGGGAGAAAATTTGGAACATATATTTTGTGGAAATGAATGTAAAAAGTTAAGTAAATAAATTTATATTGAAGTAAGAATAAAGAAATATGAATGAAGAATTACAGCTCGGTTTCATTGGTAACTAAAAATATTACTTTAAGGGCTGTGTGCTGAGCTTAACCTGGTGGAGTGAGAGCAGCAGCTCACCTAAGCTCTTAAACAGACTCCTTCGGATACCTCTAAAAGGAGAATCTGACTAAATTTTGGAGATGCAGAATCCAATAGGAGACAGACCGTGGCAGACTCAAAGCCCAGGACATACTGGAAGGTCCACGGGAAGGATCTGTTCCACGGGGGATGCTCCCACAACACACAGTGCAGCATGTCCAGGGCAGAGGAGGGGGAAGGGCCCTGGAAACCTGAGACAGCAACAGAGTCCCAGCCCAAGGTAAGAGACCAGCAGAACACAGCAAGTGATAGCCGCTGGTAACCAAATATCAGTGCAGCAGCTACTGATACTTATGCTCTCAGATTAAACGTCTGTAAGTCACCTACTTGAACTTGTGGGAGCCAGGATGGCGGAGTGATCAGTAAATGCTCTCTCCTCCCCTCTTGATGACCTTGAAAAAAACATAGAACATTTCCCCAAAAAAATCCTAGATCGACAAGGACAGCACAGGGAGGAAACCTTTCTCCAGAATTGTTGGATGAGCACACAGTTCCACTAACAAGTCAGATCAACACGAAGTTCTTCAGCTTCTAACTGAAAGAACCAGAAGTCGCAAAACACGATCACTATCACGAAAAAGCAAAAGCAAAAGAAGGGCGAAAACAATATGGAATCTTTCTATGGGCAAAACGACCAAATAATAAATACTGAAGAGGTCAGTGATGAGACTGTACTTCCATCTGAAACTTCAGAAAACCCTATGAACTGCTCACACGTACAAACAGCTCTCACGGAACAGGTGAAGAAAGAAATAGAAGAAAAATAAGCTAATGATTGTAAAAGTATAAAATAAAAATAAGAATTCACTAATGAGAACATCTCTTTGAAAAAGAAAACTGAACAAGGGAAAAGGAAGTACAAAAATTAATTGGAGAAAATAACTCCTTAAAAGGAACAATTGGGCAGATGGAAAAGGAAGCACAAAAATTAACTGGAGAAAATAATTCCTCAAAAGGAAAAATTGGAAAGATGGAAAAGTAGATGCAAAAGTTAACTGAAGAAAACAATTTGATAAAGATTAGAATTGGGCAAGTGGAAACTAATGCCTCAATGAGACAGCAAGAATCAGCCAAGCAAAATCTAAAGAATGAAAAGCTCAAAGAAAGTCTAAAATATCTAGTTGGAAAAACAACTGACCTGGAAAATAGATCTGGAAAAAAACTTAATAGAAAATTTGATCTTAAAACGCAGGTCTCAATAGAGGCATAAAAAGGTCAACTGGGGAGGGGGAACTAAAAAAAAAAACTTGATACTCAATTTGGGCAAACTGTTTACCTCCCTACAAGGGAAGATGATACCTGTTAATCTTGAGAATTGGGCATCTATTACGAAATATAAAAGGGATATATACATAGATGGAACAGGTATAAAGTAAATGATGTCATTCTAAAAATATGATTCAAGCACGTGAAGGGATTATAATAGAAAGTGTGAAAAGGAGGAAGCAGAAGATGGTAAATTACATCTAAGGAAGAAATACAAAATGACAGTAGAAAGAAAGAGGGAAGGGAGATGAGCATTGTTTGAGTATTACTCTCATCTGATTTGCTTCAAGGAAGGAAAAACAAACTTAAGTAGATAATCCTAACTAACACTATAAACAATAGGAGAAGAAGGGGAAAGAAAGGAGAGGGAAGCTAAAAGGGAGAAAAGAAGCAGTAAGAGTAAAGGGGAGTCAAATGTGGAAGTTGGTATTGAAAAGAGAAATCTATTAAGGAGGGGAAGGGAGACAGGAGAGCTAAAAGCACAAATGGTGGGAGAGAAGATGGAGGGGAAGACATGGATTGTAATCATAACTGTGAATGTGAATGGAATGAACTCTCCCATAAAACAGAGAGGGATAGTAGAATGTATTAAAATCCATAATCCAAATATATGTTGTTTACAAGAAACACATTTGAAACAGAGGGATAACCACAGGATAAAAATCAAAGGTTGGAGCAGAATATATTGTGCTTCAGTTGAGGTAAGAAAATCAGGAGAAGCAATCTTAATCTCAGATAAAGCAAAGGCATAAGTAGATCTAATCAAAGTAGATAAGGATGGAAACCATATCCTACTAAAAGGCACCATAGACAATGAAGCAATATCATTACTAAACATGTATGCTCCAAGTGGTGTAGCATCCTAATTCTTAGAGGAGAGATGAAGGGAGTTGAAGGAAGAAATTGACAGCAAAACTATACTAGTGGGGAACCTCAACCCCCCCTTTCTCTCTGAACTTGATAAATCTAACTTTAATATAAACAAGAAAAAGGTTAAAGAGGTAAATAAAACTCTGGATAAGGTAGGTATGATAGATCTCTGGAGAAAATTGAATGGAAATAGAAAGAATATACATTTTTCTCATCAGTGCATGGGTATATACAAAAATTGACCATGCATTAGGACATAAAAATCTCACAATCCAGTGCAGAAGGGCAAAGATAATCAGTGCTTCCTTCTCAGTTCACAATGCAATAAAAATTATATGTAATAAAGGCCATGCAAAGATACACCAAAAATCATTTAGAAACTAAATAATCTAATCCTAAAGAAGGAGTGGGTTAAAATATCAATCATAGAAACAAGCAACAACTTCACTGAGGAGAATGACAATAATGAGAAAACCCACCAAATCATATGGGATACAGCAAAAGCATTTTTAGGGGAAGTTTTATATCTTTGAATGCCTACATAAATAAAATAGAGAAAGAAGAGATCAATGACTTGGGCGTACAGCTGAAAAAGGTCGAAAAAGAACAAATTGAAAATCCTCAAGTCAATACCAAATTAGAAATACTGAAAATGAAAAGACAGATGAGGGGGTGGAGCCAAGATGGCTGAGTGAGAGCAATGACTCACCCAAGCTCTCAGACCAGCTCCTTCAGGTACCTCTGAAGGGAGAGGAATCCAGTGGGAGACAGACGGTGATAGATTCGGAACTCAGGTTGGACTGGAAGGTTCACGGGAAGGATCTATTCCGCGGGGCTGAGCCCACAGCACACAGCGCAGCATGGCCAGCACAGCAGAGCAGAAGGGACCCGAGAAACCTGAGTGGTGGGCAGAACCACAGGAGCAGCACCAAGGGCGGGAGACAAGACGAACTGAGTCAGTGAGAGCCGCCAAGGGCCAGATATCAGGGCAGCAGCTCCTGAGACCTTCAGCCCAAAGATCAAACTTTGATAAGTCACCTACTTGAACTTCCATGTGCCAGGATGGCAGAGTGATCACTAAATGCCCTCTCCTCCCCCCTTGATGACCATGAAAGGACCAAAACATATTTCCCTAGAAAAATCCTAAATGACTAGAAACAGCAGAAGGTGGCCAATAGTCTCATAATACCTGAGACCAGGGAAATAGCTAAGGGGGATTCCTCCTATGGTGGCAGATGCAAACTGGAAGGACAGAGGACCCAGAGCAGGGAAAACTTGCACTAGGGCCCAGGCAAACCTCAGCGCCAGGAAAGGAGCCCCAGGAGGGGTGTAAACACACATTAGCATTTAGGCATGTGTCAGCAGTTCAGGGAATTGTAAAGACAATAGGGCAGCTGGGATTACCGTCCCCTGGGCTTGCCTTTGCCTCAGGTCAGCTGAGGATATATCTCCTGTGACCAGACCACTCTTCCCCCACACTGAACAAGGTAAACCCAGGGCTGATTGGGGAAACACCAAACAAAAACCTGCTTTTAGCTTTTTCACACATCAGCTCAGCAAAAAGTTCTCTAGTTTTGAACTGAAGGAACCAGAAGCCACAACACTCAATCAACATCATGAATAAGAAAAAGCAGAGGGCCAAAAGAACAACAAAACCTTTCTATGGGGATAAGGACCAAAACAAAAACACCAAAAAGGTCAGAGCTGAGACTGTACTTCCATCTGAATCTTCAGAAGGGACTGTGAACTGCTCATAAGCACAAGCAGCTCTTCCGGAACAGCTGAAGAAGGAAATAGAAGATAAACTGGCCAATGATCTTAAAATTATTAAGGAAGAATTCATTGATGAGAATATCTCTTTGAAAAGGAAAATTGAACAAATGAAAAAGGAAGTTGAAAAATTAACTGCAGAAACTAACTTCCTAAAAGGGCAAATGGAAAAAGAAGTACAAAAATTAACTGGAGAAAATAGCTTCTTAAAAGGAAAAATTGGGCAGATGGAAAAGGAGATGCAAAAGTCAATGGAAGAAAACAATTTGATAAAGATTAGAATTGGGCAAGTAGAAACTAATGACTCAATGAGACAGCAAGAATCAGTCAAGCAAAATCTAAAGAATGAAAAGCTCGAAGAAAATCTAAAATATCTAATTGGAAAAACAACTGACCTGGAAAATATATCCAGGAGAGAAAACTTAAGAATTATTGGCCTGCCAGAAATCCATGATGGAGAGAAGAGCCTGGACAATATCTTCCAGAAAATCATAAAGGAAAACTTCCCAGAAGTACTAGATTCAGAGGGTAAAATAGTCATCAAAAGAATCCACCATTCTCCTCCTGAAAGGGATTCCAAACTCAAAACCCCAAGAAATATAGTTCCCAAATTCCGGAGCTATCAAGTGAAGGAGAAAACATTACAAGCAGCCGGAAAGAAACAATTTAAATATAAAGGAGATACAGTCAGGATTACACAGGACGTTGCAGCTTCTACGTTAAAAGATCAAAAGAATTGGAACCCAATATTCTGTAAGGCAAAGGAGTTGGGGCTACAACCAAGGATCAGCTACCCAGCAAAGTTCAGCATAACATTTCAGGCAAGGAGAAATTCATTCAATGAAGTAAGGGATTTCCAGGGATTCCTCACCAAAACGCCAAAACTTAATAGACAATTCAATCTTCAAATGCAGGTGTCAAGAGAATCATAAAAGGTAAACAGGAGCAGGGGCGGGGAACAACTTGTTACTCAATTAGGGCAAACTGTTTACCTCCCTATAAGGGAAGATGATACATGTTAATCTTGAGAATTGTGCGGCTACTATGAAATATAAAAGGGATATGCATGGGGGAACAGGTATAAAGTAAATGATATCATGAGGAAAAATATGATTTAAGTATGAGAAGGGATTGTAATAGGAGGTGTGAAAAGGAGGAAGCAGAAAATGGCAAATTACATCACAAGAAGTACAAAATCATAGTAGAGAGAAAGAGGAGAGGGAGATGAGCATTGTGTGAGAGGTACTCTCATTGGATTTGTTTAAAGGATGGAACAATAAACTTAAGTAGATAATCCTAACTAGCTCTA
Source organism: Potorous gilbertii (assembly GCA_028658325.1). Taxonomy (NCBI): domain Eukaryota; kingdom Metazoa; phylum Chordata; class Mammalia; order Diprotodontia; family Potoroidae; genus Potorous; species Potorous gilbertii. Next base: position 536,283,646 of record CM053770.1, read on the forward strand.
TGGGCAGTAGGAGAGGAACGGGAAGAAGGGGAGGAAGGCTAAAAGGGAGGGAAGAAGCAATAAGAGTAAAGGGGAGTAAAAGGGAGGGGGGCTAAAAGAAGGAGGGGTAGGCAGCAGGAGGAGGTGGTGAAAAGTGAATACTATTCAGGAGGGGAAGGGAGACAGGAGAGCTAAAGGCAGGTATGGTGGAAAAGAAGATGGAGGGAAACACACAGATTGTAATCATAACTGTAAGTGTGGATGGAATGAATTATCCCATAAAACCGAGATGGATAGCAGAATGGATGAAAAGCCATAATCCAACAATATGCTGCTTACAAGAAACCCATTTGAAACGGAGGTTACACATAGGATGAAGGTCAAAGGATGGAGCAGAATATGTTGTGCTTCAGTTGATGTAAGAAAGGTAGGAGTAGCAATCCTAATCTCAGACAAAGCAAAAGCAGAAATAGGTGTAATCAAAAGGGATAGTGATGGAAAATATATCCTGCTAAAAGGCACCATAGACAATGAAGCAACATAATTACTAAATATGTATGCTCCAAGTGGCATTGCATCCTAATTCTTAGAGGAGAAGTTGAGGGAGTTGGAGGGAGAAATTGACAGCAAAACTATACTAGTGGGGAACCTCAAACTCCATTTTCTCTCTGAAATTGATAAATCTAACCTCAAAATAAACAAGAAAGAGGTTAAGGAGGTAAATAAAACTCGAGATAAAGTAGACATGATAGATCTTTGGAGAAAATTGAATGGGAATGGAAAGGAACATAACTTTTTCTTAGAGGTACATGGAATATTTACAAAATTGACCACGTATAGGACATAAAAATCTCACAATCCAGTGCAGAAATGCAGAGATAATCAGTGAATCCTTCTCAGATCACAATGAAGTAAAAATTATATGTAATAAAATGCCATGGAAAGATAAAGCAAAAATCAACTGGAAACTAAATAATCTAATCCAAAAGAAGAAATGGGTTAAACAAGAAAACATAGAAACAATCAACAACTTCATTCTATTTTATTTTTATTTTATTTATTTATAAATGTTCTACAATCACTTCCTTAAAATTAAGATTTTATCCCCCTCACACCTTCCCCCTCTATCCCCCCCATGACAGCATATAATTCTGTATAGGTTCAACATATACTTTCCTATTGAGCATATTTTCACTATCGTGATGCTATGTAGTCGCACTGATATAAGTGGAAGAAATCATATAACAAATCAAAACATAATACACAAACCCCCCCCCCACACACACACAAACATGATCTGCTACATTCTGCGATTGACTTCCATATTTTTTCCTCTGAGTGTGGAAGGCATTTTGCCTTAGAAAATCGTCATTGGGATTTTTTTTTTCAGTAAGATCTTGTGTTATAACAAAGTTCCAAGTCTACCAGAAAAAAACTCTCGGACACTGTGGACATTGCTGTGCACAAAGTTTTCCTGGTTTTGCTCCTTTCGCTCAGCATCAGATCATATA